>CM056383.1:60729223-60784223 GCA_029718625.1 Synaphobranchus kaupii | reverse complement strand
ACACGCGCAGACACACTCGTATCTTAATCACACAAAGCTGACGGGCTGATGGGAAATCATTGTGTTTCGTGATGGTTTTGGGGAAGATGAATTAGAACGATAAAAGAAAATCTGCGTTTTGAATAATAATTTTCAGACGTTTGTTACACAGTCACACATTCCAAGAGAAAATGGTAACAAACCAAAAAAACACGACAGAGAATGAAAACGAAAGGAGACAGGATATATAGAGGTAAATTTATTGAAATATGACACAGAGAGGCAGAAAATTAATGAGGGGAGCAGAGATAAAAAGGTTTTCAGTAAACTTTAACCTGAACGGCGCCATCGGAGGATGAAATCCCACCCTGAAGGCCTAGCCGCAGGAGGAATGGCGGATAAAATACCGCGACGCCGGAGTGCTGTGCTGGGTCTCCACGCTGGATTTCCTCCGTCACCTCTGGTTACCATGGGGACCTGGGGGTAGCGGTCAGCTCCACTGGAACAAAGGAGTCGGCGCTGGCAGAGATCAGAGGACCCCCCTCCCCCCCCCCTCTCTCTACTCAAAAGTGATACACGCCTTCCCCCCGCCACCCACCCGCCAACCGCCCCAAAAACGAAAAGAAAGGAAAAAGTCCTCGTGTCTGAATTGCCAAGAGTGATTTCATTGGAGATCCCTTAGGACCAGTGAGATTGCATACGCTTCTGTGACACACCTCCGCAGCCCTGGGCCACGCCCCACCGGCTGCGTCAGACTTTAAGCGGTCCTGCTTACGGCGCCGTCATCGAAGGGTGCGGCCGCGCGACAATACGCGGGGGCAGAGCCGCGCCGCGAAACGATTTCCTGCCGTTCGTCGGAAGTCCTCTGGCGATGGCTGCTTTCGATCGCGAAAAGGCCTTTAACCCCCCCCCCCCCCGTGAAGAAAAGAGAGACAGAAACCTACGTATGCTGAGGATGCGGGGGATAAAATGCTCTAATATTCCGTGCTGGCGGCAAACGTGAGGGGGATCCCCCACACCTGCGGGTAGGCGAGCCTTAACGAGCCTCTCGTTTCCGCTCAAAAGTTGAGTCACATGCCGGGGCCTCTCACAGCTCGGTTCTCCGCAAACAACCGGGGCCCTGAATGTTTGCTGCGCGGCGTCTCGGGCCAACCGATGTCTTCATCTGTTTCACCATCTGCTGCTTAGCCGCGCTGCTGTTTTTTTTCCCTGCTTCTTTGAAAGTGCTTGTTGGGGAAAAAAAAAAGATATAGGCAATCGCTGAAGGCCCGGCCGTCAGAAAGGAACGGCCGTGGAGGAGAGAATTGGGCTCGGGCGTCGGTCCCGCCCTACAGACCCCCGCGTGGAAAAGAGGGTCTTGAACGCGCGAAACTCTCTGCTGTACCACGGGGGACGGAACGCCGTCGCAGGGTCCTGGTTGCCCCGCGTGGCGCTGTGGTTACGGAGCCAGACGTGTAATTAGCAGGTTACGGTTCAAATCCTAGGTGTGACACCGTTGTGTTTGTTTGCCTTAAATATGGTGCTTAACCTGAATTGCCCTGGCAAAATATCCGACTGTATCAACGTGAAAATATTTACGAATCACAGGGTGCGTAAGCCTTTGATAAGGGTGCCAACTAAGCACATAAGTAATGTGATGTATTGGCAGCTGTGGGATCGCCGATAAAACTACAATGGAAACCTCTGTGAGTATGTGAATGCATGTGAGCGCATAAGAAGGGCAAAATGCATGTGAGGGCATTTAATGAACAGTTGAATGCAGTTGTGAGATGGTAGCAAGAGCACGATACATTCCGTGCCAAAATCTATCCTTTGAACAAGGCTATTATGAATAAGGTGATATCTCTCTGTGGGAGGATATGACCTTAAGATCAGCTCTCTGCTGCAGGATCTGAATCCCCCCCCAACCTCTATCCCCGGGGGGGCGAGTGCATTCTGGGACGCCATAGCCGCAGTCGCGCACAAAACACGGAGCATTGCCGTGTTAACTGTTCCGGCAATCTGGCGGCTTCTCTGGTTCGCGCAACTAAGGAGTGCCTGGTGTTTTACGGGGGTTAATAGCATTGACACGTTTACGATGCCAGCAATTCTTGTCTGAACAAGCCTGGCGAGGTAAGATTTTGTTAACTCCAGCTTACTAGTCAGAGAGGCTAACCAATGTTCGCGAAGTAGCTTTCTGATAAAGAAAAAGTGATTCCTAACCGCAAATGCCCTGCCATATTTCAACATGCTCGTACATGTACAGGGATTTTAGAAACATTTGTGCAACTGTACAACGTGGATTGTGCGACAATGGTACTATGTAGGCCGCCACTGTGTAGCTTATTAGCATGGGAGGCTTTCATTTATTTTTTATATGTATACTCCGTTTATTTCTTTGCAGTTGTAAGAAAGAATGTAGCATGATGGATGTCCTGTGTGCTTAACCTAATGTTGCGGCACTGTTCACACTATCTTCAAAATGGAGCTGCGAATGTTACTTGGTCTTGAGAGCAAATTTGCAAAATACTGGCTCCAGCTTTCGTTCACACACGACCCCAAAATGGTAAAGCTATGAAACATTACCAGGTGTTCGATGTGTTAAAAGGCTCCTGTAAAGCAGAGCGTAGGATCCACGCACCCTCCCCCCCCCCACCCCCAAACTGAGAAGTTGGTGGCATGCCAGCGAGCGCTTCCCTGCAGCAAGGGAAAATCGATACATTACAGTACGATGAATTCGATTAAGATAAATTCACATATTCCGTGATGTCATCTGCTTGGCGCGCAAGATTAATGGCAGGAGAACAGGATCACTGCAGTGTCCATTGATAAATCGTTCGTCAGATTGATAAAAGAACCAGCGCAAGACTGGCTTTCATGAACAGTGTTCTTAATTATGCTTCTAATCACAACCCGAGCAACCGCAGTTGTCTAATTTATGCAAAAATTTCTAGGGAACTCGAAGGAGTTATTTCAGTTAAGTTCACTGCCAAAACTTTGGTTCAAAGAGTGGAAAAAGCTGATCTTATACGTCTGACTAATCAGAGCCTCTTCGTACCCAGGAGAAAAAAAAAACCTCAATTCAATTAAATTTTATTTGTATAGCACTTTTTACAGAGAACTGTCACAAAGACGCTGCACAGGGAAACAGAAGGAAAATTGAGCAAAAAACTAGGCCTTAGCCCCCAACCAGCAAAACGAGGTAAAAAAAACTCCACGGTAGGGAAGAAAATACACTCAACAGTGGTGAGAAAAAACTCCTCAATGCGAAGAAATCTCGGAAGGAACCTGGCTAGAGAGGGGGTGCCCATCCTTCGCTGGCCGGCCCGGTTTAAACTAAAGGTGGACTGAATAGTAATAGTCAATTCAATAATCAATTCGAAGGGGTGGGGTGGTGCATCTGGGACTCCGGTTGCATCAAGAGAGTATGAAACAATAATGGCATTTTTATTTTTTAATTCTCACCTTCTTCTTTTCTCTCTCCCTCTTCATGCTCTAAATCTGAAGTAGAAAATAAGAAAAATTTGGTGAATTTCTATTTTTTTTAACTACTAACTTTGACCTCTCTTCCTCTTGTCCTCCTCCCCTCTTTCTCCGAGTGCTCCTCTTTCCGTGAGCCAAACGCTAATGCGAGGGAGGGGGCCTGGCGCGGAACGGAGAGACCCTTTAACCTGTGCGGAGGGGCAGGTCCTCTCTCCTGTGTGTCACACGTCCGCACTGTGGACAAAGCGGTTATTTCAAGCCTGCTAGACGGAGGGGCGCAGGTGGTGATTTGATGAGTGGGGAATAGATAAAGGGCACTGCTCCTCTCACAGCGTGAGGGGTGACTCTGAACCCCCCTCCCCCCGCTCTCCCCCTCCCCCCGCTCTCCCTCGCTTAGTCTTTTGTGAAGGTTCCCCCTCAAGTAGGCCGCCAGTTATTGATTGAGAACCGCGCACATAAACTCGCCGCAAAGAGAGGCCGCCGCTCTAAATCTGTTGCGCGCGCATATGAGCGTAAAATTGTCGGCGCGAAAATGTATATGTGCGTGCAGGCGCGTGAGTTTGTGCGGAAACGTGTGCGCTCGCGGGAAGGTGAGTTCAGCAAAGGCGGGAGAAGAACCCCACCACCGCCGCTTTTATTTCTATTTCAGTCACATCTCCCGTATAGCGCCCGCACTGCTTCGCTGCGGCACCTCGCTTCGACGCGGAGACAAACGCAGAATGCCCTTTTTTTTTTTTTGTGTATGAATCCAAGACAGTGACATACAGTGAGCTCATCCAGGTGACTTTGCAGAAGGAAAGCAGAGAGAGAGAGAGAGAGAGAGAGAGAGAGACAGACGGAGCGCTGCTCTTTAACTCCCAGCCGGGAGATCCCGCTGGTGTCACCCGCAGGTGCCTCGGCGGGACTTGACGTGAGGAAGAAAGGCCCGGAAGAAAGAGGCGCTGCTCCTTCAGCCTGTTTATCTGCGTCGCTCGCCTCTCCCTCGCACCCCCCCCCGGAGGAGGGAGAGGCGTCTTCGGGGGTAATTGCTGTTGCCGCGAGATCCGCCGCGAGATCCGCCGCGCCTCGTGCGCCGATAAGGAGGCGATATTTCTGTTTGGCAGGTGAGTGTAACCCACGGTGAAGCGTGATAAGATCAGAGCCCCGGAGCTGATAGACCTCTCTATAAATCCCAACATCAGCTTAACATTCAAACAATACAGGTCACGGGAATGTGTGTCTCTCTCTATCTCTCTCTCTCTATATCTCTCTCTCTCTCGCTAAATCTCTGTCTCTCTCATTCTCTCTTCGTCCCTTCCATTTGCTTTTCTGACATGGCATTTGTATTGTATATTCATATCCAAAGTATATTTATGTAACATTTGAATATGAACATATTCAAAAGAGCTTTTGAACATATGCATCTATTCAAAAGGACATTTAAATGCCATACGACAGAAGACACAGATGGGCAAAGCATTACCAATTTAGAGTGCTAAGATATCAAATATAGAATTAGAAATGAGAAATCTGAGGTAAAATAATGGCTAATGAAATAAATACATTTATTTGTGTGTGTGTGTGTGTGTGTGTGTGTGTGTGTGTATACTGTACATTTGTGTCTTATTCTACACCTTTGAACTTCACACTTCCTTAACAATTGGGTTCTCACACTTTTTAATTCCTGGCACTCACACAATTTAGTGCACAAAGAAGGCTTGTTTAGCCTCCTGTAATCTAGCCCAGATCGTTTTTTTCCGAAATCAAAATATTATTTGAGGAGTGTGTTTGCCTCGCAGCAACGGCATGACTGAGTGCACCCTGCACATTCTGATGCACTTCACCTTTTATGCCTCGGGAGAAAAAAACAAAACAATGCCTCACCTGTTCTTTGATCTCCACCTGTAACGTGTATATGCAGGAACTGCAATGCGGGTAGTCCTGCCCGGGAATGTGAAGTATCTCTCCTTTCAGAGGTGTGATTTATGACAGGTACCGATACAGGGACTGTGGCCTCCCACGACTGGAGCAGGTTGCGGCTTAAAGAGTCTCACTTTCTCTGCTCCGACAGCTGATAATGGTCTGAGTGTTCTCTTCCGCTCAGTTTGATCGCCAAAGACAGATTAACAAGGCCGACCCCTGACCCCCCTGACCTCCTGACCCTGTCCTAGCACTCTGAGTAATGGTGTATTCTAATGATCTCGGAAGTTGGAATATTTCCGATTTAGGAGAAGAAAAAACCATTTGAAAGTGACATTATTGTCATGTTCAAATCGTTTTTTCTTCTCGGAAGTCGGAAATATTCGGACTTCCGAGTTCATTTGAATACACCATAAGGCTCCTCTGTTCTGCATAAGTCCTGCTGTCCCTGGCGTGGTCAATCTCCAGTCTTTCCTGTTTGTCTCAGCTGTAATTACCAGAGATTGTCAAACATATACACTAAATATATATTCTGTTATAAAATCCAAAATGCCTTCTCTGAAAATGTGTCTGTACATTACACTTAAAATGGTGACAATGTGGTGCAAAGGTGTGAAGTAGTGGAATCAGTACCCAAAGGTTTCAAAATTGAATCCCAGGTGGGACACAGCTGCTAGACTCATCGCTATTGTACACTTAACGCATTTAGCAGATACTATCGTCCAGAACAACTTACACGGCATGCAGTCTTCCTACATACAATCCATTTATACAACTGGATTTTTACCGACACAATTCTGGTTAAATAAATCACTAAAGGGTATGCAAGTGGCACTCCACATGGGAAGCAAACCTACAACCTTAAAGTTGCAATTTCCGTTACCTACGTAACTACTGCTACACTCATTACTAAATGCCAGTAATGTCTTCAAGTAATGTAGCCATTGTTTCAGTGTTTCTGATTTTAGTGAACCCCACTGTCTAGGAGCACAGTAATGGAAGGGTCATACAAATGGATGATGTGTCTAAAAAGTGCGGTAACACTTTACATTAAGTTGCACCTATACCTATGTAGTTGTATTGTAACTAATTTGGCAACAAGAGGCTATTACTCAGTAACTCCAACGTAGGTAACATGGAACAACAGTTAGTGGTATTCATAATTACACATGTAAATACACTGCCTGGCCAAAAAAAAAGTCGCCGTTGCACCCGTCATGCATAGTGCCCACTGTACAAGCCTCTGGAGGCAGTGTTATGATCTGGGGTTGCTTCAATTGGTCAGGTCTAGGCTCAGCAACATTATGCAGCAATAAAATGAAGTCAGCTGAGTAGCTGAATGTACTGAATGACCAGGTTATCCCATCAATGGGCATATTCCAGGATGACAATGCCAAGATTCATCTGGCTCAAATTGTGAAAGAGTGGTTCAGGGAGTATGAGGAATTATTTTCACACATGAATTGCCCACCAGAGTCCTGATCTTAACCCCATTGAAAGTCTTTGGGATGTGCTGGAGAAGACTTTACTGAGTGGTTCGACTCTCCTGTCGTCAATACAAGATCTCGGCCAAAAATTAATGCAACTCTGGACGGAAATAAATGTTGCGACTTTGCATAAGGTTGTTGAAACAATGCCACAATGAATGCACGTCATAATCAAAGCTAAAGGCAGTCCAACAAAATATTAGAGTGTGCAACTTTGTTTTTGGCCAGGCAGTGTATTTTGAAAGATTTTATTTACACTCATAGAACACATTCAATTCAATTAAATTTTATTTATATAGCGCTTTTCACAGATGACTGTCACAAAGACGCTTTACAGAACAGAAAGGGGAGGAAAGGGGAAATGGGAAATGCCAGCTCTAAGCCAGCTCTAAGCCCCCAGATAGCAGAGGTAAAAACTCTAGTAGGAGAGAAAAACCCTCATACTGTGGCGAGAAAAAACTCCCCGATGGGAAGAAATCTCGAGAGGAACCCGGCTATTGGGGGGATGCCCATCCTCCACTGGCCTATGGGTTGATTATGTCATCGGGAGGTATTCGATTCAGATGACTCCATCATGTAGAGATCAGCAGTGGCAGGTGGGGGGCGCCTAGCTGGTCTTGGGCTGGAGCTCCAAATACACATATTCATGATACACAACAAATAAACCTTTCCCGTTAATTTCACCATGTGTCTTGATGATGTGGAATGATTTAATTTTAGCAGGAGAGATGTAACAGGGCTGGAAATTAACGTGGAATTAAGAATACCACTAACTGCTGTTGCATGTTACCTACATTGGAGTTACTCAGTCATAACCTCTTGTTACCAAATTGCTTACAATTTACCTACATAGGTATAGGTGCAACTTAATGTAAAGTGTTACCAAAAGTGCACTAAGCTGTGTAAAAGAGTGCATGCTAGCCAACTGATGTAGTCATTATGGTGCAGATTGGACAGACAGACAGACAGACACCGTCAGTGACAGCAGCTGGAGACTGCCCGACGGTCGTCTGTGACTGTGGTTGCCCTTTGAATTCGCCTGAGCCCTTAGCTCCGGCCCTACTAGCGTACGGAGCGCCACGGTCCCCCGGAGACGCCGCCCGCGCGAGCGCGGATGCGCGGCTTCCCCTGCCCGAGCCGCGACTCGGCCTTATTTATCGATCTCCGGAGGAGCGTCTTGCTCAGGGACGATATTGTTGTTGTGCGTGCGCCGCGCGCGTGCGGTTTATCGATCGCCGGTGGCTCGGGACAAAAGCGGGAGCCGCGGCGATCCGCTGCGCGACCGTCCGGGGGTCAGGAGAAAGGGAGCGCGACGGCGTCGGCCCTCTCAAAGGCCGATTCCCTGCTACTCGGCCGCACTTGTTTTTCCAGGAAAAGTCAATTCTATCGCTTTCATGCCCCCCCCCCCCCCACTCCCATGTCAGCGGAGTGATTAGAAAAGACATTTACTTTCTGAATCAGCAGGCAGGACATACAGCTGAGTGGAGTTTTTATTAGTGCTGCGCTGCTCTCATTTTTAGGGTCATTTTTGAAAGGTTTTTCTGAGGTATGTGACAGAAGCCCTCTGGTCTCGACTGGGAGAATGTTCTAGACTAGACCGGGGCACAGGGGACTTATCACCTGACTGAAGGCCCTGTACTGGAACAGGAGCCCCCGCCTGGGGGGGGGGGGGGGGGGGGGGGGGGGGGGGTATGAGAGAGTGAAGGAGAGGGGAGAGGGCGAATAAAGGGGGTGTCGCTTCTGTGTTTAAAAAAGTGCACTAGGCTGTGTAAAAGATAGCATGCTAACCAACTGGTGTAGGCATTATGGTGCAGATTGGACAGGCAGATACCCGTCAGTGATGACAGCAGCTGGAAGACTGGAGGAATTTCTCTGTCTCTCTCTCTCTCTCTGTCTTTCTATCTGTAATCCCTCTCTCCCTCTCCCTATGCTGCCTCCCCCCCTTGTGTAAATATCGAAATTTATTTAGACAGGAACTTATCTGAATGGATGTGCTACACGGAGGAATTTCTTTAATGCCCTGTTGGAAATTACCTGTTTTTCTATAGTTGACTCACTCCATTTATTATTATTTTTTTTTCATGTTTTTGAAAGCAATGTTTTTAAAAGCCTCTTTCACAATCTCTGGTTCTCTCTCTCTCTCTCTCCCTCTCTTCTCTCTCTCTTTCTCTCTCTCTCTCTCTCTCTGTTTCCATGGCTTTTTTTTGCTTTCTCTCTCAGAGACCAGTCGTCGCTAAGCTGTCAGTCAATTCCGCAGGTGACCTCATCGTGCTACACGCCTCGACCTCGTCTTTTTAATTCTGCTCGGTTTACCTCCACAGTCCCACCTCCAATCCTGGCCCCGCCCTCATGCCTCCGGCTCTGTCTGACACTCGGCCTCGCTTACAATGGAGCTGAAATCTCCATTGTGTGTCCTGCAATTTAGAAGGGTTACAGCTTATTACAAATCACAATAGTCTCTGGGGTCGTGAGATTTGAAACTGTGTGAGCGTGCTCCGATACTGTTCCTCTTCAATTCTCTGCTGTAAGTGATGAAAACATATTACTTTATAAACATAATTGTTCACAATTAGGTGTGTCTGAAACTCTACTCACACACACACACCCACAGACACAAGGAAACAAAATATCTGGATCCTGTATGCTTTCTTTTGCTATACAATTTATGCCCCAGGCTGAAAATGCAGGTGACCGGCCCTCGGTCGAGGTTTTTGCGCGTAACGTTAACCGAACATTCCTTTAACGTTATTGTGACGTAAACCGAGGCAACGCCGTTGAACCGTGAAACCGTTCTCACGAATCCGAGTCTGTACATACACGTGTGTATGCACGCGCGCGCACACACACACACACACACACACATACACACACGCAGAGAGTATCCCGCAGGCCTTGCCAGAGGCTGTGGGACGGTACTCGAGCGCCAGAGAGAGTGTCTGTGAGAAAGCAAAGCAAGCACTCGAGGGAGGCTATGGGAAACTGTCACCGGCATTAGAGGAGCAGGTTAGGGTTACCACTGTGGGCGGTGCTCTGTAACCCTACCCTCCTATCCACCTAGCCAGGTCCAGCACTGGCTGGATATGTTCCCAATCTCTCATTACAAAAATACAATAAAATACATTTGTTACAAAATACCTCCCAAACGTAACTGTATCCAGAAATGACAAGCAAAACCACGGGGGAGTAGTTTGGTATGTGCTGTAGCTGCCTATCCCTAATGATGATCAAAATCACATGGTGCCAGTTTTATTAGAATACAATATGGACGGTATATTATTCTTCAGAGTGAATGCAGAGTGGACGAGTTAATGTCCACTCTCACAATAATAATAATATACTTTTTCTACCTCACTTTGCTTTAAACAGTGTGCACGTCTCTGTGTGTGTGGTTGTGGGGGGGTGGGGCTGGGGCACATTGTTTATCAGCGATTGACCACAGGCCATCGGCAATGTTTACCTTCCACCTGGCTCTTTCGTGCTGGAGCGGTCAGCGCACATCAGCCGGGCTGGAGATACAATCTGCTCTGTTTCAGATGCATGAATAGCTGCTTGTGTTAGCTTCACCTTCAACAATATATACTGCCATATATAGGAAAGTTTACTGCAAAACAAATTATTTACGGAGACAAGATTTTCCAATAAATGGCCATATAATGTCATTTTTGCTTAATTATAAATACTGTTAGTTATATTCACATATATTCCACAGACCGAAGCAGATATAATGGGTATATTTTGTAATATGTTTTCATCTATTACTCTATAAAGACTACAGTACACTGTACATTTCAAGTGAAGAGCTTTTGTTAGGAGCGGACGGTGGACTCGACCTGAGGCTCTGTCACCAGTCCCGGCCCCATCACTGCTCTCACTTTCAACATCTGCCACCTGACCTCACGCCGCGCGAACACGTTCTCACTCCAACTCGTCAACATATGGACGCTTGGTCAGGACCCCTTGACATCACTTTTCAACGCACTGGGTACCCCTATAGCGTCATTTTTCTACGTGCAGGGTAGTCCGATAGACTTTCGTGGAAGGTTGGGCGGGACCCTGGGAGGGATGCTCTGTGATTGGTTGTTAATCTAGCATCAACCTTTTCCCAACCCCTAAACATAACCTCACAGGAGTTCACGTAACTCGGGCTCATGCCCAAACTGATAAGATAGTGTCCCAGGGTCCCGCCCAGGTCCCTCCGGGCTATCCAATCTAGCATCAACCTTCCACGAAAGTCTATCGGATTAACCTGCACGTAGAAAAATGACGCTGTAGGGGTACCAAGTGCGTTGAAAAGTGACGACAAGGGGTCCTGACCCAGCTTCCATATGTTGACGAGTTGGGAGTGAGAATGTGCAGGGAAGACTTCAGTGTTTACGGAGAATAACCGTTTGGAGAATCTCACAGGTGGTTCCCTGCTGCCCGCGTTTCCGACAGATATTTCATACAGCAGACGGATCACGACACCTTCCATGAAAAAACGCGATCCGTGCGTCACACGGGGGACGGCTGTGTGTTTGCGTACGCGCGTCGGACTACGGGAATACGTAATGCAAGCGACGAAAACAACAAAAAAAACATCTGGCTGTTCCCCCCTCTGCTTCCCTATTCCCAAACAAACATTTGCTTTGACAGTGACGCAAATTAAGTGACTTGTTTAAGCATCACGAACAAGGCTGTAGTTGTGATTTTAACATTGGCGGGGACACATTTGGGACATTATCCTACAGACTACCAGTACCTCTCATTATGGTGCACGTGCACGCACATGCACGCGCGCACACACACACACACACACACACACACACACACACACACACACACACACACACACACACACAAGCACGCACGCACACACACACACACACACACACACACACATACACAAATTTCATACACTTTTTATTTTGCTAAATATTTTCTTTTGAAATCCATTTTAAGATTGAAAGATTGAAACGCTCGGACGCACCCAGGGAATATGGCCTCTGGGTCACCTCATATTTATACCCCAGTGAAACAGGAAGTCATGGATTACTGCTTGAAAGTTCCTAAACACTCTGATCAACTTTAAAAATTAAAATATAAATGGAAAAAATGCTTCAGTTTCATTTTGTTCATAAGAATTTCGTGGGGTGCCAGTAATTGTGGCACACATGGTTTTGTTAAAAATAATTATTTCTTGATGAGGTTTTTTTCTTTCTCAGAATAAATTTACTTCAATTAAAGGTAGGATTTTTCTAATTTTTTCAGTGTGAGATTAAGCTAATTCACCAAAAGGCGAATTCTTTATAACCATTTTTACTCATCTTTACCAGGGGTGCCAATAATTGTGGAGGGCACTGTATGTACATATGTTCTATATAGAAATGTACCAATATGAAATGAATTAGTAAAAAGGTGGTGTCAAACAGAAAACATTGTAAAATGTGAGGAGGAAATTATTATAGAAAAATCTGTGAAAAATACCAGATTTCGAGGTGTCTTACATTTGACACACCACTGTATAAATTCATAATATATGAGTCCTAGCCGGGTGTCTGGTAAACAACAGAAACAAATGAGAATACATAAGGATGGCATTCTGTCATTCTGCACGCATGGATATGTCCAAACGGTAAACACAGTTGATGTTGACTCGTTTTTAATATTCAGACGTCGAGTTTATAAAAGATGCATCGCTGAGCGTTATTGTTTCCTCAAAATAAAAAATAAAAAAGAGAGTTTATTTCAGAGCGGGCTGATTATTTCCACTTAAGCGGAATGTGCGTGATGTGCGCTGCCTTGGCTGCCGTGCCGAATGAGAGCGGGTGCTGGTTTGTGCCCAGCAGTAAAGAAGCTTCTCTAAAAACATTCCTACTGGGCCCGAGAACCCATACGAGTTCAATTATTCCATTTGTACCAAAAAATAATGGTGAATATTATTATTATTATTATTGAGGTTGTTGCTGTAGAGTATTATTATTTTTAGAATTAATTAACCTAAATCTCAGAACATAACACGTAAAAATGTTCAGCGTGTCAACCAACATGCTGGAGTATGCTCTCTAATAAAGTTAAGACAGGTATATGTTTGCATGTTGCTTGCATATAGGTGAGTATTTAATGACTAATTCAAAGTCTGGTGCATGAATGGATTTATCATTTATGTGTTCAGCCATACCCTTTATTATCCATGTTTGAATTTTCCATAGGGGAATGAATGAAGTTCTATTACTGACAAATCCAATAAATATCACAGCTGCCTTCAAGGCAATACAATTAGTACAGCCCGGTAGATAGCAAATTAAATCCTCCTCTATTCCCCTGCCCCCTCTGCTCTCACACCAATCTGGCACAATCCCACGTTTCAACTTAACAAGAAACCTTTCATATTCCCAATTTGGAAACGGAGAGGAAACACCAGCTCGGAACATCTTTTCAGCGGTGGCTCGCTCATCACCTTTGACCTCCTGCAAGACAGATACAATGTTCCAGACAATTCCTACTTTCAATATCTCCAAATAAAAGAAGCCACGAGGAGTAAAATTGATATTAACATTCACAATACCATTCCACCCCTCCACACAACACTCAAACTCCATCTCAAACCCCTCAAGAAACTATAAATTTCAAATCTATAAATTTCTCACATCCCTAGATAACACAGTGTCAATGCCAATAGACTAATAGATATCAGAACTTAGCAAACAACGCTCTGACACTCAGTGGAAAACGATATGCAATATTCGCTCAATTTATTAACAGAACACTCAAACTTATAAAAACTTATAGTAACTTTAAAGGAAAATACCCAATCCTTCTATGACACCTGGGCTCCCTTTCAGCGATATGTTGACAGCTGGTTACTCTTTACAAGCCTCTCCACTCCCCACCCAACGTACCCAGCCATTATAATATCTCAAGCGCCTATTATCACCGAATATTACTGTTACAGTCATAGGCGCCGACTTGTACGGTATATTGTGGGGGCAAATAAAATTATTTTTGAGGGGGCATTGACCGTATTTTAAAGGGATATTTCATCTTCGTATAACAATTATTTTGTGGAGCCTATACCGTTGTATTCTCATAGCATGAATAGCAACGTCGGCTCAGGCTGCAATTCGTTAATGGCGGGAGTCAAACAAAAAATTCCACAGCGGCACTGAGAACAGAAGCAAGGCAGCTTTGTAGCTACTTTGCTTACCTAATTTAATTTTGAGTTTGAGAGATTATTACCTTAAAGTGACATTTCACTTTGGTATAACATAAGTAAATTTAACCGCTAGCAGCATCGCCGTTACTCCCTGTAGTCAGGCTCCCAATTCACTCCCAATGCAAACGCCCGTCGCCCCCACATAGTCGGCGCCAGCGGTTACGGTACATTATGCCCTCTCCTCCTGTCTTGTATTGTTTTGTCACCCCCCACCCACCTTGTTTTTGTCTGTTCTGTTATATTTGTTTTGTGTTTTATGTTTGTTTTCACCTGCCTTCCCCTCAATTAAAATTGTATTAACTGTAAATACTGTAAAAAAAAATAAAAAATGAAGTTCTATTAAATTGAACTGAGCAGCAATACATTTTGTCCCAATTGATGATTCGAGCCCTGTGTCCCTGGCCATACGCTGCGCCTTTTTTATACTTGCTTCAGATTCTACTTGCGGGCTGGTAAGATATCTTCTGGTATGAACTGTGCTTCTTCATCAATCTGAATGTTTAAACATGCGCAATTAGTGTAAGCACTCTAATAATCAAACAACTACTGTGTGCGAATCAGTGAGAGTCTATTAATTATGTAAGGTCCTTTTTAGTAAGTGCTCAAATGCTCAGCAAAAAATAAACGCATTTGCCCGTGTGATTATCAATCCTTGCATTACAGATGATTATTGTGTGCCATTCTCTTAGAGGCTACAGATAAGAGAAAACATGATTGTGTTTAATCTATTATGAGAGAAAGAGCCTCTGGGCCATGTTCCATCAAGCCTCCACATTATTAGACATACATGCTGCACAGATAATGGAGATGGTAACTGTGTGATTAGGGAGCCTTGTACGCGCACGCCAAACGTGCCGTGTGTCTATGGCAACACACGTCTGTAGAGACAATGGGATGGGCTGTCCTGGACCCGACGCAAAAACACACTCTTGACTTTGTCTCAGTGTTGTCTCAATGTTTTTTGCTAGGCGCAAGGCATCTGTGGACGTGGTGGTGTTGCTAGGGTGATGCACAAGTGGGCAGGGACAATGATAGAGCTACAGGGCTCCGTCTCACTCTTGACCCCTGTCAACAGGGTCCCTGTGTTAAATGTTTGATCTCATAACCCCACTCCTACTTCAAGTAGAGTTGCCAACTTTGGTGAGCTGGCTGGCATGAGATGTATAGCCATCACGGGGCATGTGTGTGCGCGCGCGCGTGCGGTGTGTGTGCGTGTGTGTGTGTGCGTGCATGTGTCTGTGTGTGTGTGTGTGTGCGCGTGCATGTGTCTGTGTGTGCCTCTGAGTATGTGTGTGCTGGACAACTGCACCTTCAGCCTGTGAGATGTTGCTAAACCATACCCCTTTCTCATCCAATCAGTGCACTCTCCCACCTGCTCTAACCAATCACAGCACTCCAAGCTGCTCCACCCAATCACAATCAAATCAAATCAAAATTTTATTTATAGAGCACATTTCAGGCAGAAAGCAACTCAATGTGCTTTAGACAAGCAAATTACACAGAAACTTTACAACAAAGAAAATAAAAGTAACATAAGCACATTAAAATCAAAGTAAAACAATTAAAAAATGTTCTTAATCAAAAGCTGCACTGAAGAGATATGTTTTCAGTTTTTTCTTAAAACTCTGTACTGATTCCGTTTTTCTAAGGTCGACTGGCAGATTATTCCAAAGAAAGGGTGCATAAAAACTAAAAGCTGCTTGCCCTACAGTTTTGGTTCTGACTTTTGGAATAATTAAAAGACCTGTGCCAGATGATCTAAGGGATCTAATAGACTTATAATCTAAGAGCATATCACGTAAATACTGTGGTGCTAGGCCATTAAGAGATTTGTAAACCAATAAAATTATTTTAAAATCAATTCTGGACCTAACAGGTAGCCAGTGTAATGACTTTAAGACAGGTTTAATATGTTCATTCTTTTTTGTCTTTGTTAAAACTCGTGCTGCTGCATTTTGAATTAGCTGCAGACGACTAATCATTTTCTTTGAAAGACCTGAGAAAAGGGCATTACAATAATCTAGTCTGCTTGAAATAAAAGCATGCACAAGTTTCTCTGCATCGGTCTGTGAAATGAAGCTCCACACTTCGCTACCTTCGTCACATTTCTTAAATGAGCCTCAAAGTTAAGGTCAGAGTCTAGGATTACTCCTAAGTTTCTTACTTGCGCCTTGCTATTAAGGGAAAAAGAGTCTAGATAGCTGCAGAGTTTTACTCTCTGAGCCTTTGCACCAAGGACTAAAATATCAGTTTTATCTCCATTTAGTTTTAAAAAGCTGTGGGACATCTATAAACTTACATCTTCCAGACAATGGATCAAAGAACTAAGAGGACCGAAGTAATCGAGTGATAAAGAAATATACAGTTGAGTATCATCAGCGTACTTGTGAAAATTTATGTTATGCTTCCTAATAACATCCCCTAGAGGAAGCATATACAAATTAAACAATAAAAGCCCAAGAATGGACCCCTGGGGGACCCCACATGATTTACACTCTGGATCAGAGCACTATGTATGAATATAGTAGTGACTAGAGCAGTGATTTACACTCTGGATCAGAGCACTATGTACGTATATAGCACGGAATATGGCAGTGATTTACACTTTGATACAGAGCAGGTGAAACAGATCAGAGCACTCTAAACACTCTGAAACAGATCAGTGTTTTACACTCTGAAACAGAGCAGTCTTTTACAGTCTGAAACCAAGCCGTGTTTTACACTCTGAAACAAAGCAGAGTTTTACACACTGAAACAGATCAGCGTTTTACACTCTGAAACAGAGTCCTGTTTTACACTCTGAAATAAAGCAGCGTTTTACCCTCTGAAATAAAGCAGCATTTTACACTCTGAAACCAAGCCGTGTTTTACACTCTGAAACAAAGCAGAGTTTTACACACTGAAACAGAGCAGCGTTTTACACTCTGAAACAGAGTCCTATTTTACACTCTGAAATAAACCAGCGTTTTACCCTCTGAAATAAAGCAGCATTTTACACTCTGAAACAAAGCAGCATTTTATAAGCTGAAACAAAGCAGCATTTTACAATCTGAAACCAAGCAGGACCACATCTGCTATTTACACTCTGAAACAAATCAGTGAGCACAGGAGTGATTTAAACAGTGAAATGGAGAATGGAGTACTTTAACAATTTAAATTCGTGTCAGTCAATGAAGCTGAAATGAAGCTGTTGTGAGTGAGTTCATTTTCCATTAATTGAACCAGTCTCTCTCTCTCTCTCTCTCTCTCTTTCTCTCTCTCTCGCCTCCAAGCCATGCAGCCGAGGACAGCTATATTCCCCTCTGCCTGCATGCTGGCTTGACTTCAGCCTCATTATACATGCATTAAATATACATCACCATTGGCCCTGCTCTCGCAAGACTGCTGTTAATTTATTTAATTCTAAAAGCATTCTGCATCCAAAGCCCACATGTCGTGCGGGATGTTGGTAGCGATGATGATTATGATGATGATGATGATGGTAGCAGACACAACATTAATATGCAGTGGTGGAACATTTATGACATTCCAGTTCCCTCCTAATTTTTTATTTATATTACAAACAAAGGTTTACACTATGCATTGTGACAGCACAGATGAATGGCCAATCATACACAATGTTATAAATGTATTGATAGGCCATGCCTACCCTGACCATGCATCACTGGCAAACAGTACAGCTCTTACTGCAT
The DNA here is from genome assembly GCA_029718625.1 of Synaphobranchus kaupii. Classification (NCBI taxonomy): domain Eukaryota; kingdom Metazoa; phylum Chordata; class Actinopteri; order Anguilliformes; family Synaphobranchidae; genus Synaphobranchus; species Synaphobranchus kaupii. The sequence goes on along the minus strand of CM056383.1, from coordinate 60,766,512 downwards.
GCGGGCTTATAGACTGCACATTAGAGGAGAACAGCTGGCTGTCTGTTAACTCACTTCTATCTTCATAAAGACTCAGCTTTACAGCTGCCTTCTTATTGCAGCATGTGAACAAGCTCATATGCGCACGTGCGTGTGTGTGTGTGTGTGTGTGTGTGCGCGTGGAAAACGCAAGCAGCATCCAGATTAAGAAACAAGTCAAGTGTGAACAATCAGAAAATGAACTGTAAGAAGATTATACTCCTTTTGAGCCTTTACAACAATGCTCTCAAGAAGGATTCCCCCAACACAATAAGACCCTTAAGCAGGAAGTCTGGGACAGGATGGGGGCCATTATGTTTCCTTCTCTCAAAGACAGGACTGCATATTCCCATAACCACTGATAAAATAAAACAAGAGGAAGCATTTGCATGCATTTGCATTTCTAAGCCAATCAGGTGCTTCCAAGCCCTCTTCTAGTAATCAGTCCAATTAATCAATCAGCCAATAAAGGAAGATTTAAATAAAGAAAAGCTGTGTAGGCGGGAGCTTAACTGTGCTCTTAAAATTATTGTTTCCCATAGATTAAAAGGCATTATTACTGCACAAGACGGGACGTGCTCATTGTGTACGCAAGAACAGCTCCCGAGGTGAAGGTTTGTGGTTTTTGTTATTGCCCACCAGGGAGTCATGCGCAATTTACATGGATAATTGAATGAACGACTTAAAGGTAACTGCCTCTCTCGCAGCTCATTTTTGGTCCGACTATTATCGGGTTCAAAATGGGAGGATCATTTACCTTTACAGTTAACTCAGAGAGGGACTGTACATACACACCGTCTACCCAGTAGGTTTGGCATTGAAGCAATTTAATTGGCCCTTTGCTGAAGGGTGCCCACAACAGCGCTGCTCTAACTGGGATGCAAATCCGCAACTTACTTGTGAATCCGTAACATCCACTTGCAAGCTCATTTCTTTAACCACTACGCCACACTGCTGCCCTCATTAAGAGCCACAGCCCAGCCTGGGGGGTGTTTGGACAGGAGCTGAAATGAGATTCTTCCTGCTTTGTAGCAGGCCAGCTGGATGACATTGTTTCATATGCATGTAGTACTGGGGGCACTTTGGCTGGTAAGCAAACCAGGGTTTGCCAGTTTGATTATTCCAGTTTGTGGCACTGCTTTTGCGCCCTTGGGGCGAGAGCCTTCGCCTGATTGGCTGAACTAAGGGTCGTGACGCTTAAGGAGGGAGATGTATTGTCGGCCCTGTACGATGCAAAATAAGCACTGACGGCGGAAGAAAAGGTCGAGCTGAGACGAATGTGAATATTGCATCACAGATCTGAACGCATAACCGTCAAATCGTCGTGAAAATGTGGGAATGTTGTGCATGAGCTTCTTTTTTATTCCTTGAAGCACCCGCCAGTCAAGTTTTACAGAAGCCATCATCAGCAAAGGATCGTGGTCTATTTGATGATGGCGGCAGCAATCTAAAGAGCCGGTTTCACCTGCACCCCTGCGTGTGTCCCTGATCCACACGTAGCCCCAGTCAGTTCTGTTTTTAGTTCAGTGGTACACTGTGGGAGTTTAATATCTTTTAGGCTTTTATCCGATGCAGTCAATAGAGCCTTACTTTGCGTTTGATGTTTGACCCTTTATATTTAAAAAAAAAATCTCTTTGTGCCTCTGCTGTGTGGTTGACCCTTCTAATTTTATCGTATCCACCATTCCGCTGATGCAGTGCAGCCATTTTTTGCGCCTCTCTCTCTCTCACTCTCTCTCTCTCTCTCTCTCTCTCTCTCACACACACACACACACACACACACACACACACACACACACACACATTACAGAATCTGCTACAGACGTCCTGATGATTTCTGACACTCAATAGATCACTCAGCCAATCAGAAGTCAATAAATCAGACACCCTTCAACACATCTGAGAAAACGACGGCCAGTCCTTCGGACTATGTTTCCTGTCCAGTTCAGTGTTCAACAGTGAGCTCTGCGTGTGTTCTCTCACCCCACCCTGCTTCCTCCTCCTCCTCCTCCTCTCTGCCGATTGGACATGTAAAGAACTGAAACAATTTAAGCCTAGGGTGACTGAGAAGCATAAGGAAATTCCTCCTCAGAGTAACGGCGGTCTCTCTTCACTTCAGAGATCAAGCATTTCATTCATGCTTTAATCATTTCCCTCCTCTCTGTGGGTGCCAAGCGCATGCACATTCTCAATGGAACCCCAGTCCTGCAGCGATCTGGTTCTGGCGCTGTTTAGCAACAGCGCCATGTAACATGAGAAGCCTCTCTCTCTCTCTCTCTCTGTCTCTCTCTCTCTCCTCTCTCTCTCTCTCTCTCTCTCTCTCTCGTCTCGAGAACTCCAGTCTTTTGCGTAGGCTTAATGCCCACCGTTTTACACGCAAATTACAGACCCGGGAAGAAATAAAGTGTCCTCTTTCAGACAAGTAAATACATCCAGACTGAATCCAAACTTCTTCAACCCACCTACTAATGATAGACTGAAGAACCAGGATTGATAGATGACTCATGAGAAACCTCTGACTATTAAAATCAGTGTTGATGGTTTTTTTTTTTGTAGGGGAAATAGGCTCAAAACAACGAGAACAACAACAAAGGTCATGAGTTGAATCGAAGAGAATGCCCATCAAAGAGTGAACCGTATGACCTCTTGTGAACTGGTGGCATGTCCCATGCATTTATAGACCAAGTAAAGGTAGCTTTAGTTTGCCTGCCACAGAGCCGTCGACCCTTTGTCAGAGTTTGCCAGTAGTGGTGAACTAAAAACTTTGCCAGAAGTGAATGGCAGTTCCCACAAAGCTAACTTGCACGTGAAAATATGAGCTTGCCGCAAACCTGCGGCAACAACGCCGAAGGTTCGACGTAAATTTGCCAGAAGGCCTACAGAAGGGGATAGAACAATTACCCCTCAACAGCTGAAGTGTGAGCTATTCCTAAGTGCTCAGTCTTATCTATCGCTACCCGTCACGCCGCTTGGCGAGGATGCGATCCAGTGACATCAGCTCCACACTCGCTCACGCCCAGTGCACGGCCGGAACCTCTACTGCGCCTTTCAACTGGTCTGTATAGTACTCCTCCTTCCACAGTCAGTGTGAGCGTGTGGCCTATTCTGAGAGTGGAGAGTGTATTTCTCTCTCAGTCTCTCATGCGCTAGTGAACGGACCCAGTAGCACTTTACTTGAACCACATTCCATAAAGCACATAGCATATTCTGCTATCATAAGCATGACCTACCACCTGTCATAACCAGGCATGACGATGCACTAAAAAGGTGTACTTATGCCGCAAAATTTCACAACAGTAATAATGCTGTCATGATGCAACACATTTTACAAAATAGATTCAAAGGAACTGATCCTAAGTTATCAGTGTATTTATTGCTGCAATGCTACATTGATCATAAGTTGTAACCTGCTGTCATGGCTGGCTATGATTATGTCTTATATGTGTTATGTCTCTATGGTGTATAGGTGAAGAGTTACTGCTGACCCTCAGGCCATTTGCCTCTGGTGACTCCATTACTCCAAGCTAGTTCATTGCTCCAACCAAATGTAGACTAAATAGTCCTTATCGTGAAATGATCTGAATATGTTTAGTAATGAGGGAACATAATTTTATTTTAGCCCAGAGTCAGCTCCAATTAGTAAAGTTTCAGGAAAAAAAGGCTGAGGCTCATTTGGCATCATAATGCAATAAAGAGACCCCTTGATTATATCAGAACTTACCAAAAATATGAGGGGCAAAATACCACTTTATAATAACATTATGATAGATAGACCTTTTAGTAATATTAAGGAATAGCACGTGCAAGTGAATTTGGCGGTTTTGCTGGACGCCGGGGTAGATGGGAAGGCTGGATAGGGCGACAAGCGGAGGGAAGGAGAGGGATCCTCACTGTCTCATATGCTGGTCTTTTAGCAAGCACACGCACGCACACACACGCGCACACACGCACACACACACACACACACGCACGCACACACATGCACACACACACGCACACAGGCACACACACACACACACACACACACACACACACCACACGCACACACGCACACACACACACACACACACACATGCACACACACACGCACACAGGCACACACACACACACACACACACGCACACACGCACGCACACACATGCACACACACACGCACACAGGCACACACACACACACACACACACACACACACACACACACACGCACGCACACACACACACACACACACACACACACACACACGCACGCACGCACACACATGCACACACACACACGCACACAGGCACACACACACACACACAAACTCCAGCCATACAAATATTCAATCATGTAGATATGAAAAGGCACAAATATATTGACCCTTCCTAATGTTTTGACATGAACATATTTAACAATAAAGATATTTAACCATGACAACATTGAATCATAAAGACATTTAGCCATGAACAAATTAAAGTAGGGAGATATATAGCCATGGAAGCCATTGAATAGCACGTTCCCTTTAAGTGAATTTGGAGGTTTAGACGGACGCCGGGGTAGATGGGAAGGCCGTATGGGGCCGACAAGCCAAAAGCGCATCTGGGCGGGGATTAGGACAGGGAGCTTCTGGAGCTGTTGAAGGAACCACAAGTGGAAGTGTCTGCGCACGCCTTCCGTGAACCCCCCCGCCGCCGGGCCCAAATCCCCGCACCGTCTGATCCAGAGGACCCCGAAAACAGCAAGAAAGCAAATGAAAACGTCAATGAGGCCGCCGCTGCTCCGCCGCTGCTTTTGCTGGCAGGGGAAGTCGGTCGATGCGGTTTCCTCTCCTGCTCCGCGACTCGAGAGAGAGAGAGAGAGAGAGAGAGAGAGAGAGAGAGAGAGAGAGAGCTTTTGCAGTGAGACTGATGGGGGGTATCGATAAGTACACGGTTTATGGAGTGGATTCTGTGGGGACCCATGGGGGGCTCGAGATCAGATATATTCTGTTTCGTCCCGTCTCCTCGATATTGCCCCTGACAGTGAGATTATCGAACTCCATTTCCTCCCTCTCGCAGAGAACCCACACCCCGCACACTTGGCACAGTACCACCCCCCACAAAACTAATAAACCACAATGAACTCTGCTACGACCGCAAATAAATGTAGATCGTAAAAGAGCGCTTTGCTTTCTTCGGTTTGTTTCCCCTGTCAAAATGAACCGTGAGTTCTTGCAGGCCAAAGCCACATGAAAAACGAGCCCATATAAACTGCTCTGATAAATGACCATTTCCAGACGGCAAAAGGTATTTACGAAAATGAGAAATTATAATTGAATTAACAGCCTTTTATAGATTCAAATCATCATTTGGGATTTGCAGTCTGAGATAGGAGTCCTCTGGGTGTGCCTTTTGGAATCCTACCTCCTAACTCCTCCTGTGTACTTAGACATTGAGAATCTTGATGCAAAATACTCCCCAAATTAAGGTACCTATAAACAACAGTAAAAATGCTGGAGAAGAAGGTTGTTTAGCAAAAAAGGTGAGTAACCCATATTACACATTAAATACATGGTGGGGGTAATGCATATCTGAATACTGGTTTAAAACTGCAGTAGGCAGTATATAATATATAATATACAAAACAAAAAGACTTCCCCATTTTGCACTCCTCCCTCCTATCTCTCTCCTAAGCCCCTCCCACCATATTATGCTCCAGTGAACACACAGGCAGACAGGGACAGGCAGACAGGGACGGGTTTATTCTACTGATTTTGCTTGTAGATAGTTGCCCTGATTGGTAGCTACATGGCTAGCCCTGATTGGTTGGTTTTTGGAAGACCGGTTTGAGATTTTTTGACAGCCTAGTACAGAGCCCAGGACACTCACAGAAACCAGATTTTTTCTCAGAACAGTTTTTTTTTTGTGATCACTGTACTCACAAAATCTGTGAAGTAAAACAAGAGCTTAAATGCTATATTTATTTGTTCAGACCCAACATTGGAGCAAGATGAGCCCCAATCTGAAAGTGAAAGATCCCTTTACTCCAGAATAAAGGTCAAATGAAAAACAGGCTGGCAGGGAAAAGGGGGAATTAGCAGAGAGGAGAGGGAAGGAGAGAAGGGTCGGGGGCCAGGGGCTGCAGAGAGGTCCGAGGTCAGCGGTCAGACAAATCTCGCCGTTAGCTTGGCCCTGTGCTTTCATGCCCACCCCGGGCAACCGCAATCTCCACAAGACACGGTGGGCGGAGCACGTGAAAGGAGACAGGTGTGGGCCGTGTTTGGGGAGATAGGGTGAATATGAGCCAATTTTGCATGCATTTCTGCTGACAGAGAGCCTTGTAAGGTAAGCGCCCCCTAATCATTCTACCGCAGCACGGGGAGTGCGTATCGCCACGGAAACATCTGTCTACAAGTCTGCTGTCGAGTTGGATGAGGCCGAGCGAGGGCGAACACACACACACACACACACACACACACACACACACACACACACACACACACACACACACACACACACACACACACACACACACACACACACACACACACACACACAAACTCCAGCCATACAAATATTCAATCATGCAGATATGAAAGCCACATATTGGCCCTTCCTAATGTTTAGACATGAAAATATTTAACAATAAAGATATTTAACCATGACAACATTGAACCTTAAAATACATTTAGCCATGAACAAATTAAACCACAGGGCCATGGAAGCCATTGAATTGCAAAGCTCTTGAGGTGTGCAGATGTTAATACAGATAGAGACAAAGGTCGATATTTTTCAACTTTTTTTAAGGGATATTTTACATGTAATGACCTCCCTACATGATGCATCAATTACAGACGGGATGTCTACGCCGCGGCACAGCTGAAAATCATTACTTCCGCAGCGTCTTCAATCATCCTCCACAGCAGGGGACTTCACTTCACCGCCGCCGTCGCCGTCAGCGCAGGAGAACGGAAATGAAAGGCATCTTACCCCAGCTGATCTGAGCTAACGAACAAAACACTGTTTCCTTTTTCTTCAAGAAATCCCACCCAATCACATGCTTTCTTTCTTTTAGTTTGAGATTGCCTGGCAGTAGTTGCTATATTACAGCAGGGACAAAAATCTGTATTATTATTATTAATAATAATAATAATAATAATGTGTAAAAAACAAATATAAAATGTCCTTCCCAGGCCACAGTTTTACAATGCTTTACAAAACTGTAGCGCTTCGCCTCTCTTATTTTCTTATATTTACTTGTCTAAATACACTTAATGAAAGACTAATGAATTAATTGTAAATTTTCATTCACATAATTGCTGGGCTGGGTAGCATATTGAAAAGAATGGTTAATCTCAGTAGCCCACAGCTTGCAAATACTCTTCTTCCATTTTGCAGGGGAAAAAACAAGCAATGGCATGCATTCAGCGTTGGCAAGATGATTCAAGATGATTCAAGATGATTCCAAAATCCCAAGCCAACGTGACATCACCGGTCTGAGAAAAAGCCGTGACGTTTTATGCTCCAAAAACCAAAGCTTATGCCCTGAACTGCCATCATTTTGGAATAAATAAACAAACCGGCCTCAATGGCTTCTTACAACAAACTAGTCGCCAAGGAGACACATAGATAAACACATACATTACTGTTTGGGAAAGAGTACGTTGTTCAACTCAAATGCACGTTTGGCTAGCCACAGTCATAGGGAAAAAAAAGGCTAAATGCCAGCTGGCTTTTCAGCCTCGCAACCAGTGTGAAATTTGTGAAATTTCAGCCAAGTTGGCTGGGAAACTGGCACAGCTGGCAGCCGTGGTAACGGGGGGGGTGTGGTGGTTTGGGAACCTGGACCCTTTTCCCCTCGTGAGAGAGCCAGGTTCCCGAGGATCGCATAGTGGGCCAGCTGCTCAACTGGTGGCCACACCGAGCCCGCTCCCGGATAAGCCGCATCTGCCAAACGCAGACGTAGCGTGGTGCGGCGTGGCGCGGAGAGGGCAGACTAAATATAAGAGATCTCACCCTTTGTATAAGAACGATGACCACATAAAGAGGAGAGCGCAGGCATAATGAAAGAGCGGTCTGCCACTCTGATTATAGCCTGGGTGGCCCATGTTGCCGGCGTCTCCCTCAGCATGTCAGGAAACCCGTTTACAGCCGTTCTTCTTCCTCTTCCTCCTCCTCCTCTTCTTATTTTCTTCTTCTGCGGATTTATTGGCAGGGCTGCAAAGCAACAAAGGGTGCATATGGCCACCTACTGATTTGGGAGTGTGGAACGGGAGGTGATGAAATTGGCGTGCTACACGTGGGGTGCGTCCCAATATTCTTCACTCCCCACCTCCCTTCCTCCACTCCCCCAGTACCTCCACTACCACCTCTCCTACCCGGAAGTATGCAAAACTGCGTGACGTTTTGAGTACAAGTATTTGCATGTACAGTATACAATGTACCTGACATTGTGGTTTGCGTCGAGACATTAATTAATATGTAACCATTAATACGTAATTAAGATGTAATCATCAACATTAGATTAAAACACAAAGATCCGTTTCCGGGGCACGGAGTAGAGGAGGTGGTAGTGGAGGAAGGGAGGGTGCATTTTTCGACTATTGGACTATTGTGGAGGAGGGGCCAGAACAGGGGGAGGGGCTTCTACACATCTGACATCAATCAGGCTGAGACAGGTGCAGTAAAATTCACATGGCTTTTACCAACATTCACAGCTCTGAACCTGGAGTTCTCACAGGAGACACACACACACACACACACACACACACACACACACACACACGCACACGCACACACGCGCACAGTAAAGGAGAAAATCGTAGCCACTTCATATTAATGCTACACATTGTGTGCATCTGTGGCAGCTTAGCTTCCTCTCTAGTTAGCTTAATTATATTACCCACACTAACTGATAATGTTGATTAGCTGTTAAAGGCTTAACATTTGTTGCCACTGGGGGCCTGAGGGGAAGTTAATCTGTCTTCCTGTATCTTCCTCTTGCGTCTACTATGGCATTTAAGGTTATATTTCTTTGGTTTTCTCTCCGTTTATTTGTCTTTTTAAACAAACTTTTGTATGTTGTTCATAAGAGTGTCTGCTAAAGGCCAAAATATTGCGTACCGTACATGTTCATAAATTCATGAATTGTTCAAATGGAATGCAGTCTATGGCAACTTTGTAGGAACATGAGATCTTGTGCAAATAAAATGTGGGAAATGCAGTTTGGCTTTGATTTACTTTACCGGGAAAATGGCTGCTTACTGTATTTAAAAAAAATACCATTACCAACTGTGGATATAGTACTGCAGAATCCTACTCGAGTACAGTTACATGACTCAAAATATACGTGAATAGAAGTAAAAGTTCTCCTCAAGGAAACTAAGTAAGAGTAAATAACAGATCTTTTTAAGACGTACTAACGCCAAAGTACTTTTGACTTACATTTTGCACCTTTGCATCACAAGATTCAAAAAGCCCATATTGATATATTTCCTAGGAGGGGGTTTGGATGAGGTTGACCTGAGGTGTCTACCTTTTCATGTGCTGTGTCCAAATCAACGGCCTTCTATGCCATTGAGTATGCTAGTTGAGTATACTGGATGAGAAAGTTGTTAAGTAGGTGAAATGTTCTCTAAATGTAGTGTACTTAAAAGCCTGGATGATAGACTCATTTCCTGGTTTTCGCTGATAATAGTATGGAGGATATTTTTTGCATACTGCATTTCACAAAACAGTATGCAGTTAGCAGAACACAGTATGCTAGTACACAGTACACAGTAGATATGGCTCAGATTTGGACAGCCATGGTCTCAGTTTGATGGTCTTCACATTTACCATGAGTAGTGTTTAAATGATTTGTTTTTGTTTTTTGGTTAGCTTGTAGCTCGAGTGCACTACACAAGTTGTTATACTCTATTCAAGTAAGTACTTGAAATGTAATAAGGTTTGCTCTTTCCCTGTAATGAATTTTGCTTTGTTGTTGGAGCACATTTTCACCGCTCTTTGTGAAGTGAAACAATAACAAAACGACCAATGTGTACACTCAAAAAAATAAATATTGGACTTACATAACCCAGTTATGTCATCAGGTTCAGCATAGCTGAGTTAAGTAGCATCAAACTTGTAATATTCAGTTAAACCAACTTAACTGACCAACACTGATTTAAGTAATGATTAAAACATTATCTTAGCTTTGATTTATGGAAAGTGCAAACTCAAATTAACTTTTATGTCCACCTTCAAATTAAATTATATTTTTTAGTTAAACTAAATTAAAGTGCTGCCCTTCAACTGATTCAAGTAATCCATACAAAAGCCGACAGAGTTTGGTTTCACAGAACAAATTTTATTCCATGAATGTCATCACACTTAATACCCAGGTTTCAACAAGCAGCAGAAAATATGAAAGTACTGTCTCATCAACCCTGCGCTAGGCCAATCTGCGCCTCCTCAAATTGGGAAGAGCCAGTTAACGTTTCAACAGATCTCTCAGCGGAGTTTCAAATATACTTCTCTCTGGATTCACATAACCAGTGTGGTTGGTAGCGTTGGTAAACTAATCTGAAGTAGGCCTAGTGGTTCCGTCAACCCGGCTCTAAACCATCTCTGCTCTAAATCTGAACCTCCCTCAAATTGAAAAGAGAGAGGAAATGTTACCAACAATATTTTCCTAAGTTACCTCTATTACCAAATGGCACCTAAGGCTGCAGCCCAGTATGAATTAAACATGAAAAAGTGGAATCTTTGCAATAGCTTGTACTTTAACTGGCAACACCATTTACACAAACACACTGTAAAACCAACAGGTAAGAGATCTAAACCGAGTTTCAAAAACCAAACTGATGCCCACTCTTTTTTTATCAACCCTGCTGAACATCACACACTGTATGTGCTCTTCACTCCAGTAGTTTGTTTTTCAAGGCCTGTACCTTTTTTGAGAGCCTGTTTTGCTCTAGCTCCATCAAGATCTTTTGAAACACTTAAAATCCTGAGAGTAGGCCAAGTTCAATGCATATATCCCAGAGTCCCAGTGTGATTCCACATGTGTATACGTCATTTCCTCGAAGCGCCTGCAAACCATCGATAATTATCCCAATATCCGGAGTAGGCTTAATGGAGGTTGTCCCCTCATGCTTGACCAAGGACTTCCGGGCATAATCGTGGTCAACATCCTGAAAAACATGGGACCACACAGAAATAAATTTATTTATTCCCTAAATTGAGTGCTACATGTGAGTGACAACCCAAATTAGTCCACTTACCAGGTACTCTTTTACAAGCTTTTCAGGCTCTTCATTGAGGTTAAAGAGCAAGTGCTTTTGGGTTACTTTCTCAGCTCATTTCTATGGTGTCATTCAGAACAACAGAACATGAGAAATGTGCACACTGTTGCGAAATAATGACCCGTTAAATATAACGTGACTTTTGAAATGTAATGGTGCACTCACCTGGCCCATGACTATGGATGCTTCTAATGATCTGTCCTACCTCTCCTTCTTTCCTTTAGAAGACATCTGGGTGGAGTAGTGACCACGCTGATACATAAACTTTGTTACCAAAGGGATGGCGGTGATTCTGGTGAATTCAGCATTTACCTAGAACATATTTAGAAAACATATTGTAGCCCATAGCTAACTTGTAAACTCGCTAAGGTCCCTATACATCTATATGCTACAACACAGATACATATTATTACCTGTATTTTAGGCACTGATTTTGAAGAATGATTTAATCTAAATTTTTTGGCATAAAGTGCAAATGAAGTACATAAAGTGCAATTGAATCATTTTTAGATGCTTAATAAGAATGCTATTGGAAACAATGCAACTCAGCTTCATTGAACCAACTTATGTAGTAATAGTGCATTTGATATGAGACTCTTTTAAGTGAATTCAACCTGTCTCAATTTTCATCAACAAATGTGAATCCATTGATTCGAATATGACCCATTCGTATAAACAAATTAAACAATTAAAATACATTTTCGAGTGTAGGATGGTTTTTAAAAATGCCACAGATTCAGTTTGAGGAAATGTAGTCGAGTAAAAAGTTCTAGATTTTATTTTATAACGTACTCTAGTTACAGTAAAAGGATTGACATTTTAAAATACTCAAAAAAGTACAATTGCAGAAAAGAAAGCTACTCAAATACAGTGATGGGACTAGCAATCTGTCGCTTTCCACCTCTACCCATTACACATCTAAAGGCTCGCGGAGGATCCCCTGCTGTGTGTGTTCTTTGAAGTCTGTCTGTGGGCGGAAGCCATTGACCTGCCCTGTCATTTCTGACCAAGTGACAACATCTTCCATCTTAGGCACACACAACCAAATAAACCTTCAAGGTAGGGTGGAGTCAGGCTTCCAGGGTTCTTACTGTTTACCTTTCAGCAACATACAAAACACATATATATATATTTATATTTATATAATTATTACGTACATAGTCATTAACTATGTGTATATTACACAATCGATTCTGCATAATGTAATGCGCTATGCTAATGCGAGTGTGTGTTTGTGTGCGTTTGTGTGCATAATTGAGTGTGCACGTTTGCTCAAAGTGGTATTGATTTTATAATACCTTCTTTTCCCTGGTAGACAGCCCTTCCGAGAATCTGTTACCTTCCATTTGGAAGCATTTCGCTGGCTGACCCTGCTACCGTCTGTCCCCCGAGGAAGAGGAACCTGACAGCAGTTTAAGTTTGTTAGCATCGCCAGGGACGTAATGACCCAACCCAGATATGAATGAAGTTGCTTGGGCGCGAGTGACGAAAGAGAAAGAAGTCCTGTTTTACCCATCGTGCTCTTATTTTGAAGCAGTAACATTCTGCAGGCAGCTTATGTGAGGAGAGGAAACAGCCCTGCCTTGCACTAATACCCTCCACTCTAGTTTGCAGCTACATTATTTCAATCACAGCTGATGTCTGCTTTGCACACTGTTGTCATGGCAATGACAGCGTGGCTAGGGATGTTCGGTTCGGAAATAACATGAAAGGGTTACGTGCGTGAGACCAGTAGGTCGATGCCTTGGGGTGAGAATGAGTTTTTGAGCAAAATAACAGCATATTGAACGCAAATGTGAGAATAGCAACCATATCACACTCAATCCCTTTGAGTTTGACACTTATCTAAGAGGCACTTCCCTCTGATCATTGGCTCCATACGATGACAAAACCCTTCCCTATTCAAAGCAGTTTCATGACTTTCCTATGTATCACCTACGCACGTACACACCCACACACCGGTAAAAGTGATATATTTACTTTGCTAAAGCAGGTTTGATTCATTGCAGGTAAATTAAAGTTATTCTACAGTAGAACGCAAAGCCAGAGAAGTAAACAAGTAACAATATAACCTATAGCGCTGTGGACATGTATGTATATGAATAATAATATAACCTATAGCACTGTGGACATGTATGTATATGAATAATAATATAACCTATAGCACTGTGGACATGTATGTATATGAGTAATAATATAACCTATAGCACTGTGGACATGTATGTATATTAATAATAATATAACCTATAGCACTGTGGACATGTATGTATATGAATAATAATATAACCTATAGCACTGTGGACATGTATGTATATGGATAATAATATAACCTATAGCACTGTGGACATGTATGTATATGAATAATAATATAACCTATAGCACTGTGGACATGTATGTATATGAATAATAATATAACCTATAGCACTGTGGACATGTATGTATATGAATAATAATATAACCTATAGCACTGTGGACATGTATGTATATGAATAATAATATAACCTATAGCACTGTGGACATGTATGTATATGAATAATAATATAACCTATAGCACTGTGGACATGTATGTATATGAATAATAATATAACCTATAGCACTGTGGACATGTATGTATATGGATAATAATATAACCTATAGCACTGTGGACATGTATGTATATGAATAATAATATAACCTATAGCACTGTGGACATGTATGTATATGAATAATAATATAACCTATAGCACTGTGGACATGTATGTATATGAATAATAATATAACCTATAGCACTGTGGACATGTATGTATATGAATAATAATATAACCTATAGCACTGTGGACATGTATGTATATGAATAATAATATAACCTATAGCACTGTGGACATGTATGTATATGAATAATAATATAACCTATAGCACTGTGGACATGTATGTATATGAATAATAATATAACCTATAGCACTGTGGACATGTATGTATATGAATAATAATATAACCTATAGCACTCTGGACATGTATGTATATGAGTAATAATATAACCTATAGCACTGTGGACATGTATGTATATTAATAATAATATAACCTATAGCACTGTGGACATGTATGTATATGAATAATAATATAACCTATAGCACTGTGGACATGTATGTATATGAATAATAATATAACCTATAGCACTGTGGACATGTATGTATATGAATAATAATATAACCTATAGCACTGTGGACATGTATGTATATGGATAATAATATAACCTATAGCACTGTGGACATATATATATATTAATTCTACTGATTACATGGTTTCTACTGAGGGCAGGAAGGTGCATGGATTCTACTGAGGGCAGGAGGGTGCATGGATTCTACTGAGGGCAGGAGTTTGCGTGGATTTTACTGAGGGCAGGAGTTTGCGTGGATTTTACTGAGGGCAGGAAAGCACATGGGTTCTACTGAGGGCAGGAAGGTGCATGGTTTCTACTGAGGGCAGGAAGATTTTTGATTTCTACAAAGTGCTGTATGTGCATAATTTCTACTCAGGCCATGGAAGTGGGTGTTTGATTCCACTGAGGAATTGAAGTTTTATGATTGTCACTGAGAGTAAATGTTTATCCAGTGAAGGGGGTGTGGTCAGTATGACTGCTCAGCAGCTTTTGGGGGAAAAGGGTATTGGTATCTGGCTAATGAATGTATCCACCTGTCAAAGCCTCGCTCCGGGTGTAAATCAGGCCAACTGCCAGCCCCGAGGTTGCGTACTTGGGGGGCCCACTTGCTGGCACCCCCCCTGGGCTCCATCCCTGGGGGGCTCTTAGAGTCCTGCCAAGAGGAGGGGGCGTTTGCCAAATGTTTGGTTGAAGGGGAACAGAATGCACGATGGAAGGCAATATAGAGCAGGATGTGTTGTAGATCCAAAGGGGAAATTGATGATGCCTTAGGAAATGCCAAGGGATTCAGGAAGATCTGGAGGTTAATGGAGCGGAGTTTCATGCATGGCTTGTATGTGGGAGGCTTACAGTTTAATTGGGAATTTTGCTTTTTGATTTATGCTCTTACTCAAACCTGCCAAATCAGTTTTCCCTAGAGCGATAAATAACCACCCGACGCTACTCTTTCAACTGTCAAGTCAACTGGTTCCAGCATCCCTCCCCCTCTCCATCTACACCTTAATTCTACGTTTTAAACTACAGACACACACAGACACTCAGACACACACACACACACACACACACACACACACACACACACACTCCAGGCCATAACGCTTCAGTGTTATTGAATAAGCCGGCCATGCTGATGAAAGTAGCAGGAGATTGGTGCGGATCAACGGGGCTTGAGTAACGGACCATGGCCTGACAGAGAGCTTCACACCGATCACAGCAGAGGAAGACTTCAGTGACAGACAGAAAGGGGGTGAGAGAGAGAGAGAGAGAGAGAGGAGAGAGAGAGAGAGAGGAGAGAGAGAGAGAGAGTGCCTAACAACCCAAGGTTCTGCGGAAAAGCTTCTTACTGCTACAGCCAGAAAAAGACAAAGTCACAGCATGTCTTGCTTTGCCGTGCCACGCTTTCTACCTCAGCTCCTTAGATTGGCCCTTTCATAATGCTTAAACTATCGCCGCTACCTGTCCACCTGCCAATCCACAGGGGGTAGAACTTTCGATTTCTTCTGCCCTGAAATAAGACTCCAGAACTTGAGCCGGCTGACCTTCCATTGGAGGGTGTTTTGGGATGACAGAAAGGGCTCAGCCAGACAAATGAGACAGACACGCTGTGAGGGAGATGAAGAGAACGGGCGGCATGCACACAGCTCCTTCACATTCACACCCCTGTGAAAGACGAGTGCATTGGGAATACATGTTTAAATACGGCAGTGCACGCGCACACACGCACAAAAAAACACCCATATGCACATTCACACACATATGCACATTCACACACACATATGGACGTGCACACGCTATGGTTGCGCGGTATACCGGTTCCAAGGTAGTAGCGTGGTAGTCGAGCCTTACAATGCTAATGATACTGCAGTCATTTTCAAATGGTAGTATTGTACATAGCATCTCATTCAGGACAATGTCATTTTGTTGTGTTCATAATGAGTAATTATATTTATAATAAGTTCACAATTGAAATTGTAATTTTTTTAAATTTTAGAATATAATTCAGCATGCTATAGACAGCTTCCCAGACTATAATCTCTCAAGATAGGTTAAATAAAATTAAATCAAAAACATTTGCGCACATTTTGGCAGCGTAAGTACACTTTGGTATTGTGGAGACGGGCGTGACAGGGTCGGGTCATACAACGTCTTTTGTCAATCGTTAAGTTGCCCCCCTGTCAGCGATTCAAACTCCGCCTATGTTTCCTGGTCATGTCCTGATGTATGATAGTTTGTGGTAAAATCCGATAATTTTAAGGTCTCAGTGCCATATCGATGGAGGCTACTTTCCATTTGGCAATGCTGCCCGGCATTGATACCAGTTAAAAAAAAACTATATCAACTTGCGATTGCAGAAGCTGAAATGTATGGAAAAAACTAACTAACGTTTTACAATGAATATATTAGCTACATCAAAACTGAGGTAGCTAAGCAGTCTTATGTATATACAGTATGTGCAATATTTATAAAAGTTCTGTCCAGGAAGTAGGCGATGACTTTAGGCTGAACTTTTTTTCACCTTGCTTTTTACCCAGATTATTGGACTATTGAACCTAGGAAATTGAGATAAGATTGAAGTCAGTGCCTCCCTAAATGTGTGACATTGCATCTCAAATTACTAGTTGAAATCCTCTCTGTGTGCCTGTTAGCATAGGCTAAATGCATCACATATGGGAAATACAGCATCAAACAAACACCCATGATATCATGATACTACTTGTATACTACCCCCCCCCCCCCCCCCCCCCCCCCCGCGTGCACGCATGCACACACACACACACACACACACACACACACACACACACACACACACTTGCACACACAAGCCCACACATACCTTCACTGGTACATCCCAGGTTCCATTTGACAGTATTTTGCAACAACAATGAAACGGCACTATCCACATAATTATTAGTTCATTTGCCTGGAGGGTGTGGGAGTGTGGGCGTGTCCTGTGATGGTATGTTTACCGTGGCGTCTCTCCATGCTGTCCAGACTGTTCGTTTCTGAATAAAGTGCTGATAGGTAACATATTAACAGCTTTTCGGCAATTACAATATTATCATGTTGCTACAACTTCACAGGAGGGTTGTGCAAACATTATCTGTTGGCTCGGAAATCCACTGACTAAACATGTCTCAAATGAATCTCTTTAACTGAAGAACCAGACAAAAATGGCAATAAAATGTTTATTATAAAATGCCACAAAGTCAGACACCCTGAATAATTACATAAGACTTTACTTGAACTACAGTGCATGCCATACGAGTACGAGTGCCAGTGTGCTAACTAATGGCCAATGTCATAACCCGGTCATAATGTATACAGCAGGCATTTAGAAGACTTAAGATCAGTTTTGTAATAATTTGCAGCATACACTATTCACCCCCCAAGACCAAGTGTGGCTGGATAAAAATATAGGGGAGGAAAGACAGGAAGGGGGGCCGGGGGGGGGTAGTGGTGCTGTTGACTGACAGAGTCAGGTGAGGATGGAAGGTTTTATTGACATATCCCCTCTCACTTCCATTTGCAGAAATGTTGATGCTATCCCCCCCTCTCTCTCTCTCCTTCTCTCTCTCTCTCTCTCTCTCTCACGCACCCAACATCTCTGATGTTGTTTTCTTACCCCTGACAACACTTCCACTTAACCTCTGAAGGCACACCAACCCAGCTCCCAAAAACAATGGCAGTAACACTTCCCTTGAGCCATAAGCACTCTCATAAGCATGGCAGAACACCCGTCATAACCCATCATGGCAGTACACTGCAGCTTGTGACAGATCAGAATGTATGTATTGATCACAATTTTATGTATGTTCACTCATTTTGAATTTGTTTAATCAAGTTAAAAATATTTTTTGACATTTGTCAAAATATTGCGTAAATCAACTGGATCTGTCGAGCGGCTCTTTGGGAGCTATGCACAGATTCATTCATTATTAGGTAAAAATCAGTGAATGACGCAACCAGAATCCCCTGAAATAGAGTTAAAAGAGTTGTTGACCTTGGTGACCCACAGGAAGTGAAGCATCACCGCCCCTTTAAGGGAGTACGGCTCCAAGTGTGGGAGAGGCGGGTTGATGGATGACTGTGCTAGAGATGCTTTATTTGGGCTGAGAGGAAAGTGCTAGAATGATGGCCAGGGATGGACATTATAGATGCATTTGAAATATATATTTGCATGTATGTACTTCTTACTGGCCTGCTTTACACCTCTGAGCCTGCTAAACAAGCTAAGCCAATTTGCTATGCCTACGATTATTGTGATTGTACTTTTATATATTTCTTTGGGAGGTAGTTTGTATTTTGGGAGGAATTTTAATATGTATTTTGTTTGGACAATGGTAGCAGTGGATTGGGGGGGTTGAAGGTGACTTGTAGCTGCTGGGAATTCTGGGAACAATGAACACCAGAGTGATGAATGAATGATCCGGGAAGCAGTCTTTAAGTCATGATAATGTTAACATCACAGTAATGGCATTATTGCATTATAACCAGTGCAGAACAATCTGGTCTGTTCATGACTTATTTGAGGAAATGCATTCTCTGTAAATTATGACTACAATAAGTAGGCTATTCCATTGACTAAGTACATGATGATTCATTGCATTTGCTTAACGGGGTCCCTTGCAGTTTCAATTACATAGCTTCCATTATGCATGCCTTGCATTGAAAGGGCTGGGTACAAGCTGACAGCCAGTTAGTTCAGATGGTAAACTGACAACCCTGACTAACCCTGAAGTTCCGGTCAAATTCTCATGAATCTGGCTCCGCACCCCTGACCAGCCATTAATTCCTACGCTATGTCAGATTGGTTGAACTACCCCTTGATTTCACTACGTTCTTTGAGTCCACCAAGGGATAGGCAACACTAAAATGCGTTTTCTGATATGTTAACTAATATATAGGCATTGCCTCAGATGGAAGAGAAAAATAGTATGCATTATGTCTACAATTTTGGGCAAAATGTTGAATTCCCAGTATTTTATTGCCCGCCCCATAAGCAGGCCGTCAAAAAATCGCGTCTCTGTAGGCAGCCTATGCTCCGAGATCGTACACAAAAAACAAATGGTACTACCAACCACTCAAAACCAAAATAAACAGTATTCCAACCAATCACAATGATCTGCACAAACGCTAATACTCTTATCTCGCTGAAATCTTGACGGATTTACAAACGGGTTGGTTTCTTACAAACGTTATTAATGTGGTTATAATTCTGGATGCTTGAACACTATTTTTTAAAACATAACATAATTATTCATAAGTATGTTTGTTTGGGATTTCGCTTCAGAAGTGACGTCACGTTTGTGCAGATCATTGTGATTGGTTGGAATACTGTTTATTTTGGTTTTGAGTAGTTGGTAGTACCATTGTTTTTGTGTACGATCTCGGAGCATAGGCTGCCTACAGAGACGCGGTTTTTTGACGGCCTGCTTATGGGGAGGGCAGCTAGCGGATCGTGAGGAAAAATCAGATGAATGTGATCATTTATGTTTCCACCCAAAATCGCTGATACAACCTTTAAAGTGATCCATCCATATCTACTGCATATCTGGCAGCAGAGTGATGGTTTGAGGCTCGTTTGATACCTCAGACACTTGATGACTTACAGGCATGTAGCCAGCCATGGGTTTCATACTATTCTTGTGTAATTTCTAGCTTAATCTAGTCCCACCTCCCAATTCCCATAGAGATGCATTCAAATGCAGAGAGGTTATAGTATCGCTTGTAAGAGTACCTGAAAATAAGATATCAAGAGTCTTTTGATATCCTTTTATACCCAGTCATGACAGAATCACCTGTTTACCTGTGGAATGTTCCAAACGTGTTTCTTGAACTTCCCAGTGTTTTTTTGCCCCATCCCAACTTTTTTGAAACATGTTGCAGGCATCAAATTAGGAATTAGCGTATATTTACAAAAATCAATACAGTTGATAAGGTTAAACATTAAGGGCCCTATCTTACACCCGGCGCAAAGCGGCGCTAACGCAAACGCAAGTGTCTTTGCTATCTTACACCCGGCGCTAGGTCCATAATAACGCCTAACGCTTACGCCGTCAAACTAGCATTGCGCCATTAACTAGTCTTGCGCCATCATTAGTGAACTGGGCGTGTTGGTCTTAAGATGAGGAGTGGCCAGGATTCTTTTTGGCGTATTGCTATCTTGAGCCAGCAGAAAGCGCTTGCGCTAGAACCACCACAAACCTGGTCTAAAGTCATGTCGCAGTTGTTTACATGCTATTTTAACGGCGCATATAAGTGCGTCTACATAGGCGTGTGCACAACGCGCATACCCTCCTGTCTGTTACACACAGGGGCGTGCACAGGCATGACTAAAATATCTAGATCACAATGTGAAATATTATTATTGTGTAGGCTATATCAAAAATGCATAATAATAAAAGGTTCCATAGGTCCACATACCTTTCCCTCAGCGAAGGGAAACAATGCCACATTACATTGCTCTCAGCCCACTCCATCAACATCCAGGCGATGTGCGATGGTACGGGACAATGGCTATCCATTAAAAAGGAGCTGATAACACCTATAGCTATCAAGCCTAATGCGCGAATTGTCTTTGCACCTAATGCGTGAATTGTCATTCAATGGAAAACTCGCGCACGGCAATAGACGGACATTTAAGTTCTGAAAATGCGCTTCAGATGTCATTACAATACAGCTCTGTTTATCTATGAATACAGCCTGTAAGTAAATAGAATGGTTTGTGACTGAAAAAAGTTCAAAACCTTGTCCAGTGAATATTGCATTTATTGTTTTTCAAATAGCCTAGGCTACAGCGGATTCGCTGTGCATACCCTAAGGTTTTTTTCGATAGCCTATGGTTAAAAAACGGAGATGTCACCATGTTAACTAAATTGTAACCTTAGCTATTCTTCGTCCTTCATATTTTTTTAAATTACAGTGACCAGGTTTCCATACTCTCACCGTTTAAAACCCAGCTGATTTCACCCGTTATTCCTTAAAGGGTAAGTTCGCTATTTTGGACCTTGGACCCTATTTGCGGTCCGTCTTCCATGAACCTGACCCATGAAGTCCATTTTTTCGCTGATCGGTCCAGTATTGAGTTCGGTACAGATTTCCTGTAGGCTCTCACTGGGCTACAATGGAAGTGAACGGGGCAATCAGAAATGTTCGATAAATGTGCTTTCATGTACAATAAATGAGACGGGAAGCTCAGGGTGTATTGTTACCGGTCTCAGTATGCTCTCCTGTGAAATGTATCTCAATCCGAACATTTTTACGTGCTTGGCATGGCTTGGAAGTAAGCATTTCTCTGTTGCTTGTTTGCGCTGCACTCGCGGAGTACTATGTGTCGGGGGTAGGGGAGCGGGAAGGTGTGCCGGCCGTTTACGAAACTATCTAGCTGAGCAGTCTGCGTTTGTTTACCTGCAGCAACGTAGGCTACAATTTCCACAAAAAAACTTGGATGATGGATGACTATAATGATTACGAAGACGAAGAATTCGATTTTGACTTTGACGTTACTGGCTACAGATTTGAGCCAGAATACACGGACACGGAACTACAAGAGATGGATGATAAGAGAGCAAGAGAAGAGAGAGAGGCTGAAGTTGCGCAGGTAATGTTATCCGAAGTCGCTGCCGAGGCTAGACCAAGAATTTCGGGGGACTTTTGGTGTTCTTGCAAGAGGTGCAAGCAGATGCCCAGAGAGGAGGAAAGTTTGTGTTGTAGGGAGTGGGATCTGTTGCTACCGAATGCCATTGAAAACCTGGATGTATCCGTGGATGACACTGGATCATCTCCATTGATTACCATTACACTATGACTGCCAACAGATATGTGATAGATGAGAACTTTGGACAGGACACCATGCGTCAAGCATTTGTAAATAAAACATTATAGAATTGTAAAAAGTTATAGTTGATGAACGTTTCCGACAGTTTTGTTACAAGAAAACAACTTATGTCAAGCTCGGATTTTGTTAGTTGGTATTGAGTGCTGGGTCAGAGGACGCGCTCAAAAAAAATAAAAATGTTAGTAACGTTATAGCTAAATATAACTTACCTCCGCTCCGGTGCTTGATAGTGCTGCAGGTCCGACACGAGGAACAGCTGTGTTCTTTAGAAACCAGTGTTTTGCTTCTGATTTGCGGTTACAGAAATCAGTAGCGTCGAAATGCGCTCCACAAACTCGCGAGTCTGCCAAACGGAGTTGATTGACTGGAGTGTTTATGTCGATCCGTAAGACAACCAGCCAAAGTCTCAATCTTTCTGGGTCAGAGAACGGGAGCCTGTGAAAACTGGTATTTGAGCGTCCAGACATTTTATTCCCACAACCGGGGACTGCACATTCGCGCACCATTGCTGTGATGAATTATTACAAATGATGATTACAAAAACTGCGTTACAAATATTTCTGCTGTAGGCTACTAGCTAGTAAACTCCAACGGGAGGTCAGGATTTGTGATCAACTGCTTTTCAAGCGGCCCCCCCTCTCTACAACGTAGCTAGACTGCGGAAGTTTACAGTGCGAGGTAGTGCGGTCGGAGAAATAGTTCTGTTTCAAATGGAACTGTTGTTTCAACGTTCGGTTTGCGTTTGCGATAGCCTACATTTCACAGGAGAGCATACTGAGACCGTAAGAATACACACTGAGCTATAAAAGCACATTTATCGTTGTTTTTCCATAACATTTCTGATTGCCCCGTTCACTTCCATTGTAGCCCAGTGAGAGCCTACAGGAAATCTGTACCGAACTCAATACTGGACCGATCAGCGAAAAAATGGACTTCATGGGTCAGGTTCATGGAAGACGGACCGCAAATAGGGTCCAAGGTCCAAAATAGCGAACTTACCCTTTAACTGAGCAAAACGATTTTAAAGAGAACTAAGAGTCTAATTAGAAACTAAAACAAATTTGCAGCACGTTACACAATTAATTCACAATTAATTTTAATGCCATTCTCTGCACGTGAGCTGCATGTTCTCTGTTTCCAAGTCGCACGTTTCACGGTCTTCCTGGGAAAGTGGATTGTTTTAAAGGATTACGCTACGAGTAAAACAGGTTGGTCACATTTCCATAAACAGGACATTATTAAACAAGGGGAAATATGCGTGAACTTATGGGTTGCGAACCTGACAGCTTTATTGTAGGCTATTTAGTGTCATCATTAAGGCAAAATAAAGGTATGTATGTTATTAATCAATATTAGCCTACTATGCAGGTAGCCTAATGAACTTTGGATGAAGCTTGAACTTCGAGAACTCCATGAGAACAGCCTCTTGGAATTGATGTTTGACACTTTCATTGCATAATCAAACGAAATTCGCTGAACAAGCAGGCTAATTTGGCGTTTTCTAAGGTGAGACTGAAGCCATTGATAGCTTATTCTCAGCTGTTGCAGGTCCTTTTAGCGAAATTTAACCGCATATATTTTGTAAAATAACAGCCCTGTCTGGAATTACCGGGAACTCATAGGCTAATGGTTAGTCCGAATAATATTGATCATACTCCATTTAGCCTATTCCTTGATCACACTAAACACGCACGAGCATGTCTGTTTCGCCATCATAAGCAATCCGCCAAGGTGGAAAAGCAGGCTTTTAAAGGGAATGGGATATGACATTTTGATTGGTTTATTGAATGTCACGCCCAAGACACACCTATAATTAATGAAGCGACTAGGTTCAGCCCAGTTGCGCCATGCGCCGTGCTTAGCGCCAAAAAAACACGCCGTTAAAATAGCAAAAGTGGACTTGGACACGCCCTAAATGGACTTAGCGCCATGCGCTTAGACTAAGCGCCAAGATCGCCAAGATAGGGCCCTAAATATCTTTTCTTGGTACTGTTTTCAATTAAATATATGTAAAAGAGAGTGGTAGGTGTGTGTTCAGGTGGCAGGAGGTGTGTCTTTAGGTGGCGATAGCCTCTCTCCTTGCTCTCGCACCGCTGCTCTCCAAGGCCATTTACTTGCTTTTAATTTTATATAATTTGTGGTGTGGGCGGAGAGAGAATGTACCTGAGGGTTTCATCACCCTTTCATGACTATCACCCTTGGAAACTAAATCTAACCCTTATTGCATGCATTTACTGTGCTATTAAAATAATAACATATTGTTTAATGAATCTGTAAAGGAAATAAACATTCTAAATGTGTTTTTGCTTTTCAAATCAAGGTTGAGCCTTATTTTTTTGTATTTATTTATTTTTTTGGTGGGGGGTCAAATTGGAATGTACCCTCTCCACTGATATTAAGCAAAACTATTTTTGCAGCTGCTAGCCTTGGTTATGATTTTGCATGTTGATGGAGCCATCACCCAAGGACCGGGTGGGTGGATGAATGTATGTAAACAACACTGACAGGCCTGCTGCAAGATTGATACTAAAATTGCTTCTGAAAACACAAGCCAGACAGAGTGAAGAGGTGAACTAACATAGGGCGAGCCACAAGTTTGGGCACAAGTTTTGAAGAAAGAATCCCACTTTTTAGAAAAAAAAAAAAAAACATGGATTTTTGCATTCCAGCATCAAACCCTTCAAAGTACAGGTCAAAGAGGATTAGCCAGTTTTAGCCTATGAAACGGCTTCAGCATTAATAATAAAAAGTGTTGTGGTGATGCTTGTGTAAAGCTGTAATTAAAATGTCTGGACCTGCTACCCTCACTGCCCACCAGGTTTCCATTCCCAGCAAAGCTTCAACACTAATAAGCACTTTCAACAATGGAGTCACGGCTTCCTTCAGATTTTAACGGCAATTTCCCGGAGGATTTCAGCAAAAATGTCAGAAGCTAAATGAGACAAGATAAAAAAAAGATTAAAAAGTTAGCTTTGCTGACATCTCAGCCTCATTGATCAAGGTTTAAATAATCTGTACTCAAAGCAAAACAGCTCAATATGTTTAGATTTTTTAACAGTGAAAAAAATAGTACTACCACTTTTAGGCACTTTTTCTCTCTTTTTTATTGGAAGAAAGCAACAATGCACACATTCATACAGTATATATTTTTAACTCAACTGTGTGTGTGTGTGTGTGTGTGTGTACTGTTGCTTTCTTCCAAGGTATCTGTTGTAAGAGATTTTTTGTCAATTGACAGATCCTGATAAACTAAAGCCTTACTAAATAAATAAAATAATAAAATAAATTATACATTCATAATGCTTACACTTGCGATTAGTTATGACAAAACAGTGCTAAAATACTAATAAAGTCAAAAAATAATTTCTCTTGCCACTGAAAATAAACTAATACATCAACTAAAAAGAGCTACGCTATTACTCGTAACCTGTTTCAGGGAGCGGCTTTTCTGGAAACAGTCACTTTAGATCAGAGGACATGATCAGAGGATGTGACGTCACGATATCTCAGCTAACACTATTTTATATAGGCTTGTGGAACATTCTTTGCATTCCAAAGGGTCCAAATGAAACAATAATTTGATGAAACACTAACATATATTTAGTATTTTTATATTAAACATAATGAAAAACCAGGAAACCTCCCAAGGGAATGTCTACATGCCTGTCTGGGCAGCTGGAAGATCTTTACCGCCCACTGATTATCTCTCACTCCCATCCCTCTCTTTCACCCCGTTCTTTTGTTTCTCCTCATCCCTCTCTCTCACTGCATTTCTCTTTAACCCCATCCTTCTCTTTTACTTTACCACTGTCTCACTACCAATCTCTCTCCGACTGCCATTTTACCCCGTCTTTCTCTCTTTAAACTCATCACTCCATTTCACTTATTTTCCACAATCTTACCGTGGTTTCTCTCTCTCTCTCAGTCCCTATCAATTTTCCGCTCAAGTGCTTTTTCGTAGTGATGGGGAAACAAAGCTTTCTGAAGCGACG
This sequence comes from Synaphobranchus kaupii, assembly GCA_029718625.1. NCBI lineage: Eukaryota > Metazoa > Chordata > Actinopteri > Anguilliformes > Synaphobranchidae > Synaphobranchus > Synaphobranchus kaupii. The sequence goes on along the minus strand of CM056383.1, from coordinate 60,740,284 downwards.
AAGCTTTCCGGGCCCATTGTGTTTAAAATGGGTTCATTACTCAAAGCTTTGATTAACACAGTGCGCACTAGTGGCATCTGCTGGTCAGAAGAATTTAGCGCATATAAGTTGGATGTGAAGCAGCCGTCTATGGAAGCAGCTTGCACATTAACGTTAAATGTTGCACAGCAAATACAGTATTATAATATACTAATAATATAGAATTTAATATTCATATAATATAGCCTACTAATAGTATAGCCTAAGCAATGACTGTACTGTAACAACTCAATAAATATTTTTACGAGTGTTCTGTAATGTAATGAGACGCCTAGCCTAATTCGTAAAACTTTATAAATTATTTATAAGTATATTTTTATTATTTTTGGTGTATGAATAATTATCAAATAAGCCTATTCATACAGCCGGCGAACACACACCCTAACGAAAAATTATATACGTATAGGCTGCGTATATATGCATTTAATTAAAGTAGGCCTGCAACTACCACCGTTGAATTATATTGGTGAGAGATTAGCACACAGCAATATGCATGGAGAGATGGGGTTAGAATCTTTGTTTATTTCTGTAGCAAAAGTTTAGTCTACGTTTTTTTAAGTATATAAACATTTTTCTGTTTAAAGGGTAACAAAGCACTAAAACAACTTATTTATGATGAAAACTGACACATTTAGTTTTTTCTAAGTATTACTGATTGATCCTGGTCCAAATCTTGACAAATTACTGCAGTCACTGCAAAAAAGCGTGAACTTTAAGAATCTTGCTCAAAAGTGTCTCTAGTGGTAAAACGTTAGGTACTGCATGTTCAATCTGAGATTGGCCAGAAATTTCCTCCAGCTGACATATTCCTCCCGGTGACGAAATAGAAACCTGTACAGCTACGCCCACCGATAGTTTGGTGGCTACACCCTGAAGTTTTGGAGCGAGGGCGGTTGATCTGCATGGAGAGGAGATAGAGAGAGCAAGCGAGCGATATAGCTATAGCTTACAGTTTAGCTTTTTTGAATATTCTAGTTATAGTAGCCTATTTATTTTTGGTATATATTTTTTATAGTTAGCTTGATAGTCCCTTGTTTTTTGATAGTTTTTTTTTTCAGTCTAGCTTAGCAAGTAGCTAGCTAGTTTATTTATTTTTTAATAAATATATAGGCTACTTTATTAAAAATAAATATATAGTATAAAGCATATGAAAACTGCATATCTGACAGGGACGTGGAGAGCTACTCTCTGCATTGCATGCACGGTATGGATATTTCCTGCATTTTCCTGTATCCTGTACAGTGAGTTTCAATTCGGCCGTGAAGAGTTTTTGTTATTGAACAGCGAACGTGCTTGTAGCACACAACGTCTTCAAATATACAGCTTGCATCAAACCCAATGCAAAAATCAGACACTAAAACCATACCAGTGACGTGTTTGTCTGACGAAACGAAGCTTCGGACATCATTGATCACGTGCTTCTGGTCATACGAAACAAGAATCGGCATCGTGCTTTGGATTAAACTGCGTCACATTTTCGACGCATGCCCCGAAGCTTCCAAAGCAGTGGACAGTGGACAACAATCATCAATAAACAAGTTGCTCAGTAAAGTCCTGACTGCAACATTCATAACTATGAGAACTTACAGTGCGATTAGTTAGGGATTGGTGTGTTGGACAGACAAACAGACTTCTGCCTTAGCTGCTTCCACAATGGCAAAAAAAAAAACTTTCCTTCTGCTGTCTCAATCATCACCCCTCTCTCCTTCCCATTGTTAATTTTCACCCAATCCTTTTTCTATCCCCCACTTTCTTGTGTAAATTTAGCACCGGGTCGGTCTCTCATGTTGTGTAAAGCAATAATCGTAATAGCAAATCAGTCTGTTACTGTTCTCAGTTTTGTGTCTACTCACTTAGTATTTGTAGCATGGGTGCTAGAGAGAAAATATAATACAACTGTATAAAGACATGGGACACCTCTTGCCAAATCTCAAAGTTTATTGGTGATGACGTTTTGGCAACTCCATCTGAGCACGTTCTCAGGGGTGTGTGTGTGTGTGTGTGTGTGTGTGTGTGTGTGTGTGTGTGTGTGTGTGTTTGTGTGTTTCGAGGTGGAAGGGGTATGTATTATAGCTGGGCCATAAATATGAAAGGAGAACACGGCACTGCTATAATAATGCAGGCTAATTTAAAGCACGTCTGACCCCTTCTTGTTCGGCCTCTCTCAGCCAAAGCCTCCCATGGGTGACTCACACAGAGCTGGTCTAAAACTCACACAGAATGGTTCTCAAACCCAGATAGAGTTGGCCTGAAAACACAGAACTCTGGTCTAAAACTTATATAGAACTGACCTAAAACACAGACTTGGCCTAAAACCATGTAGCTCTGGTCTCACACGGATCTGACTCAAATTTACCACAGCTCTGGTCTAAAACTCACATATAGTTTGTCTCAAACTCAGACAGCTTCTGGTCTAAAACATACACGTTAATTCTGCAGTAGATTCAGGAACAAACCAGCAGAGCCCTGAATCACGGCTCCTCCAGTCAAAGAGCCACACTCAAGCGGATCATTTGGAAAGCATAGAGTTAATGTCGTTCATTCCAAGTCAAGCATGAGCTAATATAGTTAATTTTCATAATCCCCAACTATGACCCTTATCTCACAGAAAGAATAGAACAAATAACTACCAGTCATATTGTCTCAGGCCTTGATTTGCATAATTGTGACTCATGCTTTAGCAGTGCATGACTAATAGTTTCGGTTGAATTAGGATTTGCCTGAATGAAATGGCACCTAATTTCATTTTACTGGAAGTGCCCTGGTTACGGTTACATACTGGTTACACACAGAGAGACATACTGACGCACACACGTTCACAAAGTCATATCCACACACACACAATCACACACTCACACTCATATATACACACACACCCACGCACACACATATGCACGCACGAACACACACACACACACACACACACACACACACACACACACACACACACACACACACACACTCTCTATGTTTGTTAGTTAGAGCCATTTCCTGAAGTTTCCTTGCACACTGTGTCAGCGGGCATTCTGCCGTAGGATTGCACAGGTACGGCATTTACATATCAAATTACCTTTAAAACTCCCCACCTGTCATCTGCACAGGCAACCGAGCAAAACCGCCCTCATTCCCTCTCATTACCTTCTGACTGTTTTCCCCTTATCTCTTATCTGTTACACCTCCACACTGCTGACACTTTCTGTAATTATACTAATTTCCCAGGCAGCTTTTAAATATTCTCCCCAGCAGTGCTGCCACTTTTATTTATTGCTATTTATCTCTTCAGCAGATGCCCTCATCCGGGGGTGACTTGCAGCAAATTTAGACATTATAGCAAAAAAATGCAACAGCGAATAAGCAATCATGTGCAACACCACTTGCAAAATGCAACCATAAGTATGCCCAGATTCTGGGAAAGCACATTTGTAATGTACTAATCGTGAGTTGCTTCTTTTGATGGAACCTTATTTCATGTAGGCCGAAGATCCAATCTGAGGTGGTTATCCAAGCTAGCACAACCATTGATCGATATAACATAACGCTAGCTAACTTGGTAGAACCAATCAGGGTAGGAAACTAATTTCACTAATTATAGCTTTACTTTCCAAATGGTCTACTCAGAGATGGGTGAAGACTAGTTGTTGGCTAGCATTGCCAAATGCCATCTATATATGTATGAGACACAATACAGGGATCCACACAAAGGTGACCAGAATCTAGGGGTGGGGGGTAGGGTAATGTGTAATGTTATTTATTTAATATTTAATTTAATAAGGCTGCTTATTTCTCAAATCAGTTACATGGCATAACTACTGTATATAGCACCCTGGCAGGTCATTCATAAAAGTTATATATAAGGGACAGAGAACATCCTGTGGGGGACAAACTATTTTAACATGTGACCCGCTAATATGGGACTGTCGGCAATCCCATTGTTGGCGCAACCGAGTCTGGAGTGCGGGTGTTGGCTATATTCCCCCATCTCTGTGCTCCGAAGATCATGTGACACAGAGCTCCTGGTCCGTCATCGAAACTGAATGTTGCTACAGCCATGACCGGTGGTAAAGAGACCGATATGAAAGATTTGATTTAAGTTGTCACATTTTCCCGTAAATGTGAAAGCGGAGCTTTCAAATATAGTTTTCGCTTTGCGTTCTCTGTGACCGAGTTATTCTTACTGTCACAACTGGAGCAATGCGGGGCTCGCAGTGACACAGGACCAGAGACATTGAAGAGACTCACTGCGAACAGAAATATGAAATGTGACTTATTCCCACGATGGGAAAGAGGGAAGTATAGTATTTCCAATCATCCCGAGATTATAATAATATTTCAAAAGCACGGCAGGGATATAGCAATCGAAAACTGGCCAAGTTTCTGCCTGTGCCTTATTTTGAGAAGAAGAAAAAGCTCCTTGAAGGATTTTATTTCCCCCCAATGATTGGAGGGTGGCACTGTCATCCTCTACTCTGAATCATTCCTCTAGAAGGCTGAAAGAGATACTTGCCAGAGCCTCTTTTGTTTCCACAATGTTGTTTTCCTATGACAGCAATATCATCTTATAAAAACTCTGCAGATTGTTGCAATTGTTATCTAAAGCGTGCTTCTAGCTTTACTATCCTCTCTTAAGTCCTCTAAAATTTAAAACGCAGAAACAATTTGAGCCTTTGAGCCAAGTGGCGTCAGTGCTGATAACAGTGACGGGCATTTAAGCCAATCAGCAGGACCCTAAATAACGTCCTGCCAGGACCTTAGTGGGAAGTGCGGTGGCGTATGCTTCTTTGCAGCTCTCACGTGTTTATTATATGCCAGCCAGTTGTGCTGTGCTCCCACACAGGGACGGGCAAACATTTATTTAAGGGAACCTCCACTGTTCCCATTTCAAAAATAAACTTTTTTTGTTATTTTCTGCGCAAAATATAAAATTCCTCCCTAAAAGTGTATCTGTAAATCTAAATCTCAGTGCTGGAGGCACAGGTTGCTTTGCAGGCGGCACAGAGGTATAAACTATGTGAAAGGTGTTGAGAAACCCATATTGCATATGAAAAAACGTACGTGCATATGATCTCAACCTATAGGCTATACAACGTAGGTGAACAGGTGTGGTTTAGGGGTGGGAGAAATGTTGTTAAAATGTTAATAAAAACCTTGCGTAAACTAACTGCAACGTTGTAAAAAGGTTGCAGTCACGTTTTCAGTTAGCCGGGTCTGTTCTCAGTTAGCAGGTAGCATCCTGTAGGTAACTTGTGGGTAACGAGGGGTTGAATGTCTACTTATGTGGTGGGATGGAGCCAATCGCTGTCCCGCTGCTGTCATGTATGCCCAGGCTCATTAGTTATTTCTCAGAGTGCACTTACAGACTGGAACAACTCATGACCTGCTCTAAATGTAGATGTGGAAAGGAACATTGCAAATGTCTCCAAAGACCTACAAAAACAATATCGATTCAGAACGCTGAGCCTTCTGGTTTAGTTTTAGGTGAATTCAGGCTGCTCTTTTATCTTTCTCGTGATATATTTATGGAAACGAAGGAGAGAGTTGTCTCAAGAGTGTAAAACACAGGAGTGCAATGTCAATATTGGCCCTCTCTGCTTCTGAAGAGGAGCTGAGTGCGACTGTTGCTGTTTTGGATTAATTGCATATATTTCTTATCAGCACATTTTGACACTGCCGCAGAGATTGCAGTCACGGATAGGAACGCGGATATTGTTTGATGAGAAACAGATCAGAGAGTCACTCCGTTCAGTTACACACGCACTGCCTCTGGATTAGAGATCTATTAGTCATCCCATTGGCCTGATCAAAAAAAGATGTGTGTGCGTGTGTGTGTGTATGCGTGTGTTTGTTTGTATGTTCGGTATAGGGCCAGAAACTTGTGTGTCTGTGTGTATAGTTGTGTGTTTGTGCATTATGTGTGTATGTATATAAATTTGTGTTTTAAATGCATGCACGTTTGTGAGTGTTTGTGTGTATGTGTGACACGTCTGTCTCTATGGATAGTGTGTTCCTCGGAACGGCAGCCTTTGGTTATTTATACAGCATATGACGTCACTGCAGAAAAAAATGATGCACTAATGTTTCCTTATTATTTTGATGCACATATGTAGTACACCCATTGTGTCAGCGCATGTTATGGTAATATGAAAATTGGATATGCTGTTTCATTATACCAAGCAGAAATAAGCAAGACGCCTAAAAGGCTAAACCACTGTTTTGTCCCCAGATGTTTCAGTCATTTGCACAATTAGTCCCACTGAAAGCCAATCATTTTCCAATTACAGTTTAATGTATCTTTACTCGGAGGCCTGTTCTGACACGAGCGCATATTTCCCTCTGTGGGTGGAAAGTCCCGCAGCCTTTAATGACGGCCTCTTTAACACCGCTGATTACTCACCTCTGGTTGGAGATCAGAGCGACGAGCTCCTCCCATTACTCCAGGCGAAAACTTCAGGTGAGGTCAGAACTCTTTCATCTGCAGAAGTTTCGTGGGGAATTCACCCCCACCCCCCCGCAACAACGAAGGTTCTCTGCGCGAGCCCCAGGATACTGTACTACGTCAAACTGTCAACGGGACCTTTTCTTTCTTTCTTTCTTTTATTTTCAGGCGGTTTTTTTTCCCCCCCATGGCTTTCTGATGGTGTCATTCATATCTTATGTTTATCGATCCCCGGCGCACTTCAGCTCTGGCCGATTACTCTCGCTTCTTTATTTCCACTCACGACTCTCGGACGTGCGCGATTTCAATCGCCGGGGCGTCTGCGGCTGGGGGAATGGCAGGCCCCGGCTCTGCATTTTTTGGATCTTATCTCCCTGGCTTGTCTCAGCTCAGTGACAACTGCATTCAATATGCATGCGAGTCTGAACTCCATGGAAATATCAGAACAAAAACACATTTTCTCCGGCGCTGATAGCTCCTTCAGTTGGCTATAATTCAAATTATAGGTTTTTGCTTCCAGTAGCCTAACCTATACTTATTATACTGATATAATATCAATATATAAATGTATATGCTATAATATAATATGTTACTTGCAATATAATTTGTAAAGTGCAGTTGACTATATGAAGTACTTTATTTAATTTATGCAGTACTTTTCTTGTTCGCTTGAAACCCTTCCACATGGAACATGCAGCACATTAAAATAGTACGCTATATTGTATAGTCTACAGTTTACAAAACAGGATTTTATTAAAATGTATGATATAATATAATATAAAGCTATGATACAATAATCCTGAAATACTATGTTCTGATTGTGTGTGTCTCTGGGCCCTATCTTGGCGATCTTGGCGCTTAGTCTAAGCGCATGGCGCTAAGTCCATTTAGGGCGTGTCCAAGTCCACTTTTGCTATTTTAACGGCGTGTTTTTTTGGCGCTAAGCACGGCGCATGGCGCAACTGGGCTGAACCTAGTCGCTTCATTAATTATAGGTGTGTCTTGGGCGTGACATTCAATAAACCAATCAAAATGTCATATCCCATTCCCTTTAAAAAGCCTGCTTTTCCACCTTGGCGGATTGCTTATGATGGCGAAACAGACATGCTCGTGCGTGTTTAGTGTGATCAAGGAATAGGCTAAATGGAGTATGATCAATATTATTCGGACTAACCATTAGCCTATGAGTTCCCGGTAATTCCAGACAGGGCTGTTATTTTACAAAATATGTGCGGTTAAATTTCGTTAAAAGGACCTGCAACAGCTGAGAATAAGCTATCAATGGCTTCAGTCTCACCTTAGAAAACGCCAAATTAGCCTGCTTGTTCAGCGAATTTCGTTTGATTATGCAATGAAAGTGTCAAACATCAATTCCAAGAGGCTGTTCTCATGAAGTTCTCTCGAAGTTCAAGCTTCATCCGAAGTTCATTAGGCTACCTGCATAGTAGGCTAATATTGATTAATAACATACATACCGTTATTTTGCCTTAATGATGACACTAAATAGCCATACAATAAAACTGTCAGGTTCGCAACCCATAAGTTCACGCATATTTCCCCTTGTTTAATAATGTCCTGTTTATGGAAATGTGACCAACCTGTTTTACTCGTAGCGTAATCCTTTAAAACAACCCACTTTCCCAGGAAGACCGTTAAACGTGCAGAGAATGGCATTCAAATTAATTGTGAATTAATTGTGTAACGTGCTGCAAATTTGTTTTAGTTTCTAATTAGACGCTTAGTTCTCTTTAAAATCGTTTTGTTCAGTTAAGGAATAACGGGTGAAATCAGCTGGGTTTTAAACGGTGAGAGTATGGAAACCTGGTCACTGTAATTTAAAAAAATATGAAGGACGAAGAATAGCTAAGTTACAATTTAGTTAACATGGTGACATCTCCGTTTTTTAACCATAGGCTATCGAAAAAAAACCTTACGCACAGCGAATTCGCTGTAGCCTAGGCTATTTGAAAAACAATAAATGCAATATTCACTGGACAATGTTTTGAACTTTTTTCAGTCACAAACCATTCTATTTACTTACAGGCTGTATTCATAGATAAACAGAGCTGTATTGTAATGACATCTGAAGCGCATTTTCAGAACTTAAATGTCCGTCTATTGCCGTGCGCGAGTTTTCCATTGAATGACAATTCACGCATTAGGTGCAAAGACAATTCGCGCATTAGGCTTGATAGCTATAGGTGTTATCAGCTCCTTTTTAATGGATAGCCATTGTCCCGTACCATTGCACATCGCCTGGATGTTGATGGAGTGGGCTGAGAGCAATGTAATGTGGCATTGTTTCCCTTCGCTGAGGGAAAGGTATGTGGACCTATGGAACCTTTTATTATTATGCATTTTTGATATAGCCTACACAATAATAATATTTCACATTGTGATCTAGATATTTTAGTCATGCCTGTGCACGTCCCTGTGTGTAACAGACAGGAGGGTATGCGCGTTGTGCACACGCCTATGTAGACGCACTTATATGCGCCGTTAAAATAGCATGTAAACAACTGCGACATGACTTTAGACCAGGTTTGTGGTGGTTCTAGCGAGCGCTTTCTGCTGGCTCAAGATAGCAATACGCCAAAAAGAATCCTGGCCACTCCTCATGTTAAGACCAACACGCCCAGTTCACTAATGATGGCGCAAGACTAGTTAATGGCGCAATGCTAGTTTGACGGCGTAAGCGTTAGGCGTAATTATGGACCTAGCGCCGGGTGTAAGATAGCAAAGACACTTGCGTTTGCGTTAGCGCCGCTTTGCGCCGGGTGTAAGATAGGGCCCTCTGTGTGTAAAGTATTTCATGACGATGTGAGAGCAACCGTACAAACACGTACTGGACAGAAGCCCGATCCTCCGGAATTTATTGAACCATTAAATTTTTTATCTGAACATGAGTGCTCACTGAATTCATCCACAGACACCACCCACCACAAAAAAAATAAAGTGCGGTAAGTGGAAAGAAATAGCCAGTCAGCTTGTTAGAAACAGTTGGTGACGTTGCGCGTCCTGGAGTTCTGTTAGATGCGAAGAGTTCAAAGAGGCAGTGCGCTCACTCGAGATATTCAAAAATGGCAATGCTTTGTAGCCCACTAGGCTTTATGGCAAGGGTAGGCAACCCTGGTCCTGGCGTGCCAGAGACGGTCCTGGTTTTTGCTCCATCCGACCTGTAACTGCATAACCGGGTTCATTTTAGTTAATCAGGTGTAATGAATGCAGGCGACCGTGCGCTGGAGGCACTTGGCGTTTCACCATTCAGAATATTCAGGCTCAGGCCGTCAATCATCCAGCAAATGCTTGCGATCAAGCTCAGAAGGAATAAAAACCAGAAGTGTCACCAGCAGTCCAGGACCAGGGCTGCCTACCCCGGCTTTAAGGGATACTGACCACACCCAGCGATTACAGGGCCTCTCACCGCCCAAGGGCCCTACAGGGGACGCACATATCGGGTCCCTCAAATCGCTCGAGAACCACACTCTCAGGCATAGATTAAATCAACATCTGTCCTTAACGCAAAATAAATGCACGTGTTTGTTTTTTTCTCACAGTTTATGGGAATTTTGGCACTCACCAATATTAACTTCCCAAATGTGTTATTGTGAAGGGAAAATAATTGCACTTGCATTTCTTTGTAAGGTGAGGACAACTGTCGATTTAATGCAGGCCTAAGAGCGTGATTTTGAATGATTCAGAGCTTGAACAAAATTATTATTAGTTATTAGTTTGGTTAGCTGGAGAGCAACATATCTGTTCGATTTTCAAACAGAAAATATGAGTGAGAGTTGTAGATTAGCTACTGTGTCAATTATGAAAAGTTGCTATAGCACGCAGTAAAAATAAAGATATTTGCCACACAAAGTGCAAAGTAAACAATTAAGAATAGCATAATGCAACAACTTGCCTGCAGTTACACACCTGCACTTGCTCCTGGCATTCATTACTTGGATTGAGGCTGGAGAGAAAAAAAAAAAAAACAGCTCACAATGGTATCAAGAAACCCCTGAGCTGAATTCAGAAGGTTTTCATCCATAAAAAAATGCAAGTCACTGAAGCTGGGTTTAAGAGCTACGAGATTAAAGACAAAAAAATGAATATATATTTAAAAAAAGCACAGCATCAGGAACTTCTGGTGCATGGTCCAAAAGATAAAATTCGACCCCTTTTGCAAAACTAGGAAAAAATGCAGAAGCGGAACTCCCATCGAATACAATACTATGTGGACTCCAATTGCATACGTACAAATCTATGGGTGGGTGTATAAGCAATGGAAGCTGGAGGTTCATGCTCAATAATTCTGGAAAAAGAGGTGTTGCGGTGTGTGTGTGTGTGTGTGTGTGTGTGTGTTGTAAGAGGGGGGGTTCGGGGAGGGAGGGGGGGGGGGGGGGGGGGGGGGGGGGGGGGGGGGGGTTAGATGGGAGAAGGTTTGCTGCAAACATCCAGTGCTGTTGTGATCAATAAAGCATTTCCTTACCCAGGCAAATTCTCTGAAGTGTAAAACTAGCAGAAAAAAAAACCGGAGTACTCAAAATGTAGTTGCACGTATGCAGTATAACTTCATTTAATGGAACAGGGACAAATAA
>CM056383.1:60601219-60728723 GCA_029718625.1 Synaphobranchus kaupii | reverse complement strand
TAATCTGTAAACTCATCAGTACTTTTGATGTCAGGATTTATTCCCCATTCTCTCCGTATATGACTGGGGTGCGCGTGTTGAAAAAAACACGTCTATTTTGTTACCGCCAGCCATAGAGAAGCTTTAGGTTCTGTATAATTTCGAGTTGTTGGGTTCCAAGAGCCCTGGGAACGTTAGCGAGATCTGAGACCTACATCAGAAGAGCGGCGGACCGTTCTCGGAAAAACGGGGAAGAAGAAAAGAAGAACAACAGGAAGACGTTTTTTTTCCGACTGGATTAGACAAGTTTTTTCTTGGAAGGTTCGTCACAGAGACGGTGGCTGTTCTATTTCAATCTTCGCACACAAAAAAAAAGGGCTTTTATCTGATAGCTTGTGGGTTAAACCGATACGTCTTTATACCTCAAAGTGTCGCCAGACAGCTTCCTGGTTGTGCGTAGGCCAGGTCACGCCAAATATTCTCAAAACATGTCCGTAAAATTATAGGGGCAGGTTACCCATTTAGGCATAGCATGAGAGCGATGAGATCACTGTTTTCTAGCACACTGACGGCAGCGCATACGCTGTGCTTCGTTGCTCCTGGCGCGTAGGTGAGTATGGCACACAAGAAACTGGAGATGTGCAAATGATGATTCAGAGCTGGAGAAGAGGGTTTCAAAGGAAATCCAAAGCAGTAACAGGGGGGAACTGAAGATAAAAATCAGCGATGTGCTTAGGTCATTTTCAAGATGGCAGCCTTCATGTTGTGGCTCCAAATGCATTTGTCAGGATATTTTTTTCCTTATTCTTTTTCTTCTTCTTTCAACATCTTCTTCTTAATAATGCTTCTCATACAGGCATTCAAAGTACCTTTTGTTCCCCCTATAGGAGGAAAAAAATTGATACTCATTCAGTCATTGACGTATCTGCTGATCATCTGTCAGAATTATAGCAACCGAATCGTGGAATGACAGCACACACAAACACACGCACACACACAAAGAAAAGCGCTTAATGCTGAAGCTCCTTCACAGACCTTGTTGCTGAATGATGGCGGGGTTACAGAGGGGAGCTAAATGAAGAGAGAGAGAGAGATACAGAGAGAGAGAGAGAGAGAGATTGCTCGTCAAATTCTATCCAAAGTCCGTGTGTACTGACTGCCGTTGCGGTTAAGATTCACTGCCTCACGTTGGGGTATGTCTGCCTCCCTAATGACATTCATCTAGAGGAACCTTTCTTGTTTAGACTTTTTGCTTTCTGGGCAATATTGTTGTTACGGCTCTACCACCTGAGCCTGCACATCAGAAGCGCCACAGCTGAGCTCCTCCTTCAGACACTTCAGCTGCTTTTGTGGATAAATTTTTTTTTTGTGGATTTTCGCTGCATTGCGCAATACTCGGTCTACAGACTTCATGTTTATTTATGTATTTGCTTATTTTTCGGCCGCGAGATGCATAACGGCAAAAAAAACAGGCCCGTTTCTCAGGTAGGGCATGCAGCGGGGGGACGGGGGGGGGGGGGGGGGGTAAGTCCATACTCTATCTCTCCCAAACAGCAGCCCTTGAAGGAGCGCAGAGGTAAGGGCAGAAGTAAAAGAGGGTTTTATTTTCCGCGCGGGCAGAAGTAAAAGAGGGTTTTATTTTCCGCGCTCGGCGCATGCAAAACTACTTTGAAGTTCCTGCGAGCGAGAACCTCCGGAGGCACGTCTGCACTCTGGGGCGCATTAGCAGCCAGGTACAGTAAACAACGCGCTGCTTACGCGCCGCCCAACGTCTTGTAAACGCCGTCGTGATTTACAGATTAGTCTCCTGGCGTGTAATCAGAAACTGGGAACACGCCCTTCGGCACTCTTGGGGGCCCTTTCTGAAAGATTCGGAAAATGACTTAAATACCAGGCTGGCTCCCTCCCTCATAAATCCACACGGTTCTTTTCTCTCCGGCTTCGCCGATTAAATTAGGAACCTGCGGTGAATTGTATTTCAATCAGCCGGTGATTCGAAAGGAGGCGTTCACTGTCTAAGCGGCGGAGGCCACTGGCGGAGGTGATATGACTAGGGCGTGGCTTAAAGTGGCAACGTTCCAGGTTTGGGGTCCAGATGGGGCTCTGCGGTTGCACCCCTCTGTAAGGTGCTAACCATAAATCTTATACATATCAGTTGTATACGAGCTGTGAGACTGTTCCCGACTGCAACTCGATCCATGGGCTTTCATTTCCATGCCAGATCTTTGCACTTTGCGTTTATATTATAAGTCGCTCTGCATAAGGGCATCCGCTAAATGGCCGTACAGTAAAGTAAATATATTAATATATATTTTTTATATTATCTTGTGCTATTATCATGCACCTGCACATGACTTTAATAAGATGTACTCCTCTAAACATGCATTATTGATAATAAAAATATAAGGCAATATTGGCAAGCAATAATAATAATCATAGTAATAATAATAATTAGTAGCAGTTGTTGTTAATAATAATTATTAGTTGTTCATATTCCTTACGAGTTAATACGTAATTTTTTGTTTGTAATAATAATTATTGTTAATTATTTATTTGTTGTTGTCATTAATAATAATAATAATAATAATAATTATTATTATTATTATTAATAATAATAACAATGATTTAGGATTTTACCTGTTGTAATGTTCAGCACTGGCCTTCTCACGAAAAGACAGTATCTTTGTTTGGCCAGACAATTATGTACCCTTTCTGTGACACTTGCACCATCATGACTCCACTGAAGGATTGCATGGCCTCTCATATGCTTTGATATGACATATCCAGACACATTGTTTGCAGGTTCACGTCTGGGTTAGTATTATGACTACGAACCACAGTGACAACCCAGTGTATCTTCCAGTGATGAATGTTAAACTGACAACGGGCAAATAAATGATCCAGGCTGCTGTACTGACCGTAAGCACTAGGCAATCGTCCAACACGCGTTTTATATCATCTACTGTACTTCAGTCTCTTATCAGTTTCTTTTAACCATTTTGAGTTCATACTTATGTGATTGTGGGGAACTGTGGGACACACCAAACTGCTCACTGGGAAAATAAAAATCCACTCACTGATCGATTGATTGAATTAGCAATCTGCCACCTTTTCTAATTTGCGTATTTTAGACATCCAAGCCCAGCTTCTCAAACTGACTTTCTTTCGTGCCGCTGTGTCATCCTGTAAAGTTACGTTACGGGACAGATAACATTATTTTCATGACGTTAAAAAAAAAAAGAGCATAGAGCTCCCACAATGCCCCACTAATTCCCCTCCCAGCCCTTGTCGGCAGTCGTCACCGGGGCGGAAGGTGGTGCCGATTCCTTATCTGGGGGCCGTGATGTCATTTGAATCAAATGGAGAGAGCGACAGAAGGAGGAAGGGAGAGAGAGAGAGAGAGAGAGAGAGGAGGATGAAGAGGGAGATGTGGAAGCCACATGCAGGACAGGACGCCCACTCAGGAGTGGATCGGCCACGTGCTGAACGGCTGGCTTCCTTATTGCGCAAACACTTATTCTCGTCTCCCGAACATGTCGTTTAGAGCGGGGTTCCCTTACCGAAAATAAACTCGCGAGCTCTTAACAAAGACGACGAAAAAGCGGAAGAGGCGGGAGGACGACGACGGTGCGGTTCGTCTGGAGTTAGAGGTCGGTCGCGTAAACAAACGAGAGACGTTCGGCGGGTCCGCGCGCGTCCGCGCGCGTCCGCGCGCGTCCCTGCGGTCTCTTGTCGCCGGCTGCGCGGTAATAAAGGCCTCGGCTCTCTCGCCGTGTCCGTTCCCGCCCGCCGCCCGTGGCTTTCGGCCCGAGGAACGCGCAACGTTTCGGTTAGCGTTGCGCCGATGTTATTTTGAGAGGAACACGCTGGCTGAGCGGTAGACGTTAATTGCGGCGAACTTTAAATTGAATGCACTGTGATTTAATGTGCTGTGAAGCCACTTGGGGGGGGGGGGGGGGGGGGGGGGGGGGTCGGGGGGGGGGGGGGTCGGGTGGGTGGGGTGAATGTTGTAAATGTAATGAAAAATTTAAATATTTTTCTCTGTTGATATTGATTATGAACACATATGCGATCGTAATCAAGCTACATTGTTCTGCGGTCCCTTTGAGACCACAACCGCAGATACAAACGATCCACTTGAACCCTCGAATAATTCAGTATTTTCTTTCAAACGTGGAGTGATCAGATTAGAAGTATTGAGCGGTGCTGAGAGCGGCTGTGTGGGGGCAGTGCCCAGGGCAGCAGTGCGGAGCGGTGGTCAAAGCAGCACTGCGGAGTAGCGTTCAGAGCAGTAGTGTGGAGCAGCGGTCAGACGGTTGGCATGAGGATTATGGATTGGTATCTCAGATATACGTACACATGAACATTTTACCTGTAACTATAGTGTAAATCAAATTGGACTATGGGTAAAAACATTATGAGGGCATCTACTAATAAACAAAAGAACTACGTAAGTTAAGAGAAGGGTGCTGAACTCCTCCAGTCCTTTTTCCCAGCTCAGTAATCTTGGAAATTGTTTGTGCTGATTGCTTCTGTAAGGACTGTGATTATGAGAGGTTGAAAAAAAGAAAACCGAACAACATAATACATTTTACACGGTCAGGCATCACACTATAGCTTTCATTTCTTCTTTCGTGTTGGTCTTTGTGTTCTTTGAGGGCCCCGGTCACTGTACATTTCTCCGGAGCCTCTCGTACGGCGCTTACAGTAGACAGAGAAGGCATCGCTGAGCCGTCTGTAAGCAGACCATCAGTCACTTCCTGTCTGTCACATCCTCCCCAGGGTTTTAGGGTCAGGAGGCTATTGGCTTATGATGGAGAAAAGCCAATAAACTGAAATTAGATGAGTATGAACTATGAAATATATCACCCTCCCCCCTCACCGCCTTCTGTCCTTTTCTCTATCTCTGTCGTATTCTTTCTCTCTCACTATGTCTCCCTCCATTCTCTCTCACTGTCCCTGCTCCCTCTCTCTCTCTCTCTCTCTCTCTCTCATTCTCTCTCTCAATTAACATTTACATAAAATTCACATTGGGCTCAATGACGTGTGAAAAGGCAGTGTGGCGTAGTGGTTGAAAAACTGGGCTCGTTGCCGGGGCTGTTTTCCACTGCCCCCGTTCCCTTGGGAGAAGCGCTTAACCAGTGAGAGATTGTGTAAAATACCCAGCGGTGGAAATGGACAAAAACCTGAAATCCGACCTCTCTGGAACCGCCGAATTCCTGTGTGTGAGGATGTCTGCCCGGTGAGCGCGTATAAAACAACACACTCACACTTAAAGGGGAAGCGCTGACGGTGATGAATGTGCTGTAGACCTTATGACATTGTTCTGTGAACTACAATTATTTCTTCTTTCCTCTCTCTCTCTCTCTCTCTCTCTCTCTCTCTCTCTCTCTCGGAGTGGTTTTTTCGGTGGGGCTGTATGTACTGGGGCCAAAGTATTCAAAAGGGATAAAGGAAAAAAGTGTATTACTTAACTTTTTATTTGGGCAGGCTAAGTTGGCAATATGGCTCATGAGACGGAATGAAATAAAAGGGTGTGGGCCGGTAGACCCAGTTTTATTGGTTAAGGGGTTGGTCTCTGCGCGCCTTAGGGCTATGAGTACTATGGTTTTATGAATGACCTTGAGATGTTTCAGAGCATCTGGGGTGTGGAAGGGGCTGTTTGCACGCTCAGGGACGGGGATCTATTTATTTGTATGTAATTGTGGGAGCTGTGAAGATGGCAGCAATACTATGTATTTATAGGAGGGGTAATGGTCTTTTTATGCAATGTAATGTACTGTGCATGAGGGGGTGGGGTCGTTTTTATTTTGCGTGTGTGTGTGTGGGTGTGTGTGTGGTGTAATTTTTTGCTGGTGAGTAGTTTTTAGGGGATATTGGCTAATAAAGGTTGTCAAAAGTCAAAAGTCTCTTTCTCTCTCTCTCTCGATCTCTCTGTGAGAATTTTCCAAAATTGCTTATGTTTCTCTAGACCTGTGTTTCTTTTCTGCTTCATGGTTTTGTCAGTTTTTCTCAGTTTTTAATTTATTTATAAGAACTAAAAGTCACAAGTCTGTCATAAAGCAAGTAGAAAAAGAGGAAGAGTGGTACGGGAGTTGGGTCACATGTCAAGTCAAGAGTTCACAGAGCACCCGAAGGTAGGTCACATGGTCTGTTGCGTGCCTTTCATTCACCCGTATTGTTCATCAGTTCTGAAACCTGACTCAGCAGATGAACGCGTCAAATTGTATGCCTTTTTCCAAACAAACAGCATGGCTGTTCAATTCTCTTCCTGTTTGAAGCTTTTACTGCGTCCGATTAATTCAACTGTTGAAACAAAAAATACTACCAAAAACAGAAAAGATACTTCAACATATCACAATATATGAACAAATAGGTTATATTTATGTTGCTGCTTTTAAATATTGCATTTAAAAAAATATTGTGCACTTGTGTGAAATATGCATACTGCATATAAGGGGGTCTTTCATCTCTATTTTAATTTTAATAGATCTACTCTACTGGTTTATTTATTTTTGTATGTTTCAACACCTCACTCTCCGCCTACAACCATTGTCATTGTGTCTTTCAGTGATCTGGACATAAGAAGATATAATAAACAGAGACGGACACAGGGAGGTGGACGCAGTGAGACGTCACAGTTATGAGCGCTGCCCCTAGGGGCTGGGAGGTCTCTGACTTGTAACGCAGACCTTCATTAAAGTAATTTGTGTCAGAGCACTGATCAGCATTTAACTTGCCGAACCTTCGTGGGTGCGGTGAGCCTGTGGCACACCCGTGGCCTGTTTATTGGGGTGGGGTGGGGGTGCTCACACCTCCCGCATCGACCCCTCCGACCAGGGCCCTGGGAATGACAGGTACCCGTGACCTTTTGACCCCAAGCTGCAAGGGAAACGTTTCCAGCATTCAGCAGTTAGTGGCAGATGTAAACATTTATGGGAACCCAGAGACACAGAGTCTGCCACTGGGCCAGCAATGCCTGTCTCTGCGAGTTAACCTGTCCTCTGCACAGTTTTCCAAGGGGATGTTATTCTACAAGGCAGCTAGCCAACCTCAACGGGTGAAGACGCCCCTGAACCCGAGCACACGAACCCCGGCGTCTTCCCGGCAAACTAGGCCACGATGACGACATCGCAGAAACAGGACAGGAAGCACCTGGCCCCAGCGATGCAGGTAATGGCCACCGTTCCACACTGTCTCTCACACGCCCGTCACAGAGAGCCAGTCGTCACTGTGTCTGGTGTGTGTGTGCGTGTGTGTGTCAGTGTGCGCGCGCGTGTTTATGTGTGTCCTATATGTTTACAGTGATTAAGGGGTCATTGGAAACTCAGAGAAGGAGATTTGACAGGAAAATTACAGTGGAGTGTAAAAGTAGACATCCGTCTCACCTCTACAACCCCCCTCCCCACCCCACCCCTCACACTGAGGGTGTTTTACACAATGGCCATTAAGACAGAGAGAGAGAGAGAGAGAGAGAGGGAGAGAGAGAGAGAGGGAGAGAGGGAGGGTGGGAACAGAGAGGTATGGAGATGAAGGCAAGAGGTAGCAAGGGACTAAGAATGAAAGCGGCAGAGACAGAGGGAGAGAGATAAGGAGGGCAGGTGGTGAGAGAGAAAGAACAATAGAGAGAACAGAGAGATTGAGTGGATGAAAGCAAAAGGGGGGTTGAAAAACGGGATAACAGACCACAGTCCTCACGCAAATGTGCACAATGTTACTTCCATATTACGCATTCCGGCAGCTATTCCATTTGGGTCTTAGTCTAGCCGGAGGTACGCGCCGTTCCCACGCGCAGTCATGACCTTGTGCTCAGCCGGAGCCATTCGTACTCTTACAAATGGACTGAGGTGAGAGACGCCCTACAAGACTGGGAAACAAGTAATGTGCTCAGCTAATTTAATCGCTGATACTGGCTTTTCTCTGTGATTAGAGAGAATGTAACTGCAGACTTTGAGGTCAGCTGGTGGCCTGTAGGCTTTTTCCATGTTCTCGGATGCAGTGATTAAGAGTCATTTCTCGTGACTGATGTCCAAACGACAGCGAGGCTGAGAATTCCTGTTTGCGGGTCACGGTTGTGCCCAGATGTGCAGTCAGGGGGGGCTTGAAGGGGAGGGAAGCACGCCCGCGCAACGTTTCCCGTTCTGTGCGATTTCCACCGCAGAGCTGGGGCTTACATCATCTCCAGCCCAGTGAATCATGCCATTGTGACTGTGCCTGTGAGATCTGGTTCCCTTATAACTCTCACCCAGGCCCCTGAATAATAATAACTATAATAATAATAATAATAATAATAATAAGAAGAAGAAGAATAATAATACTAATAATAATTATTATTATAATAATAAGCATCATAAAGATTGAGGTTCCAGGTGGAAAGAGAAAGTTTGAACATCTGGAAGAGGGACCAATATAATTTTTTCACATATTCACTATTTCTTTTTTTCTCTCTCTCTCTCTCTTTCTCTCTCTCTCTCTCTCTCTCTCTCTCTCTCATATTCCCGTATTCTCATATTCTTTCTTTATTCTGTGAGAGCGCAGAGGAGCATGAAACTGAGCACAATTCTTGGCTGTTTTTTTTTGGGGGGGGAAGAAAAAGCTTTTGGATAAAACGTATCGGGAGGACGTAGCATTCCAGCGTTCCTCTAGAACAGCGGTGCCGCTTCCCTTTCTTTCTTTTTGCACACCCTTGGCTGCAGTTTAGATAGCACTAAAAAGGTTCAGTTATTAAAGACAGTGTGGATCTTGTTAGTCGTTTCACGCAGGAGCCAGAGCTTTGGCAATTCGCTGGTAGATGCGAGCGAAAAGGAGATTAAACATAGCCAGGGCCCCGGGAGAGTAGTGAGTCTTTAGTCTGCAGGTAAAATAACGTGGGGCAAATGATATGCAGGGGCAAAGAAGGCATTGCTCTGGCCACACACACACACACACACACACACACACACACACACACACACACACACACACACACACACACAGACACACAGACACACACACACACACACACACACACACACACACACACACACACACACATACATCTCTCTACATGCATGCCCATATTGACATACTGTATGTGTAACACCCATGAACAGACACACACAAGCACGCACGCATGCGCGCACACGCACACACACACACACACACACACACAAACATGCAGCATTTCCAATCTGCGGTAGTGCTCTCAGCGTACTCCTAAGTGCTTTGTAAGCACAGCAGGCTTAATGTATGCGTGCATGCGCGCATGTACGACCCTGCCCGGAGCACAATCATCAAACCACGCTCAGCATTCCAGGGGTCACGGCCCCAACAGACCGCTCCTAATAGAGCTAACATTCCCCTTGTCAACATACTGCTCCAGGAATGTGCAGGTACGATATATATGGGGCAAGCATGTTTGTTTCTACATTTATGTGTACGTGCGTGTGTGTGTGTGCGTGTGTGTGTGTGTCCGAGTGTGTGTGTGTGTGTATGCGTATGAGTGTGAGTGTCTGAGAGAGGCAGCCAAAAGACTGCACGTATTGACGACAGTAACAACACCGACATCTAGCTTTGACTTTCACAGGGGCGCCTTCTGCATGACTGCTCGAGAAGCAGATGGAGTATTCCACTCCCTCCCTCAAACATACCCATCTCCATTTGGGTCCCTCCGGCAATGTCGTCCAGCTTGTCAACGTTGCCTTCAATATTTTGGCATGTCTTTCAACTTTGTAAATCTTGCCCTGTCTCAGGGTGGAGAGAAAAAGAGAGACAGACAGACAGAGGGAGAGAGAGAGGGGGGGGGGGGGGGGGGCAGAGAGATTGAGAGAGAGAGAGAGAGAGAGAGAGAAAGAGAAAGAGAGTAGCGCAATGATTGAGAAATGATTGAGTAGCACAAAAGAATGTTAAGTGCAGTTTAAGCATGTGTACCGAGTGATGGATTTATGTGCTGGTACAAGCTCAAGGCAAAAATAGTTTGGAAATTATTAAATGTCTTCAATTAAAGCTGTAAAATAGTGGAAGAGTGAGAAGGAGGGGGCGGGTGTGGGGGGGGGGGGGGGGGGAGTGGAGGGGGACAGGGAGTGGCTTTGATATCCTCCACCTGCTTTTGTAGCTAGTCATAGGCAAACACCCTTTACTGCTGTGTCTGTGTGTGGGTCTGCTTATACTGTATACAGACAGGTGACAAATTAAAGGAAAAACAAACATAAAGTGTCTTGGTAAGGTGTTGGGCCACCACGAGCTGCCATAACAGCTTCAATGCGTCTTGGCATAGATTCTACTACTAGTCCAGCATAGATTCTAGTCTCTGGAACTCCACTGGAGGGATGGAACACCATTCCCCCAAAAGTTATTCCCTCACTTGGAATTTCGATGGCTGATACCAGAGATTTTCTGGAGGGTCTCTGTTCAACTTTGACCCGAGGCGAATTGCAAATTTGCCAGTGACCCTTTTATTCGCCCTTCGCACGGTTTTGAATGGAAGTGAATGGCAGGCGAAGCAAATATTCGCACAATTTTCTGCAAGTGTGACCGCGCCATTAGACAGCGCTCTCCACCACCATCATCAAAACACAATATACTTTAGAAACTCCATAGAAAACATGTTATTACATTACATTACAGTTACTTGGCAGACGCTTTTATCCAAAGCGACGTACAATAAGTGCATATTGAAGGTCATTGAGCAGTTATGAGCAGTACGCTATTTATACCCACCTCAGGGGAAAGAGAATATGTAAATGTGAAAGGGAATATAGACATATAAATAATATGGACTGAGAAGACCAACAGCACAATTTACCGTTACCATGCAACGGACATCACGGCAATTAATCGATCAATCAAACAATCAGTCAACAGATCAATCAGTCAATCTTGGTGCCACTCAGCGAAAGTCCTTTGAGGTATTCCATATAAATGATTCATGAGATGTCCCAAAGGAACAGCTTGCGGATAGCAAGATATATACATGATAGTATGTAGATTATATTTAATAAAACAGTCCCTTGGGAGGACAAAATGAAAACATCGAATAGTGGTGGGGAATTTCTCCTTGGTCCCCTAGTGGCAAGCAAACAGAAATCCTTGAGAATAAAACTTTCTCCATCTGTTTTGGGCAGGTTGCACATACCCATGCTAATGTGAGAGCTGGCTAAGAAGCAACAGATGCACAGTAGTGCAGTACCAGGGAATGAAAGCTTGGTAATTATCGGTCCATCATGGCCACATCTCTGTTAACAATGAGAAGCAAAGCCGTGGACAATGCAAAAATCAATACTCACAAAAGGGATACTAGCCGTTTGTCCACATAAAGCCTTGCACTGCAACACTGTGTTTGGGTGTGTTTATTAAAATGGTTTTTGAAGGGGAACTCCATCTGCGAACCATTATGTTGGTACCCCCATGTTGGCCCTCACCTTAAAAAATGAAATCTCTCATTTCTAATGTGTCACATGTACTACTTTAGCCCACAACAAAGAAAATTGACAACCCCACCCCAAATAATGATGTCACTTGAAAATAATGTCTCTCCTTTCCAACTATACCGACCCATGTGTGACACAGCAAACAATAGTGTCTATCTGCGAGCTCATAAAAATATTTTTTAACCTCCAAAAATTCTGTCATAGCAACAAGATAAACACAACAACAGCCTGAACGTTTGCCAAAACAGCCGTGAAAAGCCCTGCTCACTCAATAGCAAGGTAACAAGTGAAATTCTTGTGTAATTATACCACGTCATTCTACTGTCAATATATACTACTAAATATGAAATAAATATATAATCCTCCCATTGCTTTCACGCAGAGAGATGTCCCTTTCAAAATTCAGTGGTCATTTGTTGTCTGGGACAATCGTTATTATGACTAGCTGTTGAGAAATACACATCACTTTATAACGCTATTTCACATATGAAACGTCAATGCGTAAATCCTCAAGAGGGCGCATCAGGCCAACTCAGACAAGACAGACACATCGAAAAATAGTTTTTAACTGACTTTTAATTCTTTAAACTCCTTCAGCTCAGCAGCTCATGGCAATTTCAAATGTAACCGTAGTAACAGAAACAGAAATAGAAAATATCCATAGGACAAATAACCTAAATAAATAGTCACAAACTTACTTGGTGTGCAATAACCAAATCGGTTGTACTATATTACCGTTCCAGCAAAACATTGAAGGTCACTCAATGTGCAAATAATAACTCGTTATTAGCCTATGCTACTGTAACAGTCTCATTCTGCTCATTTCAACACACAAGATCAACGTTTCTTATTTCAATTAATGTAGGCGAATTAACTTTGGAACAGATAATCCTATCTTCATGTTAAAGAAAAATATCTTGCATAAAATAAAAAGTCCTAATAGGCTAATAATAAAATAAAACACATTCAGTGTGTAAATAGCAACAAATAGCAGGCTGGATAGTGTAGGCCACGCTAACGTTTCTGTTTTGTTTTTACGTTCAAATTCTGTCAACTTCATTAAACGCAAATCTCACAGTTGCATCATTCACACAAAAAGAAGCTATGTTTATTCCTTCAAAAGGGGCTTTAGGCTACATGCAATGTGCTTTCATGTCAAATGATGAAATAAATTGCCTAAATAAATAAAACACACTGATTATCTTCAGAATAAATGTAGGCCTATTTTTCATAAAATTTAATTAACCCAGCCATTATAGCTGATAGGGCTTTCTTTCTCTATCCTACAAATTAGTTTATTCGAGTTTATTCACTGCGTAGGCTACATATCTCAGACACCGCATAAAATACTATATATTTGGTTGAGTAACGTGTTACTAATTTAAAAAATGTAAAGCAATATTTATTGCACAAATTTAAAAAGTAGCGCGTTACATTACCACGTTACCCAAAAAAGTAGTGTCATTACAGTAATGCCTTACTTTACTAACGCATTACCCCCAACTCTGTCCGCCACAGTGTTGTGCCATATGTTTGATATTGTTATTTTCACATATTTGAGTGCTGTATTTCCACATTTCACATACTGTAGTGTAAGCGTTCATAGGTGGCTCAGTGATGTTTTATGTTTGATTTGCCCTGAAGCTAGAACATTTGCCAGGATTTTCCTGATGGTTTAATTATTTTATTGTAATCTTATCATACATAATATCGACTGTGGTGTATTTGTGTCTACCTTGGGCTATACTCATTCCTATTTACTGTGCATATGTGCTAGCTGAATGTAACAATTTCCTTGGAGTGAGTATGAATGTGTATATGCTTTATAATGGACAACACATGTTTTATTAATTTTATGGTTTTGGGTTTATGGTTTTTGGACCCATAGATATCTTTCACCCTATACTGATTAAAAGTTGGTCATTTCCACTTGAAAATGATGAAAGTGAGTTTTATGAGCCAAAACAGTTGATCTGTAGTTAAATATATGATTATTTTATGATTTACAGCAGTGCAGAATTTAACCATTTGGGATAGATTTAGAGACACTAAGGGACAATAGGGTACACTCACTGCCTACATTTTGCATCATGTATCTTTAGTACTTCTGCATATCACCTCAGATTTGTCTTGTGGCGAAGGAGTGTATGGAAATATAGTTTTGCATGCTTTACATATAACTCAGTATTTCATTGCAAAGTAAAGAAAACCAACTTTTTTGCATTATTGCCAAGATTTAGTTGCATTTGCATATTTATTTGACCTAAATTATAAAAAATAAACTGATCTAAGTTAGAATTGTAAATGGGACAACTGTCGTGCTTCATTTAAGCTATTTTAAAAGTGTCTGTGATGCACACACCTGGAGTTGTAGAACAATACCTAAATAGGCGAGGGTTGACAAAATTTAGCATCTGTGTGAAGGGGTTAATAATGTCCTTGTGACTTTAGAAATGTAGGGAACAAAATGTTTCCTCAACATGATACTGTATTCTCCAAGCCAAAAGATAACCCCTTTCAGTTTAACAATGGAAAGAGTTATATACCAATGACATCACTACAAGTGGTTTTTTGCAGAAGCAGATGAAAGATTTGGTTTAGACACATGGAATAGAGGTCATGCCATTTTAGACAGACAATGTATTATTTTTAGATAAGGTTCCCCTTTAAAGCATTAAAAGGAGCTGGAGCGGTAATATTCTGTTCTCTGTGTGATCAGAGAGTGTAATTGGAGACAGGCATTAACTGAGTCTGGGGGTGTAATTAGTCTTTTGGGGTTTTATTGAGTTTCATATAAAGCTTGGAAATCCTCTCCTTTCAGTTGTCGTTTATGGTATTCCATAGGGTTGTCTTTCGGCAGGTTTATTAAGAGCATGGACACTTGCCAAAGTGCTGCATGTATGATTTTAATCACCGCCGACTTTCATAAAACTCTAATCATTTCCTCTGATTAGACGTAGGCCTATACAGATATTACATCCGACATGTATTACATGTGGGTAATGGAGGTTTTGAGAACCTCTTAAAACAGAAAAAAATAATATGAAGACCTGAATTAAGAGTACTGATGAAAGAAGCGCAGATGCAACTCATTTAAGATGGCGCAGGGATATCGGCTCAATCTGATGTTATGGTTACTGTCTGTACCCAGGGAAGGAGCACAGCCCAGAGCACACAGAGAACAGCCCAGAGCACACAGAGAACAGCCCAGAGCACACAGAGCACAGCCCAGAGCGCACAGAGCACAGCCCAGAGCGCACAGAGCACAGCCCAGAGCACACAGAGCACAGCCCAGAGCACACAGAGAACAGCCCAGAGCGCACAGAGCACAGCCCAGAGCGCACAGAGCACAGCCCAGAGCACACAGAGCACAGCCCAGAGCACACAGAGCACAGCCCAGAGCGCACAGAGCACAGCCCAGAGCGCACAGAGCACAGCCCAGAGCACACAGAGCACAGCCCAGAGCACACGGAGCACAGCCCAGAGCGCACAGAGCACAGCCCAGAGCACAGCCCAGAGCACACAGAGCACAGCCCAGAGCACACAGAGCACAGCCCAGAGCACACAGAGCACAGCCCAGAGCACACAGAGTCTATTGCAGGGCTCCCCAACCCTGGGCCTGGGGAGGTACAGTGTCTGCTGGGTTCTATTTATACCTTAAAATCAAAAAACACTTCAGACCCAAGAAAACAGCAGAGGTGAGTTTAGCCTAATTCGAATAGGCTCAAATTGTTGTTGAATGCAGGGGAAGCACCTTCCCCCTTGTTAACCGGAATTGTAAAAGCCGTCCCCCTTGTTAACATATACAATTCTGTACAAGGAAACACGTTGATTCACGTAAAAGGGAAGGTTCTTGACTGGGCAGCTGCTGTAATGTTCAATGTCATATTGGCAGTTTGGAGTTGGTGGGGAGGGGGATGAAGGGGGATGAAGGGGAGGGGGGTATCTGTCTGGGATTTGACTATTGTCTGCATGCACACTACAATTGAAGAGTGTTTTTCCAAAATTTACTCTGCCCACTTTTACCATTTTTGAGAGAACCAACATTTTTTTATTCCTAAAAAATTACTCATATTCCTATTGAACTCTATGGAAAAATAAGTCAGGAGAAACAACCCTTCAAGTGATCCATCCATATCTCCTGCATATCTGGCAGCAGAGTGATAGTTTGAGGCTCGTTTGATACCGCAGACCCTTGATGACTTACAGCCATTTGGCCAACCATGGGTTCCATACTATTCACGTGTAATTTACAGCTTAATCTAGTCCCAAAAATAAGTACGCAAATATCTAACCATTTCTCAGCAAAATTATAACCACACTGAAAAATGTGGTTTATCAAATTTAGTGATGTTTGGAAAAAACACTCTTGAATTCGACCTATGAATATAACCAACCACTCACAAATCAAGTGTGAGTAACCACAAAAGCCAGAAACTCAGGAGTTTTGACTCGAACACTACAAATGACAGTGATGGCTAGCTAAATTATATACAGTAGCTAGGTAAATTTATAAAGACCGCAGATATATAAACTTATGCAAGACCAGCCTGGCTCAGGCTACAAGTATGTTTGTCCCACTGTCAGGTTTGGCAATCACAGCATCATAAAACTTGCCGCATTTAGGACAACTGACAAATCACACTGAGTTAATATAAGGTTAGTCTGAACCAGGCATTATCCGGCTACAGCTGGCATACATGGTTATAGCTGAGTAGCCGGTAGCATTTCCTTCTTCCAAGAACTGGCCTCCGAATTAAGTAACGTTATCAATGTGGGCGGCAGTGTGGTATAATGGTTAAGGAACTGGACTTGTAACCGAAAGGTTGCAGGTTCGATTCCCAGGTAGGACACTGCCGCTGTACCCTTGAGCAAGGTACTTAACCTGACTTGCTTCTGTATATATCCTGCTGTATGAATGGATAAATGTAATAAGAAGTTGTGTAAGTCGCTCTGGATAAGAGTGTCTGCTAAATGCCTGTAATGTAATAATAGCAACCTAGCTAATATTCATTATGGGTAATTACAATTGGCTGGCAAGTAGAAAGTCCAAGTAAATTAGCGTTGAAACTTTTGACCCGTCCAGTAGAAACAATGGGTCGCTTGTCCGCCAATATTGTTGGTGACATTTCTAGCTGGCCTGGGCTCTTGTGAACACGCAAGGTTAATCTCATTGTTGAATAGTTTGCGACGTGAACCGGCCTATTTCTTCGATTGGTTTACGTCGTGAGCCACATTGTTTTGAAAACAGAAATTTGTGCCGAATCGCTGGTTTCAGAATGCAGAATTTCGGGGTATAAACACAGTGTATGGCGCAGGATTTCTCTCACAACAGTTCTTTATACGCTTCCTACCAGCTAAGCGTGCCCATTCCCCACTATTTTTTATTTATTTATTTATTTAAATTTTATTTCTGATTTTTTTCCCATTTTCTCCCAATTTAGTAGCCAATTGAACCCTTATTCTAATTCAATTCCCCCCATGTAGCAACCGCTAGAGAACCACCGCTGCACAACCCCGTCAGCCGGTAGTAGACAGAGGCCGCCACGTCCTTATTCAGGGCGCGACTCCCCAACGCTGACCGTGGTTCCAGCTCGTCCGGGGCCACTATGCGCGCAGCGATTCTCTCCGAGCCCCTCCCCCCACCCGGAAGCAGCCGCCAATTGCCGCTCCCACAGGGCACCGGCCATGCTCGGATCTGGCAGGACCGGGGCACGAACCCCGATCCTCGGAGCACAACTGCACCGACTGAAAGTCGGCACTCTTACCGTTGTACCACCGCAGCACCCCACCCCACTATTTTTCTAAATAAAAGTTGCGTGCACCAGCTTTAAACTAACGATGCTACAGAAATCGAGGTTGATGAATTTTTTATTTTATTTCATAGGCAATAGGCAAGTCAGGCTTTCCAGCTGACGAGTCCAGTTTGGCGTGGTGACGTGGCTCACAATCTGAAGGCCAATCATGACTGTGCCGGTGCTGACTGCCCGTGCTGACTGCGGCCAGGCGTTCCACAGGGCAAATTAACCCAGGAAGGGTTGATTCTGGGGGGCAAGTTACTCCCCACCGCTCCGCCCGTGCCGTGACTCCTGTGGCCGTTTGCGTCGCACAGGCTGCGCAGGTAAGTAACACAGGATGTCGGTAATTAACTACGAATAAGAAATTCAGCCCAATCATTATTCCGCTAATCAACAGTTTAACAGCAATGAGAGAATAAATGAATATAAACCGGTGCTGAATATCTGCAGAGCATAAGAGGGCTGGATTTACATATTTCTTTCTTTTAACAAGATATCTAATAAAACAGCTCATAAACCTGTGAATCCTTTGAAGTACTCTTTTCTCTCTACATCAGCCATATCTTTCTTCCTTCCCATTTTGCCTTCTCTCTCCCTCCTTTGCTCTTCCACTCTGTCTATCCTTCCACTTCCCTCTGTCTTTTGCTCTCTCCCATCCTCTGCTTTCTCACTTTGTTTACATTTCCCTTGCCCTCTCTCCGTATTCTCACACTCGGTCCCCTAGAGCTTAACGCATAGACATATTGCGCTTTTGGGACTCATAAAGAATTGAGACACTCAAGTAAAAATATCCCGCTTATTTAAATGTGTGTATTGGGTATCACCCATGCGCTCTTTTGTCTTCCAAACGGTTGGGAGCTGTGCCAGCTGCATGGCAGCTAGCAACAGGGAAGGCTTGATGTGAAGGAAGTACTGGAGGCATATGGAAATTAGAAATGAGAGGCTTGTATTTCAAATGTCTGTTAAAACGTATCATACTCAGGCACATACAGACACACACACACACACACACGCATACACACTCATGCACAACCCATTGTACATACTCATACTACAAAAACTACTACTAATACTATCAGAATAATATTATTCATAAACAATAATAGATTTACTTACTTTATTTAGTCATACGGATTGTTATTCCGTTAAACAACAGCTGAAAGTTTTTGAACATTGCAGTGCACTGGACCCACATATTTGTTTTCAGGATGTTTTTGTATATGTAAAATATCTGCCAGACCACATAAGTTTGTTTTGCTAAATAAATAAAGGAACACTATAAATAAATAAACAAACATGCTTGCACTTTTACTGGTTGAAAGCAGGTTTTCTTTTTTGTAAGTCATAGAAAATAAAATAAATTCATAAATAAATCAACGATATTTCCCTTCCAGCCGCGTCTCACAGAATTGCGGAACGGAGAGTGCGGGCGCCCGGGTCGGTTTGGCGCTGTGCTCTGTTTCTTAAAAGCACGGGGAGGGTAGGCTGTGGAGGTAAGCGTGGAGCCGTCTGAACCAGCCTCACATTTATGTATATACAGAACCGCGAGCGGCGGAGTTTCGCGACGACGTCCCTCCGCCGCGGTAGCCTACAGTTCGGTTGGGAGAGGCGGATGATTAATTACAGAGACTCCGACAGCCCTAGCAGAAGTGTGTCGTCAAGCTATTTATTTTTTTTCCGGGAAGGAGTGGGGTTTTAACTTTCCGTCTCTTCCCTCTCGGATCCTGTAAGCGAGATGCTTGACTTCTCTGAATGGGATATTATTAATGAGGAGACGAGCCGGAACCCAAGGGAACAGACGCGCTCCAACGACGAGATTATATACGCTCCTTTTTTTCCCCCAGCATGCACCGTGTGGTAATTGCGCCAAAACGTGCAACCATTCCAATCCATTTTAATTAGATGCTTTCAGTTAGTCTTAAGTTTAGCTAATTCGTTTAAAGAAGTTTGCGACGTGGATGACAGACAGAAAGCCGCTTCCCCCGTGGACCGCACGCCGCATATGAAAGGTTGTCCTCTGACTCCGCTCTATGAGAGCTTAGCTGTAGTCTGCAGTAAAAAAAAGAAGCAGCTGGCAACACCACGTGTTTCGGAGGAGAACCGTGGATGTCTACACCCTCCTGTATAGGCAGTGGGGTTTCAGTGTGTGCAAGACTGCATTTGTAGACGATTGGCCGCTCCAAATTGGGTGGGAATCAGTTATGCTCAGCTCCACGTTGGGAGCCACATTTACATTTTTAAAAAAAGCTCTTTACTCATCACCAGAAATGCCCACGCTCTTGTATATGGAGATAGAATTAGACAGAGAACATTCACACATATTTGTCAGACAGATCTGGCAGTCATTGGCTCGCATGTGTGCCCTTTCCGGGATATCGGTTTGAAGGTCTATTGTTGTTATTGTGCTTCGCTTCATTGAATACTCCTCGGGAAGCCCTTCACGAGGCAGGAGCACGCCTGCCTGAAATTCGCTCCTTGCGGTCGCCCCAATTTTCCGACTGGCTCCCCCCAGGTTGAGAGCAAATACCTGGTCGCCCGCTATAGTCACAAACTTAACATACCACAAACTAGAACAGGCCTATACCAGGCCTAATCCTTATCTTGCAAGGCTTATCAATAAACACACCCCGTAGGTCACCACTGATTCCTTTACTCCCTTCTGCAATGAATATGCTGTGTCTGCAATGAATATGCTGCATCCCGAGTATTGTATTCTCCTGTATAGTTTTTCAGTTTATCATTTGTTTTTATTTAATATATTTTTGTCATATATTATTTGTGATATAGCTTATGCGCATGATGCAATGATGTATGTAAACTGTTGTTTGATTTCAGTCTGTGACTGCGAACCACAAATAAATTCTTCTACTACTACTACTACTACTTGATCTGTGCTCTGTGCTTTTTACATTATACATCACATTTTTATTTCTATGTTGTATCTGACCATTTTTATGTACTGTTACTGTGAAACACTTTTATGTTCAACACTGCATGAGAGGTGCAATACAATTTATTATTGTTATTATAATTTAGCCCTCAAAAGCACGGCCCACCTCTCTTTCCACTCCATATTCCACCAGCTGAAGCTGCGCAGTGACCAGAGGAGCCACTCTAGCTCAAGGAGACAGGGCCGTTCCCGCCAAATGAGCGTCGCGAACAAGTGCGCAGAGCAAGTTCTGTCAAATAACTCTCGCTGTGCCCGACCAACGGTCGGCCTCAGCAAACGCTTGTCCTCATACTCAACCAATCACGTGCACGCATCACTAATGGAGCGCCCCTTTTAAAAGCGAGACTCGGATCTCTCCCATACAGCTTTGGTTGCGCTGCTCGTTTCGCTGCATCTTGTTCGAAAAAATATTTTGCTGCTCACCCTCCACCACCCCACCCTCCACCTGTTGCTTGGATCTGATTCTATGTACTTGGGGGGGGTTTGGTGTATATCTCCTGTTTAGTAGGAGAGATGTGTCGTGCTCCCTGTTTGTTAGGTAGTGCACGCTGGTGCATGCACTAGAAGTACATACAGCAGATCCATTCAGCGCCAAACCAAAATATTATATATTCATTCATATATTAAATATGTGAGTTGTCTCGACAGAACTGAAGCTCTGATTGTGCCAGTAGAGACCGAATCAATCATGCACCTTGTGGACTGGATTTCGACACCCAGACTATGGGCATGTTAACTGCACTGCCTCACCCATTACACTCTCATCTCTACACACACACACACACACACACACACACACAGATGGGGCACAGAAAATGCATGAGTACTGGTAACATACAAGATATTATTTAAATAATTCCAATATTGGTTAACTTATAATTTCCATATTCTACCCTTTACTGCTATTATTCCATTTAATGGTGATTGGTTCAACTAGTGACTGCTCTCGTAAGAGCTTCATTGGGCAACATTGTAATTGGTGGACTTAACTTGAAGTTAGGGTTCATTCCCTTCTCCCTTTGGCATAACCGGGCTTGACATATGCAACAGTGCTCATATTGTCTTTAATGTCATTGGCTCTCACTTTCGGTCTTGCTGGTTCCCCTCGACTCAAATCCACCCTTGCAATTCTGTCAGATGACCTAATCAAATCCTCTTGCGGTCTTCCTTATGTTTCAATACAGAAATACAATACTTTGAGAAGTGCGCACGATGTTTTTAAAACTATATGCACCAAATCAGTTTCATCCGGTCAAAATGATTTTCCCTGAAAAAAAAAAAGAATGAGTTAATTGCTCTTCGAGTTTAAAGTGGTGCAATTAAATGTAAAATGGTATCGCAGCGGCAACCCACCGTACCAGAGCTTAGGTAAATGGTAAGAAAGCCATAAGTGCTGTTCCTTCACTGTTGTAATTACAGTAATGTTCTAAAAAAAAAAAAACTGACAATTAAACCTGGTGATATGAGAGGCTGTCTGTCACAGCACATCTACTGCAGAGAGTGGCTGAGAACCGTGCTTATCTATGAGGATTATTATTATTAAGCTACATATTTTAATTTCCCCCATGGTTATTGTTTTAAAATGTGGTGTGATGGTGTGGTGTGAGAGTGTCTGAAAAAAAAAAAGATACAAATTTAATGTGGGTACACCTTTTGTACCCACTGGGTAAATTTCAGCTGTATGGTAAAAAAAAAATTGCTGCAGTTCAGTACATTTCAGCATTAAAGTTATATTCTGGCTTTTGCTCAGAATAGTGGTCTTTTGTCTGTGACTGGAAATTAATGTTTGAATTGAAAATGTCATTGGGATATAACTCAGACTCTTATCATTTAAGTGAAAGAATGTGTCTTTTCAATTGTAAGATGTGATATACATTTCGGAAGTCAAAATCACTGTATTTATGTTATAAGTAGAGATTTTTTTACTGTAATTTTAGACCAATCTGAACTGCAACTTCCACTAAACTCCACTAAAGTCCATTCTCTACAAACTCTCTGAGTCCATTCTCTGGGGGAAAGGGAAGTTATACTATATATATATATATAAAAAAGTATCATGTTTGATGATGAGGGCAGTAAAATTATCTTGGTTAGTCATTTGGCCTACTGTCAAAACCAGGCATGCCCAGTGTTTTGAGCTTAGTAAGTCAAACCCAAATCTCTGCAATGTCCCGTGAGTCAAAATATTAAGATTCCTAGATTCAAAGCTAGAGATGTATGCTGGTGTATTAATATGAGGTTCAGAAGAGAACACAAATGGAATTTATTTATATGATTTATTTGATGTAAAATGTTTTGAAACAGTTTGATAGGGTTGAAATGTTTTTCCCATTCACATCAATGTTCAAGATGATGTATTATTCTTTTTAGTTTTTGTTTCACAGCCAAACTAAAGACCTTTGGCAAGCTAAGATTGGCCCCTGGGCCATAGTTTTGAACCTAATGAGCTCTGTGTCAAGCCTGGACTTGAAACCCCAAGAGTCTCTGTCTCTTTTTTATTTTGGGTGCTACACTTCCTGCTACATTAAGGTTGTGGTGCATTGACACTCGTCAGTAACATGTGTTCCTGAACTGCACTGTGCTGGAAAATTCCCAAGTCACAACCGTATTTGTCATCTGTTATCTTTTCTTTCCCAAATCACTTAACAAACCCTAATGCAGGGGTTCCCAAACTGTGGGTCACGACCCCAAGTGGGGTCGCCTGATTTGAGGATGGGGTCGCCTGATTTTTTTTTCTGAAAATAAGAATAGAAAGGGCTATCACTTCTGTGCAGCTCATATGTCGTGAGAAATGTATTGCTCAACATTCTGGCCCGGTTGCCTGGTGGAACCCACAACAGCTTAATTCTGCAGGGCAGTTCAGTTGACACTCACACTGCAGAATGCTGCGGTGAGATACGGCCGGCTTATTGGTTGCGTCAAATTGCTGTTTACTGTGTCAGAGTATAGATTCCTAACTACCTCTTTCCATCACTAGGGGATCAGTTAATTTCAAACCACCTCTCACATGCACAGAACACCAGCAAAATGACGAAATTAATAAAATAATTATTTTGCGTATTTCCAGGCTGCGAGAAAGACCGTAGTGCTTGTCAGATGGAGGCAATGCGCTCGTCCGATGCAGGAAGGTTTGAACTTTAGCAGTTAACAGTTTGTGTGATGGGAGATTCTGCATTTCCTGCATGTTATATCCTGCCAGGCCTTTTTACTTTACCATGTAGGCTACTCTACTATTTATTTTATGACACTGGAACGGACAATACTAAACACATTCTTTCCCTTTATTGAACATCTGCTGATAAAACTTCAATTTCAATGTCGGAATAATTCTTGCTTTTGCTTTTTCTGAGCCATTTTGACTTATGCACCTTTAAATGGAAGTGACAATGGAAGTGACAACTTCCATATAAGGCAATTCGTGGACGTGGATTTATGCTAATCACAAAATAACATGAACGCACTAGTAATTTACGATGAATCGGCATGTATCACACGCACGGAATACGAACAAATCCGACTTTCCCGCACGGTTTTATGAATCTGGCGCAAAAAATGCAAAAAAATTAAGTAAAATCCACGTGCATATTTAGGAACGTTTCATCAATGAGGCCCAATCGGTTCAAAACATAATAAAATAATAAGAGTTTGCCGAATTGATCAACAATTAGTATTGTTGTTCAGTTCAGCAAACCTATCTTCATACAGCTATGCCTATAACATCATTATCCCGAAAGGAAAAACAAAAAGGAAAGCTAAAGTAATATACCCAATATCAGTAGGCCCTCTCATCGTGACAACATTGCATCAACTCCAGAGAACACAGACGTGCAAGCTACACTGCTTCAAAGTGCTTCCTTCAAGCCGCCGCTTCTTACTCTGACCAGTCATCAGTCCTCCAGTGCAATCGGGGTGGACTGGAGGAAAACATTCCCTCAAACCTGCAGGCGCCCGATTAAACGAGGGCTCCGCCACAATGAGATAAACAGCGAGAGCCCCGCTGACCAACCCAACCAGTGAACCGCCAGAGACCCGCGGGTCAGTGTAGGCAGCGCTTTGGCCGTACACCTCTGGTGCTTAATGGCCCCCGCGCCTACCGTGCCGACCCAAACCACGCTTCCGCTGCGCGCGGGCGTTCTGTTACGCAACATCCCGTGAGCCTAGCAGCCGGGCGTCCTGACAAGTGCTGGCGCTGGTTAGGACGCGATAATGGACCGCGGGGACGCGTCGCAACACTTAGCCGCGTTTCCGACGTCAGGTTGAGCCAAAAGATCGAGTGAGCCTTGTGTTGACTCAGAGGTACGTAGATCCACAAAGAGAGCAGTCTCTGTTGCTTATTAACTCTGTTCTCATCATTAATGACCGATTCACCAAAGTATTGATGCAAATCAGGTACCTGTGCAACCACACCCAAATAGTTAGGGAGCGCAGTTCACAAGTACAATAGTATGTAATGTTTTTTGTTGCGAAACAACTCAATTTTGGCCGTCAGATCAGCCTTCATAAGGTTTTTTCACAAGAGTCACGTCAAGCTTCATTTGTATTAGTTTCAGCTGTATGGTAAAAAAAAAGAATTAGCTGCAGTTCAGTACATTTCAGCATTAAAGTTATATTCTGGCTTTTTCTCAGAATAGTGGTCTTTTGTCTGTGTCTGAAAATGAATATTTGAAGTGAAAATGTCATTGGGATATACAGTAACTCCTACTCTTATCATTTAAGTGAAATACTGTGTCTTTTCAATTGTAAGAAATACTGTATAATGGTGTTGGTTTTGATATACATTTGATATACATGGTTTTGATATACATTTTGGAAGTCACAATCACTGTATTTATGACATAAGATGAGGACAGATAAATGATCTTGGTTAGTCATTTGGCCTACTGTCAAAACCAGGCGTGCCCAGTGTTTTGAGCTTACTGAATCAATATGAGAGTCTTAATGTGAGGTTGAGAAGATAATGCAATTTATTTATATAATTTAGTTAAAGTTAAATCTTTTGAAACAGTTTGAAAGGGTTGAGATTTTTTTAGTCGTGGTCACCTCAAGCTTCATCCTCTCTGTTGCATTTGTTTAAATTAAAGGCTGCACTGTTGTTTTTTTGCCTGAGCACAATTTTTAAAAACACCCAAAAACAGGTGTCAGGTTTTATATAAATATATATATATATATATATATATATATATATTATAGGTTATATTATATATTCTGCAAATATAAAAGACAAAAGTAAAAGGCTGGCTTTGCTCAGACCTATTTTTGAAGTCGAGCAAGTGTTGATTCAGTAACATTAATTGGAAACTTGCCTGTCATTTTACAGGAAATTCATTTGAATTTGGCACACAAGTAATAGTGCAGGCTTTAAAATGGAACCATTGCGCCACAGAAAAGATTGGTTGAATGACCAGCAAATGAACCTCTTCAATATATCTCGGAACAACGTACAATCTCATTGAATAGAATTGGAACATTTTTAATTAATTGTTTTTATTAAAGTAAAACAGCTACCGGGCTTTAAATGAAGTCTAAATATTTGTCTCTCCGATCCTTTGTGAATCATATCATGTAATTTTTTTTCTGATACATGGAGCAGTTTAACGGGTGCAAAGCCATTGCAATGGACTCCCCTGTCAGATGGCTGGTCTCTTAGCCTCTCTACCTTTGGGCTATAGAGGTGCCAATGTCTCTCTAAATCCCTTCCATACAACAGCCCTTTAGTGTTAAGGTCGTAATCCCATTGAAACATAGCTGCTAACTTCTGGGTTTTACAACAAGCTAACTGTAATTAGCGTTTTATAAAAGCTGACTGTCCCAAAAGTGGATCAGAAGGGCCAGAGATTTAGGCTTGAGGCACTGAAAACTGAAAAGCCCTGGCATGCAGTAGCTAGCCTGACTTTATGCTGCTGTGGAAATGTGACCACTAAAATAATAATAATAATAATAATAATAGCTTGCATTTTATATAGCATTTCCTCAAACTCAAAGTGCTTTACAGCGATGAGGGGAAACTCTCCTCAACCAGCAATGTGTAGCATTGACCGGGGTGATGCCATAGACTGTATAAAAATATGGACAAAGCCACTGTGACGTCACCCATTGCCT
Organism: Synaphobranchus kaupii; assembly: GCA_029718625.1. Classification (NCBI taxonomy): domain Eukaryota; kingdom Metazoa; phylum Chordata; class Actinopteri; order Anguilliformes; family Synaphobranchidae; genus Synaphobranchus; species Synaphobranchus kaupii. The sequence continues at coordinate 60,702,489 of CM056383.1, read as the reverse complement.
TTCCATGGCCTCGGAAAAACCAAATTGAAACACGGAAGTCTTTTTCGCCGGCTGTTTGGACGAACTGCGCCTGCTCAGTGGAGCCGACTTGACCTTTGCTTGGAGCAGGGTGAACCGGATATGGTCTTCATGGGAGGGTCTCTGTCCAGGCACAGTATGATTGACAGTTCGGGGCGGAGATTCTGGAAAGCGGGAGAAATTAGAAGCGGGAGTTTTATATTGCAAGCACAGTCTGATTGCAAGCAAATTCACGGTAAGTCAAGCTAATTTATTATATAATTTCATTTTCACGGTTTTACGGTGTTATTTATTTGCATTGACTGTGTGAAATTCGCCACATCATTGTGTTATGTTATAACGTTTTATTCAGTTATCTTCAATTTACAGTACAATTTAAAGTACATTAATATTCCACCCAACTCAGATCGGAGGTAGGCTAATTCCATTAGCTAGCATACCAGCTTGACAGTGAGATTGGTTACGTTAGGCCTAGGCAGGCTAAGGCGAATATAGGGTAACGTTATGATTGCCATTAACGATATTGACGGTCAATCAATCACATTTACGTACAAGACTACTTTTATTATAAATGTCCCGAAGAGCTGCTCTAAATAGGTAGCAAGCTGTCAGCAAGCTTGCGACCCAAAAAATCCGTCCAAGCCATAGACTGTATAAAAATAGGTCCTTGCGGGATTTCTAAATTCCTAAAAATGTCAGTAAAAATGGTTAGGTTTTGCTCGTTCCAATAACCCAGCAGAGTAGCCTATTATGTTAATAATGCCCGCCCGAACCTGTCCTATTTTTTTTTGTGTGTGGATAAAATATAAAATATATGATCACCCTAGCTAACACAAATCACAATGAAAGAAGATAAAATAACGTCAGCTGTGGCCATCTACGAAGCATTTTAATAGTCTATTTGCATGCGTGAAAATTGCACAATGCACTTTGTAAAACCAAGTTTCCCACCCTAGTGCATTAAGTCTCATTACACAGACTGGTTGTAACCTTAACCTTTTAATTTCTTTTGCAGACACGATGGAAAACCAAAGCCTCAACTGTGAGTTTCTGTACCCACCTTTCATTGTGAACCATTTTTCTTTTTTAATCACTGTGCCTTAAACTAGTCATTTACATAATATAATTTGAGTGTATTTCTCTTGCATTGCTAATTTTTCAAGCGTAGCTCTCGTTATGCAATAGGACCAAACAGCATATTGACAATATTAAAGTATCATGTCTAGATTGTGGATGATGTTTTTAATAGCTTGCATCCAGAATGTATCATTGTATATTGCAATGAGATGCATTTAATTTTATTCCTCTTACACAGATAAAAATGTCTGGATAGTTGGTGACAGCTACATCCGGCGTGGGGAGGAGAGAGCAAGGGAGACCATGGGGACCAGTCTGGGTCTGGATGCCAGGGTCCAGTGGTTTGGCTGGGGAGGCCTGAGGTGGGAGCGGCTTCTCCCCTTCATTCACCAGTCCCTCAGAGGAAGAGCAGCCCCGGATGTCCTGCTCATACACTGCGGCGGGAACGACCTCGGCAACACGAAGAGCCTGCGTCTCGTCGCAGACATGAAGCGGGACCTGCAAGACCTCCACCGGCGTTTCCCAGGGACGAAGATCCTCCTATCAGCAATCTCCCAGCGACGCCGGTGGAGGACTGCCAATCCGGGGAAAATAGACAAGACCAGGAAGTGGGTGAACAATGTCATGGCTACATTTGTTCAGAGTTTTGGTGGAATTTTTATCCCACATTCTACCATAAAATTTGATAACGCTGACCTATTTCTAAAGGATGGTGTTCATTTAACCCCTAGGGGAAATGATATTTTTTTAAATAGTATGGTCCATTCCCTTAAAGACTGAATCTAGGGGAGGAGTTTCTCCAATCCTGGATTTAGCTTTTAATGGAATAGGTTTTTTTTAATGAAATGGGTCAGCTTTTCAAATTTTATGTTATGATGTTATATTTTGTATTATTTAAATTAATGACATCTGTAGCTATGCCATTGTTCACCCAACTCCCCCTGCTCTTCCTCATCCCTGTCCCACATCTTCTCTCCCCCACCCCCCATCTTGTCCTCTCCAGCCATGGCACCCCATGGCCTTTCTTGCTCCCTAAGCCGGTGTAGCTGTCAATTAAATTTTTTTTAATTATCCAACTTGTTTTGATGTGTTCATTATTTGCATAACAGAATCATGCAGTAGGTGAAATAGCAAATATTACACAATATATAAACTAATCAAATGTCATTCAAATCATTCAAAATGAAGCATAAATAAGGGCATCTGGTAGCCTAACTACCCTCTACATTATACATGTTGTACAGCAATTAATTTTTTTAAGTACTTGCTCTGTAATGAGAATCGGACCCTTTATATAAATGGGGAAAAATGTCATTTGAGGTTTTTGTCTGCTTTTGTCTTTAAAATATTTAATACCCTCTTGCATTCAGTTAAATAATGAGAACATAATGCACCAATACATTACCGCTCAAGATGGCCTTCCCCAGCGTGCACACAGTGTAAGTATAGCCACTGATGTAAATAAGTAACAGACATCCTGCAATCTCACTGAAAGACTAAGGAGGACCAGCTTGTGCTGCGACTTTAAATGTATTAAAGGAGTGATTAAGATTCTTTTTTCACAAAGCAACTTGAAATCAGTACAATGTTTTTATGTATCCTTAAAAGATGGTCAGATGTCCCTTGTGGCTGACAGGGTGAGTCCGTGGTCCATACATCCCGCACAGGATGGCGGCGTTTTCCTTTGTAATATGGATGCTGCACATTTGATAAGAGGGTCACCCACAGACTAGGACTGCGGTCCCCAACCCTATTCCTTGTTTCAACCCCAAAATCTGATTCTACAAATTAGCAGCTCAAGATATCATTTCATCACAGAATTAGTGATCTGTGTTAGTATTGATTATGTTGGTAACTTGAACAGCTGGTAATAAATTTACATCTGTAAAATAGAGAAAGGATAGAGCAAGATCAGTTTTCATTTCATAATAGGGGACAAAAAACTCAAGGGTAACAAAAAGTTAGGGGTTTGACATAGGAGACAACAAAGTTCAGTAGCCTGTCTCAGTTTAAAGCCCACTCACCACGTCAAGGTGCAGGCTGAGAGTGGGAACACAAGACAAGACACACATTTAGTACAAGACAAACCCTGACGAGACACACATTAAAAATGACAAGGTCCACATAAAAGATCAAATTTGTACATGTTTATGCTGGCTGTAAGTGGTATTGTAATCCATGGGTCTTTGTAAGCGAGGACTTCCACAGTAAACACTTATGCCCCGTTTATGCGGGCTCTAAGTGATACTTGCAACAGTCATCCAGGGGTTACTGTATGTGAAGACTTCCACAGTACACACTTATGCCCCGTTTATGCGGGCTCTAAGTGATACTTGCAACAGTCATCCAGGGGTTACTGTATGTGAAGACTTCCACAGTAAACACTTATGCCCCGTTTATGCGGGCTCTAAGTGATACTTGCAACAGTCATCCAGGGGTTACTGTATGTGAAGACTTCCACAGTACACACTTATGCCCCGTTTATGCGGGCTCTAAGTGATACTTGCAACAGTCATCCAGGGGTTACTGTATGTGAAGACTTCCACAGTAAACACTTATGCCCCGTTTATGCGGGCTCTAAGTGATACTTGCAACAGTCATCCAGGGGTCTCTGTATTTGAAGACTTCCACAGTAAATACGTTCTTGTGGTGCTTGGCAGTATCTGGCTTTGAGGTAGAGGCTTTAGTTTCAATCCATTTGATTTTCAGCGGTGAGAGGGTGCACACTGAAATACACACACATAAATATGTAAATTGAAATAGACATACGTAATTTGACATACACACATACATATGTAACGACATACATACACATGTACACTGAAATACACGCACATAAATATGTAAACTGAAATAGACGTACGTAATTTGACATACACACATACATATGTAACAACATACATACACATGTACACTGAAATACACGCACATAAATATGTAAACTGAAATAGACGTACGTAATTTGACATACACACATACATATGTTTTTTCATGTTGATGGTCACAGACTTCAGGAAGTAACAGCATGTAAAGGATATGCGACCAAATATGAAATATGATACTTTAAAAATATGTTAAAGCAAAGGGTATGAATACTTATGTAAATGAGAAATTTTATTTTTTTATTTTTAATAAATTTGCTAAAATCTCAAATAAACTTCTTTCACATTGTCATTATGGGGTGTTGTGTGTAGATGTTTGAGGCAAAAAATGAACTCAATCTATTGTAGTATAAGTCTGTAACGTAATAAAACGTGGAGAAGGTGAAAGGGTGGGGAGACTTTCCGGCTTGACTGTATATATATACACACACACACACACACACACACACACATATGTACACATACACACACGTGTGTGTGTATATATAATACATATATATATATATATATATATAGATATATATATATAATGTGTGTATATATAATATTATATATATATATATATATATATATACACACACACACACACACACACACACAGTATCGGAAACACCAGAAACTGAAAAAACTTTTCCATAAAACAGCTGCTATATGTTTGCTCCCATTTATCTTACCTATATGTTGGTATATATGGCTGGCATAAAAGTGTGTAGAAAAACTTGATAATTAATCATAATTAGCCATTAATTATATTATTATCAGATAATACTAATTTGTAACCTTGGAGTCACGGACAAATAAATGCTCCTCAAAGTGGTCGCTGCACAGACGTGATGCCGAGGTGGGACTCCATTTTGCCCTCCGCATGTTGACCAACCACTGCTGCAGCATGTCTTCGTCAGCTAAAGGAAATCTATCAAAGAATAAAATGGTTATAATAGGCTGCGATCGGTTGCGATGCAGCTTACAGAATTATAAAACTACCATCACAGATAAAAGTAGTCGGGCACCGAGGAATATGGTTTGAAATTAGACATTTGGATGATGTTAATTGCCAGAATTCAAAGCAAATTCTGTCTGAAATCTCATACAATATTCTATAATCCAAGGGTCATGGGAAAATATCAGACTATAATGTTAACGTTAGCCTATGTGGGAAAATATCAGACTATAATGTTAACGTTAGCCTAACGTTACCCTATTTTTATACAGTCCATGGTGGTGCCACGTGGCGACACGAAAAACATGATAGCTAAATGACAGCTAACGTTATGTCGGGTTTCCATCTCCATGAACACGTTTCCCACATGCTTTAAAAGTTATAAATAATGCTCAACCTAAAATGAATACCTAAAATGAATACCTCTAATGAAAAATACACCATGACTAATGCACGGTAGCTAACGTTAGCAATGTCGAAATTCACTCCACATAAATGCACTTAGCCAGTGGAGAGCATAGCAAGGACGAAGTGCAATGTAGCTACATGTCCACGATGAGACCGTTAACGTTAAATTACAAAGCTAAAAATAGACACAAAGGCTCACCAGGTCGATGTTTAATGGAATATAAGTTAACGTTACACAACTGAAATTTGACTAACGTTACTTTTGACAGGTTTTTACATCGTTAGCTAACGTTAAGTAGCCAAACCAAACGGTTTTGGGAGATAAAGTTGCTAACTGCACTAGCATACTGGTCTACGTAATATACAAAAGCGTTAGCTTGTCATGCTAGGTCGCGGTAGGTAACGTAGCGTAGGCTACTTCTGCAGGCTGTTATTTAATAAGGCTAACGTTACTTACTTGGTAAAAAATCAAGTAATAAAAATTGTATTACCGAAAAAACTGGAGACTGCTTTTTGTTTGACTAATGCACGGTAACGTTAGCAATGTCGAAATTCACTCCACATAAAATGCACTTAGCCAGTGGAGAGCATAGGACGAAGTTCAATGTAGGTTTTACATCGTTAGCTAACGCTAAGTAGCCAAACCAAAAGGTTTTGGGAGATAAAGGTGCTAACTCCACTAGCATACTGGTCTACGTAATATACAAAAGCGTTAGCTTGTCATGCTATGTCGCGGTAGGTAGCGTAGGCTACTTCTGCAGGCTGTTATCTAATAAGGCTAACGTTACTTACTCGGTAAAAAATAAAGTAATAAAAAATGTCTTACCGAAAAAACTGGAGAGAATGCTTTTGAGACGGTCGATTAGTACAGTTGTATGCAGAACATGCCATAATGAATTCAACACTAGTGACAATGAGAATTGCGATGTGATTGCGATGGGTCTAATGGTCTAATACTAGCCAAATTCACACATTAAAAGGACGAGAATGGGTGAGAATGTCAAGGTCATTGCTAGCCACTTGAGGTACCCGCCTATGGGTACCGCCCACGTCCCGCCCCACGTCCCGCCCCACGTCCCGCCCCACGTCCCGCCCCACGTCCCCGCCCCACGTCCCGCCCCACGTCCCGCCCCACGTCCCGCCCCACGTCCCGCCCCACGTCCCGCCCGTTCCGTCTATGGTTCCCGCCCCTCAAAGTGAGTGAAATGACCGGCAGTAACCCGACTCAATCTGTCCCCTGATTGGTCCTGAACAAATGTCAATACCCTGTCCAAACGACACAATATTTTAAAAAATCAGCACATGCACAGGCATTAGATGAAGGAAAGGCACCTATTGCAATAAAAAAATTTTTTGTAAAAAATTTATTTACTGAGTATTTTGACCAAATTGCTGCCGTTCACTTACATGGGGAAAGACCTATACTGGAGCCAGCCACAGTGGCGCTAGTGAGCAACGGCACAATGGCGGCTCCCAGGCCAACCAGGAAATGGGCTTCAAAACGAAATCCCAGTCTTGGCCCCTTGGGTGATGCACGGCAGCCATTTTGCACCAGAACACTCACCACACATCAGCTGAGTTAGAGAGGGAGAAAGCCATTTTTAGCCAATTAAATCAGGGGATGATCAGATAGCTGGTTGAGAATTTAGCCTAGACACCAGAGAACTCCCTACTCTTTGCTGTAAGTATTCTGGGATCTTTTTGACCACCGTGAGTTGGGACATCGGTTTAACATGCCATCCGACAGCATCTCCTACAGCACCGTGTCCCCATCACTGCACTGGGGCATTGGGGTTTATTTTACCAGCGGGAATATCACCCCGTGCTGACCCACCCACCCACACCACCTCCGGCAGCAATTCAATTTTGCCATAAGGTCTCCCATCCAATTACTAACCAAGCCCACACCTGCCTAGCTTCAGCCATTCAACGGGAGCACGGTACATGGTGGAATGGCTGCTGGCCAAAAGCCATTTCATTGGCAGGACATGCCAGTCAACAGCCCCTATGACTGCATATTCAGAGTACCCATCTGCTTTCTAATGGCAGTTGAAACGCTAGAATACCTAATTGATAACTGGGGGGAAGATGTGTAGAATTACTCTAAATATGGATAACCATGAATAAATAACAACTCAGCCAAGATACCCTCCTGGAAAGCTGTAATGGAAACAAATAAATGCTTGTAAATGATTATCTCCATCATTTCCCTCTATATATCTACAGGGTTTTTGGTGGCAAGCCAATCTCCCTGATCTTTATGCTTCAGCCTGGCAAAATGTCTTATCTCTGGTTTCTTAACTCGGTGTCCAAACATAAAGACAACAGCAGATTCAGATTTTGCACAAGATAGTGTCATGTCATCCCAGTCAGAAGGGATGCCAATCACAGCTCTGATAGCTTGATTGAAGCATGCGGTTTGTAGATACGATCTGTCGTCACTTGCCTTAACTCCATTCATACAGTACTGTAACAAAAAACAAACAAATGAACAAAAACCCAGTGCTCAGAACATATTGATTTTTATCTGAGCTTGTTTTTATAGGCTTTAATCCTGTTTGAATCTCCTTCAGATGAACTGGCAGAGGAAACATTAATGTCACACACAGGTATACCTTTCACATCAAAGCAACGACCAGGGTAAAACCCGTGTTTGCCGTTGGTATGAATGGGTCAACCCACATTATCCGACCCAGATTTGGGACCCTGGTCACGACATGGGTTTTAAATGGGTTCATCATGGCCCGGCTTCAATATGAAAAGGGGGGGGGGGGGGGGCACCACGGGTTACTCTACGCAGTTAGCTGACCTCCCCCAGATATTCATTACATGACGTTATATTGTAACCAGTAACAGACGTTGCAGGAACGTCCCTGAATGTCCCATGAATGTTATGAGCACAAAGTCATATCATAACCGAAAAATTCTAATTAAATGTCATATTGTAACCTAACAGTGACCTTCCTAGGACTTTAATAACGTTCTAGTAATGTTTTAGGACATCCATAGGGAACGTCACATCATAACTTTGAGTACCAAACTGCATTAGCAGAAAAAAAACTGAACGTGCACAGAAGTAAACTTGCCGATCCGGGTCTTATGTGAACTGCGAGGACCCGGTACTTACCCGTGGCCATTGCGCGGTGTAAATGGGTCAAACGTGTGTTGAACCCACGTTCAATATTCCACGTCAACGGGGTTTTGTGCGTGAAAGGGGTATTACTCTGGCAGAGTGTCTCGCTGTTTATACGCCGTCAAAGTCAGCTAATGTTCCAGACCTCCATCAAAACCATGTTGGTTTTGCATAACAGTCTGGTGACAAAGCCTGTTTGTAAACAGCGTGAGGTCCTATTAGATATGATTTATGCCTGATTTGGGAACATGCAATTTTTTGTGGGATTGCTACAAATGTGGCATAAATATGCATAGAAAAAAGTGCAGCGTTTCAGTAATAATGGATAATTACTAATAATACCAACTACTACAACTCATTTTGATTATTAGTGTAGTGTAGATATAGTGGTAGTTGTATTAGTTATTATTATGCACTGTAGTAGAACTAACAGTAGCAGAATTATTGGTAAGAACAGTCTTGGTATTAGCAGTGCTGTGTCCTTCATATACTGTTCTATGCAATATATTGTGTGTAGATTTGATATGTTTTAGATTGCATTACATTACTGACATTTAGAGCGAATCACGGAAATTTTTTACATAATATCCATTTATACAGTTGGATATAAACAGATGCAATTCAGGGTAAGTACCTTGCACAAGCACACAACAGCAGTGTCCTACATAGATATTGAACCTGTAACCTTTAGATTACCAGCCCAGTTCCTTAACCATTATACGACACTGTCAATTTTGTTGATGTAATGTCTCTTTCTTGCACTTGTACCACATCATGTACTAATGCCTGCTCTGGCCAACCCAGCCGCTAGCCCTTGGCCTCATGAATTGATACATGATGTTCCATTAGTGGGATTCTAATTATATAGCTTGATACCCAGCCTTATCCTGTTTTCATAACTGCATAATTAGTTTGGTACATCACCATCCATCACAGAGACCTCACATCATTGTGGAGAGCATAAAATCACTTGTTATCAGTGTTTCACCAGTTTTCTGTTTTATAATTCTTTGTTGCATTCCTGATGTCTGTGACCCAACAATATCAAAAGACTCTTGATATATTATTTTCTGGTACTCCTACAAGCGATACTATAACCTCTCTGCATTTGAATTAATCTCTATGGGAATTGGGGGGTGGGACTAGATTTAGCTGTAAATTACACTGGAACAGTATGGAACACATGGTTGGCTAAATTGCTCTAAATCATCAAGGGTCTGATGTATCAAACAAGCCTTAAACCATCACTCTGCTGCCAGATATGCAGTAGATATGGATGGATAACTTGAAGGGTTTCTTCTCCTGACTTATTTTTTCATAGAGTTCAATAAGAAAATTTGTCAGGAGAAACAACCCTTAAAGTGCTCCATCCATATCTACTGCATATCTGGCAGCAGAGTGATGGTTTAAAGCTTGTTTGATACCTCGGACCCTTGATGACTTACAGCCATTTCGCCAATCATGTATTCCATACTGTTCCAGCATAATTTACAGCTAAATCTAGTCCCACCCCCCAATTCCCATAGAGATCCATTCAAATGCAGAGAAGTTATAGTATCGCTTGTAAGAGTACCAGAAAATAACATATCAAGAGTCTTTTGATATTGTTGGGTCACAGACATCAGGAATTCATGGCATGCCAAGGATATGCGACCAAATATTAAAAGTGATTACTTTATTCTACATTATGTTAAACTGTTTTTGATGCCCGAAAATGGGGGGGTCTATGTACAAAAGGTTCTATAATTTCTAAACGGTTCATCTGATATGGATGGAAATTGCCTCAAATTAAATTCGTAGAGTACAGAACAAAATAAAAATGTGTCACTGTCCAATGAATTATGGTGCTCACTGTATATATATATATATATATATATATATATATGTATATTAAGGTTAATGGTAAACAGTTCATCCTGCTTGCACATCTGAAATTGATCCAGCCATGTCACGAGTGTAGTTCTTGTCTCCCGTAATATCGCACAAATAAGTTGGATGCAGCTATCTTTCCAACCAACCACTGTCCTTCATATGGATTTGCATCACCATTAAAACTTTGGTCTCACTTCACTACTGCACCCTTTTCCAGTGATAGTTCCAATGACATTTGGCAAAGTCCAGACGCTTGAATTTGTCGGTTGCGCTCAGTAAGGGCTTTCTTCGTGCAGCCCGTCCAAAGACCCTGTTGGTGTCGAGCTGGCCTTTTATAGTTGATCTTGTGACTAGGTGACCCGTCCCCCAAAAATGCACCTAAACTCTGCAGCGCTTTAACTGTGAAGCTTTGATTCTTCTTTCGCTCTCTCTCGCCATTTTGCTCACTGTGCGTGGTGACAACAGGCGCTTGTGTCCGCTTCCTCAGAAGCTCGCAACTGTTAATGAAATGTGTTAAGCCTTTTTGATTATTGCCTTCTCAGTGCTTGGTGGTTTGCTTAACTTTGTTTTTTTGTACCACCGGACAAGATAACAAAGGTATTCTACATGCATGTTAACCCGTTTTTATACTGCAGTGAAATAGGAAGTGATGGAAGGTCACAATACACAGTTCCTTAAGCCCGAGATTAAACAAAATAAGTGCAACTGTGGAATTTAAATAAATCTTTAGGGCGTCAATACTTCTGACACCTATCTTTAGTATTACTCAATAATATTTTAAAAAGAATAACAGTATTATAATAACAGTGTATTGTTTTCCAATATGTTTGAGCATGAAATATAGTTAATTATCGGTGACAGCCTTTTCCCCTAGTTTTCATCAAGAGTGTCAATAATTGTGGACCTCACTGTATATATGTTGCTACTTAGATGATGTGGCATATTCGTGATGCATTCTACTGAGGGAGGCAGGGGCAGCATGAGTCTGCTGCTATTCTCAATCTCCTCTAGAAGCCAGAATCTTTAAACCACTACTGTAAGTACTTAAGTACTTATCTTCCCAAAAGTGCAATCCGGACAATCCGTGTCACAGGGAATAGACTCTGTGAAATGACATTACATTACTTTCATTTGTAAGAAGCACTTATTCAATATCGGAGAAACATTAACCTGATTAATATATTCATCTCAGCAATAGTGCTGGTTAGACCTGGATAACAACATTCCCAGACCACTAAGTCAAATGCGAATGCAGTAAAATGCTAGCGGTAGTTCTGAACAATGCTAATGAAGAACCAAGGACCCAAGAAAATAGCGCAAGGAAAATTTTACGGTGCCTAAATAACAGCAGAATAGCGCCGCAACATAATTAAGTTATTTTCCGTTTTCATTAAAAAAAAAACAGGCTCTAAACATTAAAAAAAAAAATTTCTCTGAAGAGAACGGGGAGTTAATTAAAATGTGAGACACTTCACCGCATATTCTTAGCACCATTTATTGCTCCGCGGGAACCTGGAGGGCAAATCCGCGGCTATTTCGGCAACGGCTCACACCGTAGCACAGTGCTGAAAATTGGATTTAGCACTTGATTTCTCACCTTAATTAAAAGGGTGAGAGCATTTACACCGCATTCCGTGTGCACAGACAAAACAGCCGAAAAAAAATAAGTAAAAGTGCGAAAAATAAACGGCACGAATAAAAGAACCAAAAAAAATAAAATAACGGGATGTCACAGCAGCCTGCTTGTCATGGCCCAAATGCCCGAGATGGGTGATGTTTTGTTGCAGAGTTAAAACGTCAATATGCAGATGTTCACAGAAGGGAACATAAAACATGTTAAATACATGTTAGTATTTAACATAAAAAGGGAAGAAAACAGGATCTTTGAAACAGGATTACCTAGCAATGCTATACAAAGCTTTGCCATAACTCTCCATTTATATGATCCAGTTATACTGTATATATATATACAAGATTAAATTATATTATATTTGCATATTACATATCTTTTCACAAATATAAAATACATGTTGTAAACATCAACATATTTGCATTGGACATCTAGTAAACAATTGCCCTATCATCAGATCTGGATAGTGAGAGCTAGTTACCAGTATATACAGTATTGTTTGGGAGCAATGAAGGTGTGGTGATATAGTTTCCCTGTTCCATTGGTTTAACCCTCTGTGCTTGATCAAAATATTTATGTATGAAAGAGCAGTGGGCCCTGCTCTTAATCCTGTGTGCAGTTAATCAGTGTCGCATGTATAAAGGATTATCATTATCTGCAATTTAGAATGCAAATACATGGAAAGTTGGTGCCGTTTAAAATCAGTTCTTTACCATGCGTGCCAGAATGAATGACGATGAAGCCAGTTCACATTCAAAGCTAAGTTGGTGTTATGAAATTCTGAAAATACTTAAGATAATTGTACATTTTATCGTATAAATTATAAATTTTATTGTATTATGGAAAATATACCCTTAAATTGACAATTTAATGTATTCGTGTTTTGTTTTGGTAAGTTGTAAATAACACAGAGCCCTTACCACCAGATGCAGAAGACTGTTTGCAATGTGCACGTCTTGAGTGTGGGTTAAAAAAGATATTTCTCATCTATTAATTGTACTTTACATATTTATATGAGCAGGGAATACGTCTTCCGAGCCTTTCTATCAAATCTAAATTCTCATAAATACTTTATCTGCGTGCTTAGTTTTTATTGCTTCCATAAGGGAACGTTGAGATCATGGTTATTGATAGGATCATTAAGAGGATTGTGTCAGTCCCTCAGGAACCGGGGTCATTTATACACGCTGTAATCAGCACTTCTGTGGAAGGCAGGAAAAAAGGCAGCTTCCCGCACATCTTTCACAAATTACACAGTCCAATGTTAAAAAAAACGAAAACAGACAAAGAGAGAAAGAGAGAAAGAAGTAGACACACAATTATATTTAACCTTTGCACATTCACAAGGCGATTGGGGGACAGCTGTGATTGGCACAGAAGGAAAAAAAAAAAAGATGGCAAAAGGCAAAAGCTCCGGGAGGTGCTTTTTTGAAGACGGATAAAGGGGTGGGGGGATGTTTTATTTGGGTGCGACAGGCCAGGAAGGGCACAACCAATTGGCCCTGGCGTTTGTGGGAGACATGGGAATTTGATGAAGGGAAATTAGGCACGACGTAGCCCGTAGCACGTCATTTTGGTGCAGAATCAACCGGACTCCCGCTAACATGATTGTGTCACCGGCCTTCCTGGCGCTGAAACCCGGCAGGTATTGAAGAGGAAACCATTTTCTGAAAGTTTTTTCGTAATATCCCCCTCGATTACTTTGCCGCTATTGATTGGAGGGAGGGGGAGACTGAGGAGACTTTTCTGATTGGAGGAAGCGTGATGGAAGGATTTGAGGTGCATTAGCCTTAATGAACACGTTCCAGTCCCCCTCGGCCGGTTCACGATCAATGAACTCGGCCTTGTCTTGATTTCCAGAGTGAAAGTAAATGACCAATTAAACTCTTTAACCTGTTGACCCTTTGGGAATATTTGGAAGAGGAAGCTAGTCACAGTCTGCAGTGGAGAGCAGGGAGGTTTGCTGCAATAATAATAATAATGTCTTAATTTTTTGTGATATAATGTTTCTTAAGGTTTTTCAAATGCTTTCCAGAAATACGGTGACAATAAAATAAAAATGCGTAAAATCAAGATGAACTAAAAAGCATGGAAATAACACAAACATTTTGTAATAATACAAAACAAAATATCAGGAAAATATACAAATTATTACAAAGAATAAAGGGTACATTTAAATAGATTCGTTTTTCAAATTGATTTAAAAGCTTAGATTTTGAAGCTCTAGTAGATCATTCTATAATTTGAGAGACTGCACAGAAAAAGCTTTATTGGCCTTTCCTTTCTTCCACCATATTTATGAAGCTTGGGAGCGAATAGCTCACGGGACTATTATGAGTCCAATCTTAATCATTTGCAAGCTGTCATTTACATAAAAAGAATAACAATACTGTCACAAAACAACTCGCTCTTACGCTTCTCTCTCTCTCTCTCTCTCTCTCTCCCCCTCTCTCTCTCTCTCTCTCTCTCTCTCTCTCTCTCTCTCTCTCTCTCTTCCCCTCTCTCTCTCTCTCTCCGGCTTCCAGGTCCCTTGGGTGTCTCATCTGTCACATATTAACATCTGAATGGAAGGCTAAGTATACCTTTGGCTAATATTGAGAGGTAGTGCGGACTCATACAGCATTAACATGTCACAGCACTGACCACCCAGAGAAAGCTGGCTGAGGTCCCCTGGCAACGGGGAAGCTGGTAAATGTTACTGCTATGTTGAATAACGGAGACTATAACCGGAGCCGTCGTCGGAGCTTGCTCCATTTAATCAACACAACCGCAAACCGGTGACACTGCACGTAAAGCAGAACACTGCACTGTCGCAAAAGTGCCAGACGTAACAACCCCCCCCCCCCCCCCCCCCACACACACACAACCTAAGAGTGATACTCAGTCATTAAGTCCTGCAGGTGTTCGGGTCTGGCGCGGGTCCGGACTGGGCAAGGCTCGGGTGCAGCAATAACCACTGGCTGCGGCCCCACGATGTCGGGCTGGGCCGGAGGGGCGGGGGTTGCTGCGGCATCGAACCATGCGGCCGGCAGAGCTGTAGCAGCGGGCACTCCCAGCGACTGCGCCTCGGACCGGGTGGACTGGGGCCCGAGCCGGTGTAGGTCGGAGCCTATCCGGAGGCAGCTGAAGCTCCCGCCCCAGCATGAGGGAGGCTGGGGAGACTCCCGGTAATGTCGGGAGTGGCCCGGTAATGCAGCAGCGTCTGGTGGAGGCTGGTGATGAGCATGCGCCCTTCAGCCGTTCCACACCCCCGTTCGCAGCCGGGATGTAGAACGCTGTCAAATTTGGCGGATCCCTCCAGATAGGAGGACAGTTCGTGGCAGACCATTTGGGGACCATTGTTGGTCGTGATCCTCTTTGGCAGGCCCCGACGTGCGAACAGGGAGTCGAGAATGTCAATCAACACCTCGGCTGTGACCGAGCCCACGGGTGTCGCCTCTGGCCACATAGAGTGGAGGTCGTAGATCACGACGAGGAATCGCTGGTGATGCGGTACCCCATGCAGCCCGCCGCAGATGTCGAGTTGCAGGTGCTCCCAGGGTTGGCACGGCCAGTCCCAGGGGGTGGGGCCGGGGCTTACCGCTAAGAAGACAGGCAGTGCAGTCCTTAACCAGGGTCTCGATTTCCCTGGCGATGCCTGGCCACCACGCAACATCGCGACACCGCTGTTTGAGCCTGATTATGCCCAAGTGGCCCTGGTGCGCCATAGCAAGGATACGCGTCCGAAGGGCACTTGGGACCACAGTGCAGAGCCTGTGAGCGACGCAGGTGTCGTTCCAACACGACAACCCGTCCCTGATCCTGGAGTAGGGGAGAAGCTCGCCGGGTACCCTCGCCGGCCAGCCCTGCCTGATGGAGGTCGAGAGGGTAGAGAGGGCGGGGTCGTCAGCTGAGGCGTCCTGGAGCTCCCGCAGCGACGCCGTCTCCTGAAGGGGTGTGTGGAGGAGCTGGAAGAGGTCATGCTCGGCCTGGTCCCGTTCGGGGGCCAAAGGTGGGGCTGAGGGTGGGCTGGGGATTGAGCGTGATAGCAGGTCAACCACCACGTTGTCCCGGCCTGGCGTGAACTGTAGGCGGTAGTTGTACTGCTGTCACAGTCATTAGTAGAAATCTATTTGATGTGAACTGTGTCGCGAGTTTCTAAGCACTGAAGAAAGCATGTAGCTGAAACGTTTGCTCTAGTGTAGCCGATTCCTTCTTTTTCACATGCACTTTAATGTAATTGTCCTAATAAATATATTTTTGCTTGACGCCACTGTCCGATTCTATCCACGGGGTGCTCCTGACACCTTCTGCTCTCAGAAATAGTAAAATCTTCTTAATTGCATAACCCATTTGTCAGAGAATTTTATCCGCTTATCTGGCTGAATTGATTAGGCCGGAGAAGCCTAGATGAGTAGTAATGTACAAACAGGGGGGCTACAGGAAGCCAGGGCACAACAAACAGGGGGGCTACAGGAAGCCAGGGCACAACAAACAGTACACCGCCTACCTTCTTAAATTTTGGCAGTTTTATGTCTTTATAGGGGCAATTGTCAGTTTATTTATGCCGCATCTGCCAACTTTTATTGTACATTTCAAGACAATTTTGTGATGGAATTGTACATAATTCGATGCACACATCCAAAATACGCAACGATGGTTTATGCAAATGTGCAATCGCTTTACAATGGAATGAATGGCAAATGGTTTGGCAATTCTGTGCAAATGCTCAATTCATGCGATAATCCGTTACACAATTAAGTGGATTCAACTGTATTGTTGATAATATACAGTGTACTACTGCTATAATGGATTTATCATTATATTTTCAAAAAAGTACACATATTTACAATGTATTACAGCATAGTCCATTTCCGTAAAGTAGGATGACTGCACATTTGATTGAAGGATACATATTAGTGGTTTGTTCTTTTCTGGAGCTGTCACAGCTGCAATGCAACAGGCCCTTTAGCTGTGCTCCCCCCAGCCCTGCCCCAGCCTGTTATCTCCCCCATCTAAAATTTGACTCTGACCTCCAAGTGACCGCTCGCCATTACCCACCCGCCTTCTTCTGTCTCCTCGCCCACAGCGGGGAGCGCTCTATTAAAAGACCTTCTTCTTCTGGGGAAGGAAGGACAGGGCAAAGAGGATCTTCCCACAGGAGGGGAGGACACGTCCAATTCAAAAATAACTGAAGCCAAGGGTACTGCCGTCTCGCCCCTCGTTTGACCTCCGTGACCTCCGAGTGCCCCTCTGGGGCTGAGGAGAGCTGCTCAGCCTCAGGTCACAGGGGTAAGTCAGTCCCACCTGAGGTGAGTGAGAGGTATTCTTACAAACCCCAACTTGACTGTAGGTTAGCTATACCTGTGGTGAGTGAGAGGTATTCTTACAAACCCCAACTTGACTGTAGGTTAGCTATACCTGAGGTGAGTGAGAGGTATTCTTACAAACCCCAACTTGACTGTTGGTTAGCTATACCTGTGGTGAGTGAGAGGTGTGTTTACAAACCCCAACTTGACTGTAGGTTAGCTATACCTGAGGTGAGCGAGATGTGTTTCTACTGATCTTACCTTGACTGTCGGTTAGCTATACCGGAGGTGTGTGAGAGGTATTCTTACAAACCCCATCTTGACTGTAGGTTAGCTACACTCATTAGCGCGAGGCACATTGTTTGACAGTAAGCCGTCAGGTTTTACCACAAGCCCAGGTGAGTCACGAGATGCAGCCTCCTACGCCTTTATCTCCTATCAAACTCTGCACCAAGAAAGTGTCTTAATCAATGGCTGCTCTGAGCAGTGCTCAGGGTCTTGTTCCAATGCTAGAATGTATTGTAAATATATCCACCTATATAAGAGAGCTCTATATAAATCCCTCATCCCTTAAGAAATTGAGGTGCAGGTACTACTGCTGAGTAGACATTTTCCCTCTAATTGTTGTGTCTGATATTGTTAAAGTAAAGAACAAACAACAAAGAGAGACTCTTTGTTGTACAGATAAGTAAAGATGTGAATAAGTCCCCCAGCGCTCCAATGTGCAGGAATTCTGAAAAGCACATCTTATGCTCACAGAGCAGTCCTGTTCAGCAAGTCCTCCAGGAAGAGCTCATGAGTGAAATCAGTTCTTGGCAGAGAGAGAGAGAGAGAGAGAGAGAGAGAGATATTTGGATATAGAGAGATTTGAGAGAGATTCTCTCAACTCGCTCCACCATGTTATCCTCCTCTCAAATTCAAATGGAGCTTTATTGGCATGGCAAATAACATAGCAAAGCATAGCGAACATGTTTATAATGAATAAACGTAATAAGTAAAAATAATTAAACAAACATATATATATTGAATGTTGATAAAAGCTCTCTCTCAATCTGTCTCTCTCTCGCTTTCTTTGATTTGATTTTCTTTGACTTTTTTAATTCAGTTTGCTTTGCTATTTATTTCTTTGCTTTTTCTTATCTCCTTTTCCAGAATAACTGATTGACCGCATTTGGTAAACGATGAAACAAAAAGCTGACTACAAACATGTAAATACAGGGAATGTCAAGCATCTGCACTCTCTCCCTCACTCCTCTTTCCTCTCTGCCTTTCCTTCTCTCTCTCTCTCTCTCTGTCTCTTTGTCCCTCTTTTCCAGTCTGCGGACCCTGACCCGTAAGGGTACCGGTCCGAAGCTTGGCAGCAGAGGCTCAGTCCAGTGTGCGGTAGCCCTGGCCTCCTCTCCCTGATAAAAAGGCCCAATCTGCTCCTGGCGCAGTCTATATCACTGTCACTCAGCCCAGCCCGTGGCAGTGGTGGGGGAGGTGACCGGGGGGGAGAGCCTGAGATATGGCGAATTCACAGTTCCTATCGCCCCTGTGAGGGGGAGCAGCTTTCGGGCTGGACGCGGTGCCGCTCCGCCGCCCGTCGAAGTGCCAGCGTCCAATCGGCAGCATCTGGAACCGGCCAGCTGTGAGAATGACACTCCCCTTGCACATCGCCATAAAAAAAAGACTGCCTCTTCTGAAAGTCTATATCATTCATTTCGGGTTCGCCTTTGTGTACACCTGTAGCTTACATTTGTCTGTGTGTGCATCGGTGTCGATGTCTTCATATTTTGTTTTCTTCTTAAACAAGTGCTGTGCTCCTTCATTTAAAGTTTCTGTCTTTCTGAAATAATACTTTTTTGCTGTCGTATTTTTGAGTAAATATGTATACTGTTCATTATGAACATGCCTAGCATAAATCCACATATTTGGTATACATACATTGTAGGGTCACAACACTGCAAATGTTACCGTGGTAACACATACACTGTAAAGCCTAAATTCAATTTTACTACCACCCCCCCTCCACTCCAACTCTGACCTGTGGAGGAAATTAGACTTCTTTTTTTTTGGAGATGTCACATTTACAAGGGTCAGAGAGTGAGGCCCCGGGGCGCTATGGAGCCAAGCTGAGTTAATGACACAGAGCCCATCTGTTACAGAGGGAGAGTGAGCTCTGCTCTGCTAATCGCTAAGAGAATGACTCAGATTATGAATGGCCATATGTGACGGCGGTTTGACAGTTAGCATACCAGATAAATGCTTCTGCAGCATAAATGCTTCTTTCTTGCAGCATCGTAAGAGCATATCTTCAGTGAAAGGCAGCCTTTCACATACATTTACTTTAAATAATTATTTGTATAATAAACTCATATTTAATAACACTTTTTTTTGAATGATTTATACCATTGCCATCTGCAAAGCAAGCTACGCCTCCACCACACCTTCTACACCTACACAACAAGTTTAGTTTTTCAATACATTTTCTATTTTGTACCAAATTACATTTCAGTGTATTTTTGCCCATCACTGAATGCCCTAGGGCCCAATGATAAGAGTGGCAGTGTATAACGCGTGTCAGGAGCCTGCCGGTGACAGTCGTGTCGAGTGACCTCAGAGCGACCCCAGACGTGTCCGCAGTGTGAACTCACCCCCCGGCTTATTGGCTGGAAACCAGAGAGACCCTGCTTTTATTATCAGATTTCTGTGGAATAAAAAAATTATTTCTTAAATGATAATTAAATTCAGGCCTGACAGTGCTGTTGTCTTGGGGGTACCCTTTTGAACCCCGGACCAGCCTTTCCGCTCTTTGCACGTGGCTCTGATGAAGCCAGCCTCATTGAGGGGACTCAAAAGTCTTTCTGCTGTCTGCATTCAACACAATAAAATGTTTTTTTAAAAAGTTCACCTGCACTATCAGAAAAAAAGGTACGAAAAGTACCTAAAAAGGCACAACGCTTGTCAATGGGGCGGTACCCTATAGGTACATAAAAATGTACCCTTAACCAGCAATACATAATTCATTTTGACCTTTTTTTGCTTGAAATTAGTACCGGAATAAAACGTTATTTCACTTTCAGGGTACATTTGGCAAATGTGTACCTTTATTTCTGAGAGCGTGTTGAAAAATTTGTCTCCTGTATCTTTATAAAATCTCCTATACTGTTATAAAAAACATTATTGAGCCACTTTGGGGTTGTAGTTCTGACTTGAATGCAAACCATTGGGACTGCAAAGCATGACCACAGTCAGCCTATTACTTTGACTTGACTTTCAGCTAATTTAAGTGACTTATTATCTTTTGATATTACTCTCAGTTCCTCATGTATGAATGGGAGTTTTAATATGCAGCCCCCTCTCCAAATCTTACCCCACACCTTGGCTGCCCTCATAAAAGGGAGACCTCCTGGGAAAACTAAATTGCTGCTAGAAGTGGTGTTAGTGGGCCAGTAGGGGGCAATCCTCCCTCTTGTCAAATAAACCCCAATACCCCAGGGCAGTGATGGGGACACTGCGCTGTAGGAGATGCCGTCTTTCCGACGAGACGTTAAACCGAGGTCCTGACTCACTGTTGTCATTAAAGATCCCATGACACTTATCGTAAAGAGTAGGGGTTTCCCCGGTGCCCTGGCTAAACTCCCAACCCAGACTGTTTCAATCTGCCACCTAATCATCCCCCAGTTTAATTGGCTAAAAATTGTTCTCTCCCTCTCCACATCAGCTGATGTGTGGTGAGCTTTCTGGCGCAAAATGGCTGCCCTTGCATCACCCAGGTAGGTGCTACACATTGATGACGGTTGAGGCGAGGTTCCCCCTCATCATTGTAAAGCACTTTGAGTGTGAGAAAGGCGCTATATAAAATGCAAGGCATTATTATTATTATTATTACGTTGCCACCAATCACATTGTGGGGCTCAATCAAACAAGATCAATTCCACTGGAGCTCATGAGGTCCCTGGAACAGTTCATTACAGTCGCATGCCCTTGTTGAATCTCAATGGTTTTGACTCTACCTGGGGTCTTGTGTCTTTTTTACATTACAGTTTTATAATTGCTAAAGATAGCCCTCTTGGTATTGATTTGGTCTGGGACGGGGAACTGCCGTTTGGATGCGTCGGGCACCTTCATGCATGCACATGTTGTGGGAATGTTCTTGTGGAGAGAACATTAGAACTGTAAGGCCACACAGGGAAATATCTGCCACTTTTAAACAGCTGTTCTGCGATCATGAGCTTTGTTATTGATATCAGCAAGGTTTATATGTGTAACCCGTACCATAATGGCCACCCAAATATTTGTATATATTATTGTTTATTGTTAATACTATAATCTTTTCCTTTATTTTCCTTTCTTTTTTTATCTTTACATTTGTACCATCCCGTTGTTGTTAGGTTTTGTTCCTGCTTCTTTCTTCTTTGTCTTCTCTTTGAGGTGAAACAATGGCTTCGCTTGTTACTGTAAATGAAAAATCTCAAACGTTTAATGCGTCGGTAAGGGTGGCTCGCCGGCCTTCGCTGCATGTTAAATATGTCCATAGCTCACCGCGCGTTTGTTTGAAAGCTGAAGCACTCTGGCGCTCCGCAGCTTTCTCTTTTGACATATGGGCACCCTACGGGAACGACCTACAGTATATAAACCATGCAGTTAATTACGACTAGGAGGTCAGCTTGATTGCTTTTTAGGGGTCGAGGAATCGTTTTCCAGTTTTTCCCAGATTGGAACAATTTGTGGTTTGCATTTCTTTTTCCCTCTGGAAATTGTTAAGGTGAAGCACTGTGTGACAACCTGTTTTCACATATTTGCTATACAAAAAATAAATATCCATTGATCTGAAAAGGAGTCGATTGGCCTCGGAGTGGCCCAGTGATCGCGTGTGGGTGCTTGGGCACAGCTGAGGGAGATGGGCAGGCTTTCTGACACACGCCAGCCTCAAACACTCGCTTCTGGGAAGATGCCAAGATGGCCGCCATGGGCTCAACTTACATGAGCGTGAAATAGATTCTAATGAAATGCTCTGTCTTTTTTTCCCCTCTCTCTTCATGCCCTCTGTTTTTTATCACCCTCTCTCTTTGTGAATAAGGTACTATGAATGCAAATCCAAATCCGAAAGCCGGGCAGTGAACTGCTCTTGCGCTCTTTTTAACGAGAGAGATCCTTTACCTGAATGACCCCAGAAGAAATAAATGAATAAATAAATAATGAAATAAATAAACATGTAAATAAATGTGCAGCTGCAGAAAATGGTTAAAATGCATGAGGACTAATGAGGTAATTTGTGATTTTTATCCCTTTCTGAATGAGTACAGTGTCTATAGGACGCGCCCTTTCCTCTTCTTTAAAAATGTGTCTTCATCAGCAAATGTGCACATTCCCTTCTAAGCCCTGTCCTTGATCATGGATGAAATTTATTCATTTATAAAGTATCATATTTATGTAGAAGCAGTAAAAATCTTTTTATATTTTTTGAGTTGACTGTCAGACTACTAGCAATGATGTGAGTAGGGAAGAAATAGCTTGAAAGCGGATTTGAGCATTTTAGAAGGTGCATTATATTAATCTTCAGAGTTGCCCAATGCACTGTTTCGAGGAACCCTCTCAAGACTGAATTATCATACCAATAAAAAAGGTTTGGAATGATTAAAATTACAGACTTGAATATGATGATTTCTGGTCAATATCCAAATAGCTATGGAACATGATAATTTTTTATTTATTTTTGTTTTATATGTGATAGGTCTTTTTGAGAACCTGTCAGGTTAGTTAATCAATGTACAAAACCTTCGCTGGAAAAGCTGTTCTCTGAATGGCTTGAAATATATTTTGTGCCTTATTTGCTCATTTTATACTCTTTGAAACCAAAATAGAAATAATTCAAACTGATCCCCTCTGGCCTAGATGCAAGAAAATCCTAAAACAAAAGTGTGAAAGGAATCCTAATTATTATCTAGCTACATATAGCCCTTGCTATGGAGTCTGAAAAGTTTCTGCAGAGAGAGAGAGAGAGAAAGAGAGAGGGTCAGATGATCTCACTTGAGCCAGTCTGACCTTGGTGGTATTGGTGATAGGCTACACTGAGGAAAAAGCTAAACACAAACCAGGCATAAATGCACTGACAATGATTTATTCTAGCAATTTAAACCTGGTAGATTTACATAACAAGAATCTGACCCAAGTTGTTTGGAATAGGAGAATGAGGCTTTATGTTCAATAAAATGGGTGGAGCTACTGCAGATAGTGAACTGTTCAGTATTAGTTCAACTTTAACCGATTATGAGAGTCATAGTGATTATATACTCTTGTGTTCTCTACCACGGTAAAACGGGGTAAGAGAGTTGATTTAACAGTGACTGAATACATCTTACTGTGTATATGCTGTGTATACTGTATCATACCTTAGAAGGGGTTTAATGATTTGAACAAATAGTACTATTTTTTGTTGCAGAGAGAAAACTATAGATTTATCCAAATACGTCTATATTAATTGGCAGCACATGGCACAGTAGCTTCACTGAGTTTGTGGTTCAGTGAGGCCCCAGTGCCAGATACTGAGTTTAGTCCAGATTCTCTTCATGCAGAGTGTGAGACAGGTTGGGTCAGAGACACAGGACCACTCTTCAGAGTGTGAGACAGGTTGGGTCAGAGATACAGGGCCACTCTTCAGAGTGTGAGACAGGTCGGGTCAGAGACACAGGGCCACTCTTCAGAGTGCGAGACAGGCTGGGTCAGAGACACAGGGCCACTCTTCAGAGTGTGAGACAGGCTGGGTCAGAGACACAGGGCCACTCTTCAGAGTGTGAGACAGGCTGGGTCAGAGACACAGGGCCACTCTTCAGAGTGCGAGACAGGTTGGATCAGAGATACAGGGCCACTTTTCAGAGTGTGAGACAGGTTGGGTCAGAGATATAGGGCAACTCTTCAGAGTGTGAGACAGGTTGGGTCAGAGACAGATACACAGGGCCACTCTTCAGAGTGTGAGACAGGTTGGGTCAGAGACACAGGGCCACTCTTCAGAGTGTGAGACAGGCTGGGTCAGAGACACAGGGCCACTCTTCAGAGTGCGAGACAGGCTGGGTCAGAGACACAGGGCCACTCTTCAGAGTGTGAGACAGGTCGGGTCAGAGACACAGGGCCACTCTTCAGAGTGTGAGACAGGTTGGGTCAGAGATACAGGGCCACTCTTCAGAGTGTGAGACAGGTCGGGTCAGAGATACAGGGCCACTCTTCAGAGTGTGAGACAGGTTGGGTCAGAGATACAGGGCCACTCTTCAGAGTGTGAGACAGGTCGGGTCAGAGACACAGGGCCACTCTTCAGAGTGCGAGACAGGCTGGGTCAGAGACACAGGGCCACTCTTCAGAGTGTGAGACAGGCTGGGTCAGAGACACAGGGCCACTCTTCAGAGTGTGAGACAGGCTGGGTCAGAGACACAGGGCCACTCTTCAGAGTGCGAGACAGGTTGGATCAGAGATACAGGGCCACTTTTCAGAGTGTGAGACAGGTTGGGTCAGAGATATAGGGCAACTCTTCAGAGTGTGAGACAGGCTGGGTCAGAGACACAGGGCCACTCTTCAGAGTGTGAGACAGGCTGGGTCAGAGACACAGGGCCACTCTTCAGAGTGTGAGACAGGTTGGATCAGAGATACAGGGCCACTTTTCAGAGTGTGAGACAGGTTGGGTCAGAGATATAGGGCAACTCTTCAGAGTGTGGGACAGGCTGGGTCAGAGACACAGGGCCACTCTTCAGAGTGTGAGACAGGCTGGGTCATAGGTACAGACCACTCTTCAGATGTATCCCTTCACAGTGGATGTCAATAACTCAGGTTTAATGGGTGGAAAGAAAATAGCAAATGTGGTGTCATGTAAAGGCCACGCCCTGGCAGGATGGGGAAAAATGTTTTGGTCCGCATAACTGTGCCATACTGATTAGGCGAAGTGACAATTAAGGTATTAAACAAAGTAAAAGATAAAAAACAAATTCCATTAGAATCCCTGTAGGACAATTCAGTACTCTATTTTATTTTTGTTTCTTTCAGGAATATCTTTGCGAGATTTACCCTTAAACTATGTTTATGTCTGAATATTTCACTCAGCAGGTGAGAGTGAGTAATTTTTGCCTTTTCATCCTGCACAACAGGAAGGTTCTGGAAAAGCAAATAGAGTGGCTATTTTATTTATTTTTTGGGGGGGGGACAAAAAAAAAAGACAAAAGGCCTGATTCTGCTCCAAGAATAAAGAATAAATAATTGGCCCCTTGAAAGTGAATCATAGTTAATGTATCCAATTAGTATAAAATATTTGTCCTCAAAAATAACAAGGCTGGGTCCTTTGATAGCTGCGCACTGCAGCACGACGCCCCAGCAACGTTCCCAGCTCTCTGTCGGCTTTCCTCGTCTGAGCCTCCGGGAAATATCAACACGGATCAAAAAGATTGTACATGTACAAGGCGTACTCAAATCTGGGATGTTGTTAAATGGAGAAAAAAAAGGGAGATAAAAAAAACACAAAACACGAGAAGGAACCGTTTGCGCGGATCCACGTTCCCTTCTGTTTTTATCTCCGTTTCCCCTCGAGCGTTTTTCGAAAAATATTTAAATCCGCTCCGTGTGAATGAGACGGCGACGATAACCTTGAAATGTTTTGTCAGGGGTTTACGGTGGAAATAGCTCATTTATCGTGGGCCGGCCCTGTTGCCGAGGCCAGCGAGGGGGGCAGGGCGTTGCTGGCTCGGTCGAAACGGCGGATGAATTAGATTTGCTTGCCGCGAGAGGTCGGCCGTAACCTTGATTCGGGTTGGCCCGGCGTAATGGTTGCGGTAAATTGCAGAAAGGATGATGGCAATTAAGGTGATTGATTCCTACAGCCTCCGCGCGCGCCCCGGTGATTGTCCGAACACACGTCCGCCTGTTTACCTGTCTCACAGACTGCCCCGACATCTGCTCCTCCGTCATCTCTCAATTCACCTCTTACTTCTGGTTCATGCTTCACCAATGGACACAGTGTCCAAGAACATTAGATAGCAGTTTTGATAATGATGATGACGATGGTGATAATGATGATTGCTATTATTATTAGTTCATTATATTTAACAATTTTAACATCAAAATTTCATGTCAAACTTCACTCCACTGGATGGACAAACATAACTGCTGGGCGCTGGCTTTCCGTCAAATTCAGGATTGATTTTAAAATACTCTCGGTACCTTCCCTCTCTATGGATTGAATGCACGCCTTCCTACCTTCTTTGATGGTGATTGGCGTCCTGTGGCCAGGTTTTAGGGCCTGGCACGAAATTAAGATTATGGGGCGATAAAATGTCTGCGAGTTCTGCTCCTTACCTCTGCAACTTTCTGCCTCAGGGCTGCAGGGATGAAGAAGCAACTGATATTTTTTAAAGAATCCTGGAGGGCAGGCCTTTTAAACAACCAGGCATTCAATCTTGACTCTGTTAAATCTTTTCTCCCCCTTTCCCCCACTGCATTTATTCCTGTGTCTTTATCTTTTATTCTTTCTTTTTTTTGTTTGTTAATTAGTTTCAGATTTGGTAGCCAATTGGACCCTATGTTATTCAACCCCCCCCCCGCGATGCCAGGGGCCGCTTGTGCCTAACGATTCTCACCGAGTCCCTCCCCCCACCCGATTGCCGCTTCCTCAAGACACCAGCCATAATCGGATCTGGCAAGACCAGGGGCGCGAACCCCAATCCTCGTTGTGCAACTGCACCGACTCAAAGTCGACGCTTTTACCGCTGCACCACCGTGGTGCCCTTCAGACACATTTTGACCGGCCTTTTTTTTTTTTCTTTTCCCCAAAACTTGGAATGTGTTCATAGGCCGTCCTATGACCGTAACGTCCCTGATCGCACGGGAGGGGGACGACGTGCAGAGACGCGGGCGTGCGTGCAGTCGTGCACAGGTGATTCGGGGCAGACTGCACCTGCCTCGATGACCAGAGAAGTCAAGAACAATCGAGCCGCAGAGAAATGCCACAGCCAATCGGGGCCGAGCAGCCACGGACAATACTGGCGCGGCGTAACACAGAGTCTCGGTTGGACGAGCCAACCAGCAGCCCCCATAATGTCTGATATACCCTATATAATGTATACCGACATACTGTCACACGCTGTCAGTCTAGGCAGAGAAGTCGATGTGTCTTTTGGCCTGTGCTCCTACTCCTGGGGTTTTATTTACTGTAAAAATCAAAGTGATGTAATTTAATTCTGCGCAGGGAGTGAGCATTAGCAGAGGCTGTAATGACAATATGAGTCACATCTAATTGCTGTGCTTCCACAATGTTTAAGGAATAGAAAGGTTTCTGTAATTAGGACACTTTACTTTCATTGTCAGAAAAAAAAGAGTGAATCACTGCGAGCGCTACCACCCTCAGGCCTAATTTACATACTTATTCTAATAAGGAAAAGAACAGGCGCGGCCGTCACCCGGCATTACCTGCTGTTCCCAACCCCGCCCGACCCCGAAAAGATGTCCGCGCCCATTTTTATTGCTTGAATCATCTGCGCTGAAAATAAAATCCGTAAAAAAAAAAAAAAAACTCCATTAAACCCACATGCCCATCCCTGTTCCAGAGTTGGACAACCTTGGCCCTGGCCGACTTCTCAGGGCTTAACCCGATACATTACAGCCTGTCAGTTACACGCTTCATTATCGTCACACCTTGGGCCTGAATTTGTTTGTGATTTCAAGGCGCAAACATAAGCCAGCTCTACTGGACCAGGGCTGGTTATGGCCTATACAGTCTTGTATATGTTCCCAGAATAAAATACACGGTACTTGGTGTGGTCTTTCATAGATGTCTGTAAATGTCACACTTTTTGGGGGTGAGAGTGTTAACAAGTTATGGATTTAAAGAGATGGTTGAGTAGGATGTAGGTAAAATATAATTATCGCACCAGTGTAATCTCTGAGTAAATTTCCCCTGGCTAGAGGCAATCCACATGCTACACAAACACTCTCTCACTCTCCCTCTCTCTCTCTCTCCTCTCTCCTCTCTCTCTCTCTTTCTCTCTCCCTCATACACGCGCGCATGCCGGTGGCAGCCACTGGGAATGATAAATGCTTCCCTGTGTGAAAATAGTGCCGGCTATTTCTCCCGCCTCTTCTCTCTCCTCAGTCAGGGAAGCTAAGCAGCAGAGCTGATATTTGGGGGCACAAATTCCCTTGGGACTCTGACAGCTATTACCCTCCAAACTCCTTACACCCCCCCCCCCCCCCCCCCCCCCCCCCTCCATTCACACACACACACACACACACACACACACACACACACACACACACACACACACACACACACACAAGTACATGCACACACGCACATGTCTACATAACGGTACGGTAGAATTTTGAACTATGTTTACATTTACATTGATTTTGCGAGCACGCACAGACCCCGCCCGCACCCGAGCGCACGCACAAACACACACACACACACACACACACACACACACACAGCCCACAGCCACACAATCCTGGCTTCCGTGTAAAGCCAGTGTGCCATGGCGGAGCCGTACGAAACAGAAGAGTAACGAAGAAAGCAGGCCCATAATTTGTCAGATGCGGAAAACGCTGACCGTGTGAATAAAGGGTTTCTTCTCCTTTTTTTCGTCAAAGAGAAAGAAAATAAAAGAAAAAAACAAAAAGATGAAAAGCAATCCTCTCCGTTTTCACTCTCTGTATTTTCAGAAGCACTTTCCACCGAAAGTCGGCCTTTGTTTTATTAACCTTTCCCCATTAATGAAGCCATTTGAAACGATCCCAGAAACGATAATTACATATTTTCCATAAAGGCATACTAATATTGCTTTCCCAGACAAGTTTAAAGGTTCCCTTTTTATAAAAATATACATTCTTTGTCATCAAATTGGAATCTTGTGCATGAAGGCACGAAACCCCCAGGCAGAACTGTGAATTACATTAGTGCGCATTTCATTTCATAGTTCATACATCCTGCCATATAACCAGAGAGAGTATGTGAGAGCACGCAAAGAGTGGGAATGTTCTGCCTGTGTGTGTGTGTGCGTGTGTGTGTGTGTGCAGTGCACACGTACTGTATGTGTGTGAGTGTGTGCTGTGAGTGAAGTGTGTGCGATTGTTTGTGTGTATGTGTACATGTGTGCCTGTACAAGCGGGTGTATGCCTGGACAGTCATAATGTGGAACTCTGCTGGAATGCTGCGGAATGAATTCTGGAAACTTCTGAGGGGAGAGACTGTGGCGAGAAAGAGAGCGAGAGGAGAGAGAAAGGGCTAAGCAGGGGCGGGGTGTGTGTGCTAGCTGTGTGGGAGTGATGAGGTGTGGCCGTCCTGCATGGTGACCCTCCCCGGTCCCCTCTGGGCTCCTGGGGGTCAGGAGGAGGGGGGGGGGGGGGGGGGGGGGGGCTACTGCAAAACAGACATCAGATCAGATTATCTCTCTGTGTGAGACTAATGAGCTGCAGCCAAGCCTCTGACACAAGCCATTACCCACTATTCACACCTTCTGGACCAGAGTGCGCCCGTGGCACGTGTGTGCATGTGTATACGTGTACTATGTGCATGTGTGTGTGTGTGTGTGTGTGTGTGTGTGCATTTATGTGTGTGCAGTGTGTGTGTGTACGTTGTGCGTGTGTTGAGCTAGGCCATTTTTTAGTTGTTTAACAGTGACCACGTCAAATGACCAGCTGTAGGCAGAAAAGAGCTGGTGGCCCATTTAAAACAGGTTTAAATTGCTTGAGATAAATACTCAAATCCACCTGCACCGGGGCTGAAATTGCTTCGTTCAGATCATTTTAAATCGTCTTATGCCTGTAACATCCGCCGTTAGTTTTTTTCGGTTTACCCTGTTCGTCTCGTTTCTGTGTTCATTGCAGGCTGGGTGTGGTCCCCGTTTAGTTCCTGGTTTCTCCCCTGATTAGTTAGCCTATCACTCTCCCTCTCGCACGCATTCCTCACTCCTTTTAATTATTCAATTAGACCTTTCACCTGTTCCCTTCTCTATTTAAGTTCCCCTATTTCACAGTTTTGTTGCCTGTTCGTTTTCTCTGCTCCGTTTGAGATCTCCTGGCCATTCCATTTGTTACTGTGTTTGCCCTTAACCTGTTAGTTCTGTTACCTCGCCTGCCTCCTATTCTGGGCAGCCTGCCCAGCCTGCCTCCTGTTCTGCCCGCTCCAGCCCTGTTTCCTCTCCTGCCCCGCTTTAGTTCTCCAACCCCGTTTCCAGCCTTAGTTTTCCCTGCTTGCTTGCTTGCCTACTATTTTGGCTTGCCTAAATAAATATACTCCCTGGTGGAGTTGTCATCGAGTCTGTCTCAGAGTCTTGCATTTGGGTCCAGTCCAGTACTCCATCGTAACAATGCTGGGTAATTCCTAAATTATATATATCACCAAGTAGCCTAATAGCCAGAAAATCATCATTGCGGGAAGGGAGCTCAGACAACTACGTATAGTTTGCTCTGTTATCCGAATTTTCACT
The DNA here is from genome assembly GCA_029718625.1 of Synaphobranchus kaupii. Taxonomy (NCBI): domain Eukaryota; kingdom Metazoa; phylum Chordata; class Actinopteri; order Anguilliformes; family Synaphobranchidae; genus Synaphobranchus; species Synaphobranchus kaupii. Next base: position 60,671,796 of record CM056383.1, on the reverse strand, counting down.
CACGTTATTCCCCTAAATGCCAGCTCATGACGACCCAAGAATCACATCGATCAACCTTGTGGGAATGTCATGGTTTTCCGCACTAACGTTATTTAGTTATACGTGCACCTTCATCAATAAAATGATCAATTCTCAGACTCAATTCGCACGGTTACACCGATATTCTCCTTCGATTTTACATTAATTTGAACAGACCTGTCGAAATTACGTAGCCTAAATCATGAAAGCCATCTCTCACAAACATTGAACATCTCCTGTAGCAAAACATTTAAATAATAGGCTATCCTTTAAACAACACACATGGCCGGCAATAGCTAACGTTACATCGTTAGCGAGCTGCCTGTTAGCGAATCATCCACCTTGATGTAGGCTACATCAAGCATTTAATGTTAAAGCTATGACTTACCGAACGCACTCGCTGGATAAAATTGATAGGAAACTTTTGATAGTCTCCCATGATCCGCCTTCACTCGCAATCTTTCTTCACAGTTTAAGGATTGAAAATAACGTTACGTTAATCGCGCAGAATCCGATCCAGGATGTTTACATTCACAGGTTCCATTTTCTTTCAAATGCAGCCAAATTAAATGGGAAAAGCTAATAATGTTACAAAAAGTGAGCTAGTTTAGGCCAACATTAGTTAAATCACTAACGTTAGCAATTAACTAGCTATCAAAAATGTAACTATTTGCAATACAAATCACCACTGACAATGCCACAACCGTAAAAATTGAATAAATCTCTTTCTCTCATACAGTAACACAGTAATGGTCTACTCAAAATTGGCGATGAAGATGATTATATTGCTGGACAGCTGAACTCCTGTTCTGAATGGTTAGACATTATGTCAATCATCAGGACGAGAACGCGCACAAGAACACGCACGATTGAGATACTTTAGTGAGGCTCTGCTTCACGGGTGGGCTCAAAAACGTGTCATAATCCACAACTGTCCAATCATGTCTCATAAAGTCATCAATTGATTTGCAAGACGATAGTGAAGCAGGCGATAGCTTTGCCTCACTGAAGTTCCTGTTAAAAGTCAAAGGGTGGTGCTGTTTTTCACAATGCAAGTACAGAACTATATAAGATATAAGGCATATTTTTGAATCTAGGCACTTTTTTTTTAGCTTCACAAAGGAAAGTCGTTGTGGTGATGATTCAATATTAATGAAAGCCTATGTTGCGTGTGTGATTATGTGATATGCATGTCCCCCCCCTCTAAAACAACACTGCTTCACCTGTTGTCTTAGAGAAATCTCCTCTGTTGCACTGTGTGTGTGTGCAGTGCATGCGTGTGTGTGTGTACGTGTGCAGTGCGTGTGTATGTGTGTGTGTATACATGCTGTTTGAGTGTGTGTGTGTGCGCTGCGTCTGTGTGTGTGTGTGTGTGCGTGTGCTGGACCAGGCAGCGGAGGGCGCAGTAAGTTGGGCGAGTGTAATCAGTACTGCTACTGCTCTTTTTGGATAATTACGGACCTGAGTTCCTCATTACACCACTGCTGTCCTGGCTTAAATAAGAATCAGAGGGAAAATTACTATGAAACCGGATCCGGTGAGCTGCGCAGGTGATACAGAGGCCCTGTAATACTGGGCACTAATTAATATGGGAGGCTGTGGTAAGCATATAATGGAAAAGCTGAGGATTACACACAATGACTAATGATCCAGGCTTAAAGTATTGATTCAGAATTCACAACCCGTTAATCTTTTCGCATTCGATCCATAACATGGGTGGTTGAATGTCATTAGCGTGCCGCGTTCTCTAATTTCAGAACGTTAAATTACGCTGTTAAGTGATATCCCATCATGTACTTTGCGTAATTGCAGTTCATTACCTATTAAACAGTGAGCCGCTGCTACCGTAGGGCCTACCCCCCTCCCCATGCCTGGGCTACAGGACTTGACGTGCTCGCCGGTGTCTTTTCATCTGAGGACATATGCTTTCGCGGAGACCTACGACCCCGAGCGGTTTAATTAAGACGTTTGGCTTGGTTTGGTACGCAGGCTCTCGCTTTTTTTTGCTCTGCGAGTCGCGGCGAGGATTTCTGGCGGCTTCCTCCGCGTAGGGCGTGTGAAATGGGATTAGGGACGACAGGCGCCGAGGGACCGTCGTCCTCCGGCGGTGTCAGAGACCGTTACGACCGTCAACCGGCGGCGGTCCGCGCCGCGGACTGACAAGAACAAACACGCCGTCGCCTCTCAGCTGTCGCGCGGGCGGCGGTGATGCGGGAGGTTTTTCGCGGCGGCACAAAGGAAAACCTGTTTCTCTCCAGCGCTCTCACAGCTGGGCTCCATTACTGTGCCAGGACGAGTTATCGACAGGCGGGGGCGTGGCCTAAGGCGGCTCTGTCCTTTGTGACTGGCCCCCTCCCTCTCTCCCTCTCTCCCTCCCACCACCCCGAAACAGCCTGCCGGGCAGACCGTTTTCATTAACGGAACAGGAGAGCATCCTCCTCAGATCCTCTGAGCTCTGAGAGGAGCTCCAAAAGCCGTGGTGATATCTGAGTTTCATATTAATGGGATAACGCCGACGGCAGACCCTTTTTCACTGGTTATCCCATCTCTCGGCTTACGGAGGGCCCAGTGGTCTCTTACGCCGTACAATCAAACCTGATTTTACACACTGAGAAATGTAAGCTGTCAATTCACATTTGGGACTTACAACCAAGAATAAATTTTGAAAGCTAGTTAGCTGCAACTGTAAATCTAGCAGGCTTAAAAAAACGAGCTGACTAGCCAGACTAAACCAATGACAGCTTAGCTACCCGACTATCTGTTCCGGCACCCTTTCTATTGCGAGCCTATATAGTTACCCCGCATTCCTTGAAACCACCACCACTGGAAACTCTTGTTACAGATCTCGACTGTCTCAGAAACAGAAGGGCAGAAGATGACAGGAAGGCCGACAGTCCTGTTTCACAGCCTCTGTCAGCGCCTGGACGGGTGATGCCAACATTCCGGAAAGGAAGCGACCTCACGCTCAACCTCCATCTGTCATGAGAACCCACCTATATCTAACGCCAGGCAGTCAGGATGGGGACTTCAACTGTTGTTGCTGCTGTATTGAAAAGCTTAGGTCGTACGTGTGTGTGTGTGTGTGTGTGTGTGCGTGTGTGTGTATGTGTGTGTAGATTTATTTATCTATTGATAGCACATAATATAATTTTCCAGTGCAATCCCCCCATCTCAGAACATCTGTCAGGCGAGCAGATGTTCATTTTCCTTTGCGAGGAAAAGAAAGCCCATTTCTTCTGATCATCTCAAAGCAACATCAGACACAAAAGCTGATGTTTAAGCTCCCTTAATACATAAAAGATGTGTATACATTCATATTCACACAAAGGTGCACACACACACACACACACACACACACATACACATGTGCACGCACATGCACACACAGACACACACAGGCATCCAAAACCCCGCCTTCTCTCACAACGCACACAATTCCGTTACAGACCGACACTGATTACCCTGTAAGTTTATCTGAAAATTGCAACAACGACAATGCATTTTAGAACAATGCCTACGTCCGTCCCCCCGCGAGAGACGTTGAAGGAACGTATCAATCCTGCGGAAACGACGAGACGAGGCTGCACGGATCTCAAATCTCTGCGTCAGTCGTGTCTCGTGTGTTGGGATGACACGGCTGCTGTTCTCAGCTCTTTTTTTTCCTATTAGCGCCGAGCGTTTCTATTCCTAGCATTCTATTACCACGTGCTTAGCAGATGCCCTTGCTCGGGGCAAATTAGAATAGCTTGCATTTTCGCGCGTCTTCCTTTTATGTATCAGGGCATCTCTGGAAATGATTCAGGTTTCACGAATGAAGGACCACACCGAAAGCTAGTCGTTTTAAGCATTTTATGTGTGCAATAAAACACTGGCCAGTCTGAGAGGAAAGCCAGGGCTGGCATCTCTGTGGTGGGGGGGGGGGGGGGGGGATTAGCCAATCCACTGAGATGGACTGAGGAAGGGACGGAGAGGCGTGTGCAGAGTTTGCACACAGCAAAAATCTCGGTGTGCATTTGAGACCGTGGCGTCATATAAACACCCGAGGGTGTTAAATGTACACCGACAGTATTAGATTTACAACGATGTTTTTTGCTGCGCAGCAACAGAAAAGGCATTTAAACCAGAGCGCTTTATATACTGTGTGGAATTAGGTGTGGTCCTCCTTCCCAAATGCTTTGTTAATAAGCTCGTAAAAGTAGCATGCTTGAGGGTGAAAGAGCACAGCCCTAACCCCCTTGTGAACAGCCTAACACGAATAAATGTTTATAAATCCCATGTCAGGGTTGCCAGATGCAGAAAATCCCTCACAGGACTGTAGTATAAACTATTACTATGTTGTGCAGAGTATATAGTCCCTTCTTAGCATATTGGAATCCTCAGCAGTTGTATTTATTGAAACGTAATTTTAACATTTTTTTCCCAGCAATTTACAATGCAGTCACTATGCTTTTATTTACCGGATCTTATTATAACGTGTTATATTTCTTGCGCCTTTTACAGCCGAACTTACATCAATTGCGCAAAAGCCTATGTAAGCCTCGGGATGAAGCTCATTTCCAGATATAACATCATTCTGCTTCTTTTTCTCATATTAAATATGACTCCTTTCGTCTCGAGGACACCCGTCTGTGACCTCGCCGTAAACCCCTCTCAGACACAAAGCCGAATTATGCCGGATTGAGAGGCTTCGTTTCCATCCCCGCGCTTTTCAACAAGAGCAGCACGCCCTCAGCATTGATAATCTTACTTCATCTTTCCGGAGGCATACGTTTCACAATATTGATTCAACGGCCCAAAGTCTTTCCAGCGATGACAGCTGCTGATCTTACCGTAAGCTCAGAGTTTGGCTTCACATTGTGAAATGGCATTACACGCTTTTTTGTTTTTTATCAAGACCCGCCCAATGGAAACTAATGCCTGTATTGTGCATTATACTTGCAATTCTGTGTAATTTTTTTTTTTCTGGGGTCCAGGTCAAATATGCCTATAAACAGTGGAATTATCTCCACAGCAAAACACAATGATTGGTTAAAATAAAAGTGATATGAACGCCCCGCCCATCTTTGGGTTCATGAAACTCCTTTCTCCCACCGTCAGTAATATTAGGGTTAGGGGTAGGGTTAGTACATCATGCTGATAGTTTATTTCTAAAGCAGTTCATAAAAGGTAGAATGAAATTAGATGTGAAATATGAAATCCAGAGAAAGGCTTGGAATCTGGAGGAAAGAATGAAAGGTCACTGAGAATGGTTCAAACTGAGAGGATAGGCGGAGGTGACCTGGGAATAGCTGAGGCTATTGACAAGCCTTCTTTATCCTGCTCCCCTCCATCATAGCGCTAAAATAAATCCACCACCCACAGAAGAAAAAAAAGGGAAAAAGAAAAAAAACTGAACAGCTGCATTGCTCGTTTGCTTGGCAGTCACTCAGGGAATTTTAAAAGGTCCTTTATAAAATGTTCCTTTTAGAAAAATAAAAATGAAAATCTTTCATAGCTGTGGCATTTACTGAAATGATTCAAGTCAAGTACCTGGGTCTAGGGCGGACCGGCTGCACCGCCCACCTGAGATTTGAGCAAGGCAACGTCCCAGTTCCGAGACCTGTCTCTGCCACTCTGCACTACGCTGTCGATGAGCACATAAATATGAATCGGCTGTTGGTAAATAAGTGTGTTGGGTTGCCATGGCGCCAGCCTGGCTTTCAGCCGGGACCTTCCTGCTAACGCCTGCCCCGCCCCGCCGTCCCTGCGTTAACGCGATTGTTTCTTCATTTGCGCCGCGTCTTTGGCACGTGACAAACCGACGAGATCGCCGTCCTCTTCGCCCCGGCGTGCGAAAGTGCAGTGAAGCCGGCGTTCTGGAGAGTCCTCCAGTTCCCATACAAGAGAGATGATTAAGAAATCTCGAGGAAGACGGAGAGAAATATGATAACTGGGTTGATGCCCAGGAGACAGAGACAGCCAATTAAAGTCCACTTAATTGCAGAAATTTGTTTACGGAGAGAAAGCGAGATAGGAGGAGATAGGCGGTGGTGGGATACAGCTCAGGGCCACAGAAGCAGCGGAGCTTCTCGCTCTCTCTCTCTCTCTCTCGCTCTCAGAGAGAGACTTCAGTTTTTATAGCCTCACAGACAACGTGGAGGCTTTTGTTAAATACATGGTGCATCGAAGAAGCGCTTTGTTCTATTCAAGGTGATGTGTTGTACTTTGGTGAAGTACTTTTTTTTCGGTTTTATCAATTTCTAATTGTATTTCTTCTTTCTTTTTCGGTCCTTGTGAAATGATCTGTTCCCGGTAATGGTGGTTGTTTTTGCCTTTTGTTAATTGGACTATTTTCCCTTTGTTTTCCGGTAATCGTTTTCACCATTTTTTTTGTGTTTTTACTTTTAATTTTATTTTCTTATTTTCTGTTTGTTTGTAAATATGTGAACACATAGGTCTCGTCCTTTGTTCTGTGCATTAAAGGAGACCTTAAAACTCAAAACTCTCTCTCTCTGACACTCACTCTCTCCCTCTCTCTTACTCTCTGTCTCGGGCACGCTCTCTCTCCCCCTCTCTGACTCTCTGTCTCTGACACACTATCTCTCCCTCTCTCTGACTCTCTATCAATGACACTCTCTCTCCCCCTCTCTCTCTCCCTCTCTCTGACTCTCTCTCTCTCTCTCTGACACCCTCTCTCTCTCGCTCTCTCTGACTCTACTCCCTGTCTCTGACTCCCCCTCTCTCTGACACCCTCTCTCTCTCTCCCTCTCTCTGACTCTACTCCCTGTCTCTGACTCTCTCTCTCTCTGACACCCTCTCTCTCTCTCAGGCACACGCACTCTCCCTCTGTTGCTGATTCCCCCTCTATAATAATCTTGTTTTTTACAACTCGATCTACATGGCGCTCCGTATCTTTCTCATCCTTATTTCTCCATCTTTAGCTCTTAGACTCCCTGCCATCATGCTGTCCCCTCCCCTTTCTCCTCTCTCTCCCTCTCTTTTCCCCGTTCTCTCACCACCTCGTCTCTCTAATACCGCCGAGGAGCAGAAGCCCAAGTGGCAATCTGTGACCCCGGGCGAAGCGGGGGACTCTGGCGATGAGTCTATAAAGCTGAGAACGAGAACGAGCCTCCTTCATCTTTCCCTCCTCGAAACGCGCGTTTTCTTCGGTCACGTCAGTCGTGACTGACGGCCTCTCCGTGCATTGACTCTGAGCTCCACCTCACGATTCGCAGAGCTAGCAGGTTGACATCCCGTGATTACCGCTAATCAAGGCACCGGGGAACTACAGCGATGATTGTCAGCGCGGAGGCAGTGACACAGAGACCGATTAGAGGACGGTCTAAAGGTTATGAGGGCTAGCGTGGAAAGGGAGTCAATAGACGGTAAATCATGTGAAACTCATGTCTGGGTGAGTAATCCCTAATTCCCTGGAACAGGTTCAGAATATAAAGGAGGATGCCACTGCGGTCAGTGGTTTGTGTATTTGAACATGTGTTGATGACACCATTGCCAATTATAGCAAGTGACCTTTATTGGTAAGTATGATGTGGCATTTTGCTCTGTGTTGAAATATTTTTAGAGGAGTAACTGAGGATTTTTTCTTTAAAACAAACAAAAAAAAAAAATTTATTTGAAAAAATATTTTACGAAATCCTCAATTAAATGTAAAATTATTAAAAGTATTACAGTTTTTCTCAATTGTTTACACACAAAAACTGGAACTTATGACACAATGACCACAACCTGTAACTCATGTGCCAACTCCCTAAACCAATTCTGCTGAACTATAAACACATTTCCTGCTGTAGACCCAGATTTCAATTCTAAACCACACTTTCTTCAAAACACTACACACAATTATCTGCTTTAGACCCAGATTTCAATTCTAAAGCACACTTTCTTCAAAACACTACACACAATACTCTCTATTTTGCACTCTTCATCAATGCCAAATCTCCTTGTGTTCAGACAGAACACACTGCCATTCAAATGGCAAAACTTCCATTTCCAAGGCCGTGCAAGGTTGTGCAATTTCCAATCAAAGCTTGAGCAATATAAGGGCCACAGGTGAGCTCCTGGTTTGGAGAACAATGGATGGCAACATTGAAGTGAGAGGTGATCAGAGAGGCAGAGGAGTGAGAGTAAGAGGAGGACGAGGAGGAGGAAGAGGAGGACGAGGAGGAGGAAGAGGAGGACGAGGAGGAGGCATGTGGCGATATAGCTCCTGAGGCATTTCAGGGCTGGATTCGCCATACTAGGCGATACTTCCCCCGCTGCTTGGCCAGAGAGAACATAGCCTGTGATGTCGATGAGGTCCTGTGGCCAGACAGGAACCGAAGACAGGATGCAGCCTAGTTTTTTTGTCCTTTTTTATTTTACATTTTTCTTTCTTTTTTTGTTGACTGTACTGGCCTATTTTCTATTGTTTGTTCTGTGCAAATCATTTACACATCCAGTTGTGTTTGCTGTGATGTATAGGCTTGGAAAAAATAAAGAAATATTTTTGTTGTTACTGTATATTTGTGTATTGTTTTATATTTGAGTAAAAACATTATTCAGTAATATTTTACAACAGGAGTAAGCATACAGTAACACTGAACAGCTTGAAAATGAAAGGCATAATGCTCCTGATAAGGCCTTCATACTGGTGTTTTCCCATTCATAGTAGTGTTTTCCATTCAGCACATCAGTGTTCAATGGTTCTTAGAAATGTCTACTCATATGATGGTCTGTGTGTGTCATTTGAACACAAACTACCATTTTGAGGAGACATAACATTGTTTTGAAGGCAAAGTAGCATTTTGCAGGAGATATGTAGGGTTTTGCATTTTGTGTGTGTGGTTTTTGGATTTGTGTTTAGAGTTTTGAGAAAATGAGGTATGCTTTCAAAAAATGTGTGTAAGCAATTGAGAAAAACTGTAAAGCATGGTCTTGTTTAAAGTGGAAGGCAGTGGGAGAACAGAGACAGTGGTGCAATCTCAGGAGAGGTTAGAACCCTCGTCTGGAGGTGTGCAACTGCGGAGTTTTGCATTAACTCTGGAACTGTGTGGAACCTTCCGGTGCTGCCTACGTGTTGACACTGGGGTTTTGTGTGGTGTTGTGTGTATGGATTCTGGAGTAGTAGTGGACTGGTTCCCTTCCCTTATAGAAATGTAATAATACTGCAGTATATTTTAAATATATTGTGACAATAATTTTGATATATTTACAATATGCTGCAGTATATTCTTTATCCATAAGGGTTGCACTCTCTCACGTGCTATCACTGGGTCTATCAGTGCAAAGATGAGACATATAAGCTGGCCAATGCGTTAATGTTTTATATTTGTACAGTGGTGTCATCAGTTGACTGTTATACCGACTTTATGACTTCCTCTTTGAATCCAGTTAAACCATGTTTTAAAAGACACTGCAAACAGTATTTTTAGTGTGTAATTTGTTTATATTTCCCCAGTGAAAAATCCTCAACCTGGACAGCTTTGAAGTAACAATGTGAAATTCTTTTTTAAAATGGCATTTTAAAATGAGATTTTTTGTATGTTCCTTTAATGAATCTCATGTGGTGCTTTTGATGGATTTGTCATTTAAACACCACCTTGGATTAGTGGACTGCTAAGGAATTGCCATTGCAATACTTAAGCCTTCGCTGTAGGGGGCACTGCTGTTTCTGAGGGCAAAGCCCTCAAGAGCAGGGACTGTGAAAATGTGTTATTTCAAAAAGTGCACCTCCCCCCCGCCATCACAGACCAGGCGCCCCTCCCCCGACTCCCATCCAAGCCCCAAATCTAATTTCTTCAACCCTGCTGACCCATGAAATGGTGCCAATCCAGTCCCCCGGTGGTATGTAAAAGGTGCAGATTGCCTCATTTGAAATCCAGTATTAAAGCTCCCCTCCTCCCCCCCGGGCCTTGCTTGTTTTTATTATAAGTCTATCTCCACCTGCGATGCCAGGGGAAAAGAGAGGGGAGTTAGTGCTCACTGAGGGAAACAGCGCACTTTTCAGAGGGCTGTACGCACTGATATATCATTCCCTGCCAGGAAGATCAAACTTGGCCAGAAAATAAAGCAAAAACAATCATCCCGACCGTTCCTTAATGCATCCGAGAAAGGGTTAACTGATCACAAAAGTATTGTTCTGCAATGGCCATCTCAGAGTCATTAACAAGATGTCCCATATCTCTGGTCAGTTCTGGAGGTCGGCAAATGACGAGGCCCTAATTACTGTGAGTACCCCGTGATGGGGGTCTGTAGGTGTGAGAACGAGAAAGAGAGAGAGAGAGAGAGAGCAGAACATCTTGATTTCACTGATGACCATCAGTATGTGATGAAAGAGCAGGAGAATTTGATTTGGGAACCAATTTGTCCCCAACCTATAAGGATCAATCCACCTTGATGACGAGGACGGACAGGTACGGTATGAGCTTCCAATAATCCACAAGGAGCCCTGGCGAAAAGGTGTGGCGCAGTATGAGGAAGGGAAAGCTTCTGGGGCTGTCGGTTCCTCCATCGGCTGGTCTGCAGCTCTGGCATAAGCACAGAATCCGTACTGAACTGGCTCCGTGCTGGCGGGTGCTCCTGGAAGCGGTGGCTGCGAAGCCAAATGAGAAATAAAAAAACACACAAAGAAACTCTACGGTAAATCCGTGGAGGACGAGAGCTTGTTTTTTTTTTTCTTATTAACTTCACAGTCTGCTGATTAGGATTTGGTCTTGGCAAGTCTTGGCTTGCAGAGTACAGGAATGGCAAAGTTCGTCATCCTCCCTCTTTCAATTATGAGTCCTTTTTTCCCTCATTAAGGCACCATGAAATGCAGATAATGAAGGGGAGTTACCCTGCATTTGCGACTTAACCCTGCACACAGCTCAATCACTTCATTGATCTAATGCCCCATTTAAAAAATCTGGATGGTAGAGCAAACCAAAAACAAATAAATCAAATAGAACAGTAAATAGAAAGATATCTACTTGATTTAGAACATGAGGTAATCTCATCAAGTCCAACAGAAATACAATGTGCTGCTCACGTATAATCAATGTGAATTTATACTACGGAAAGGAATAAAAACCAAACTCCCCTTACAAGATCAAAGTGACATGCTGAAATCTTAAAGAACGGCAGTTAATCCCCCGAGAACAGTCCTAATATGAAAGGCTCAAATGATTTAATGGCAATATATAAATATGTGATCCATATATGTTGAAGATTTGCCCACCTAGATAAGCAAGTATGAAATGACTATTCCTTAATTATAATTATTAATGTAAAAAAATTCAAAATTCCCCACATGGGGCTCAACCCCACGCCTCCTGTCCAAATAGTTTCCAGGAGAAAATTGGACCTCTGCCCACATTCTTTTAAAAACAGTAGACTTGGCCTCGGCCACTGAAATCAAGTTTATTTTGTACTCAATTGATCCGCAGACAAGTGAGGTTTCAATCGATAGCGCTACCTTAACTTGCAGTGCAAGCACCAAGCGGGCCGGAGTCAATAGTGGCTAACTTCTAAACAAACTTTGGGGTCACTGGAGGGATCTGTCGGCTAATCGCTCTTTGCCGTTACGTGCCGCGCGCGCACGCTCGTATGGCGAGAGGAAGATAGGAAGACTGGGCGAAAACCGAGCAGAGCCTTCTGCTCTGGCGGTTATTAGATTGTGTTATGACATTATATTAAGTCTGAAAGCTGCAGTCACAGATGGCCGTGCCCATTACGGGCGATGGGATCTAAAGGTGGCTCAGCTTCGTGGTCTTTATTGCCGTAATATACAGCGGGCCCCGGCAGATTGAATGAGCGTGATGTAATTGTGTCTGGTCCAGGGTTAGGCGAGACGGCGCGGGAAACAGCCGTAGAGCGCCGCCGGCTAAGCGACCCGGATGCGGCGAGCGCCGCCGTGCGCCTCGTTACCTGAAGGGGGGTGCTATGGCGAGGTGACCTTGGACACCGTGCGGCACATTCGCGCCTGGCAGAGACATTTATTCGCTCTTTCCCTCTCAGGAAAGGAGGCAGTTGACGGCCACAGTCAGTACACAGATTCAACCGCCGGCCGTGGAACGGAGGATTTAAAAAAAAAAATACTTTTTCTCTGTTTCTCTCGAATTAAGATCACCAAATAAAGTGATGCAGTAGACAGTTGGAGGGACTGTCATGCACCGTTGACCGCCGATATTAAAAAAGAGAAAAAGGTTATGGCGAAAGGTGGACAGATATCCTTCCAGTGACTGTGACTTTTGCTTTAAAATCGTTTTACTGCGGGGCAGTCGTAACAGACTGAATTTTCGGGAGCATTCACGGAGGCGCCGTTACTGAGGGGAGAGGGGACGCGCAGTCACAGCGTGGAGCGGTCGTAACGACACGCAGCCCCTGCCAATATGTCTGTCCTCGTTGGCATTCATCTTTTCAGAAGTGTTGACATAATCTCTGACATTCATTCAGCGGAGTAGGATAATGGCTCTCCCTTGTTTCGAACGCGGCTCTCTCTCCCTTTCTCCTGAGTGGAAACATCATTATCACCGTGTCACGATAATGTCTTCGGTCTCATTCCTCCTCCTCTCCTCCCCCGTTCCACAGGGGGAGCCTATTATAAATGGCCCGGTCAAACGAACTGATCTTTTTTTTGGGGGGGGGGGGTTCTTCCGTCTTTCTCGAGATGACGGAGCGCGGAGGAGGTGCTGGGGAGGAAGCGCGCGGGCCGTGGGACGGCGGGACTAATTGCGCGCCGGCTGGTAATTAGACGACCGGAGCAGAGCTGTGACCTTGCGCGGGAGATTTGGTCTCTCTGCTTCCGTTCTCATAGAGCCCCGGTAGAGAATAACATGCAGGCGAGCTGAGACAAAATACCCTCTCTGGCTACTCTCTTTCCCTCATTTAAACTAACAAGGCATGCCGACAGTGGGATGGCCACATTTCCCAGTGACACGTTCGTCAGCGATCGGTAGGAAAAGAGTCTGCTGGTTTTCGTTTTCGCCTTAAAAATCAGCAAGCGATTCCGACCGAAGAAACCAGGCGAAGTGAGTTAACCGCAATCAACCGTTTTCCCTGATCAATTAAATGCTGAGTAACAACGAAAACCGGGGCCAAGGTTCTCCGGGGCCAAGGTTCTCCGGGGCCAAGGTTGCAGGCCGGGGCCAAGGTTGCAGGCCGCTGAGTTTGGAGAAATCGTTGTGTCAGTTAGTCGTGTCAACTGTGTGGTCAGTTAGAGTACATTTCATAAAAGTCTTTTGGAATTATTCTTAATATATTGATTACTGTTATATTTAAAACTATTTTTGTTTGATTTAGTACTCATTTGTACAGCAATGCATGGTCTAAAGTCCCTCTAGTGAAGCCCCTGTCCTCGGGGGTTGATATCGTTGATATCTTTTGAATTTACAACGAATACACCCAACCAGGCCTTAATACCTGAGGCGGTTCAGGTTAAGTACATCCTGCCGGGGTGCTAAACGCACCAGCTAACACAAAACAACCTGCAAAATTAGTTCCCCAACACAGTACACCACGCCGGCACATAAATCACACCTTACAAATCTCCGGGGGACTGACCTTTCGTACTCAGAAACAGAATACGTGCGCGATCTTGCTTGACTGGGCTCCTTCCGTAAATGGCTCCGTAGTCATGGCAACATCACATTTAAAAAAAAAATATATATTTCTGGGGTCAATTCCCGTAATCGTGTAACTGCTGACTGTACATTATGACCTCACTGTTCTAACTGCTCTAATTCTTTGCCCTGACAGCTGTCAACCGGGACAAGTAAAATATAATGGAAAACAGGGAAAAAAGGGGACAGAGAAATATATTGACAGCAGAGGTTAAGGTTTACTCAGAATAATAATTACATTGCATTATTAGTTTGTTTAGGACATTTCCCAGGGTGACCTACACAGCCCTCATTTTTCATAACAGAGTTTGTGTGTGTTTTTTTTTTTCTGGGGCGATTCACGGGTCTGTGTACAAGACTGTGAAGCTGTGAAGCTGAGCGTTCATGGTTTTCAGACGGAAGCCGCGCTCGTTGAGTTTGCGGTTTCGACTCCGAAGCTAAAACTCGGGGCGTTTACAGATTCACGACCCGGAGCTGAGCTCAGGTGATTTACAGTTCCGGGCTCCGAAGCCAAAAATCTGCGTGTTTACAGTTTAAAGCTTCAAAAGCTGATGTGTGCTGCGTGAACTTTCCTCTCCCGGTGATTTACTGAGGGAGAGATAGGGGGTGGGCTCCGGCCTCCTGCTGTACGGACTGGAACAGATTGAATGCTTGGCTGACAGGTACGATGAAGGGAAGGTCGGGCGGGTGAGGACGTATATCACCCCGACTTCTGACCTCGCGAAGAGGGCGGCGTGCCAGGCCTTTTCTCTCTTCTCCACGGCATTTTTGGCTCGTTTCTGCTCGGCAACAGCATTGTGACTTGTTGCATTGTGAGTCGCGGTATTTACATACGGTATGCGCGTTATTTCATCGTATGCAGTTCGGGGCCACGCTGGTCCATATGCAGGTACAAGTAGCCACAGACACTTTTGGTTTGTTCGTCGTCCGTCTGTTTGGAGCGCTGCTCCCATAGTCTCTTTCGCGCCTATCTCCACACGGCAATAAAGAGATGTACCGCTCGTATTCTGCACAATTACACTCAGCTTGCGCGACTCATTTCTGTATGGCTTGTGCCTTTGCACCAAACAGCCGGTCGCACAGCCTACGGCCCCGCCATTTTGATTGTACACATTGGTCCATTACATGCAATTTGCACAATGTAGCTCTTTTACTGTATTGTGTAGAGGAATGCATCTAAATTTTGTAGAGCAGGGGTTTTCAACTTTTCCTGATCCAGGGACCCGCATCCAGACTTACAGTCATGCAGGGCACCTCCTTTCATAAGTTCAAAAGGGTTATAAAGCTTTTTTATCTAGAAATATTCACATATCTAGAAATGAAGACCCTGGTGCTAAAAGCTAAAAGTCACATTTTTAGACAATTCAAGTTGAGCATAGAAACATGTTGTATTTGTTTAGCTAAGTCCACCCTGTATATATTGTTAACAGAAAAGGTGCAATGCATAAAAACAGCAAAACTTTTAATTGCTGATTTTATGGATCAATGATATTTTCGGATTTGATTTTCTCAAAATAGACATTTTGTGACTTCAGTACTTTTAGCACCAGGGTCTTCAAATATAAATCCATATATAGTCATTGCATATCAAGTCTGGCCAGGGACCTCCTACAGTACCTTCAAGAACCCTCAGGGGTCCACGGACCCCCTGTTGAGAACACCCAGGTTGTAGAGGAGGAACGCATCTGTATTTTGCGGAGGAAGGCATTGACAAGGTTCAGTGTTATCGCTCCAGTTGCAATCGCTAGTTTGTGTGATTTCCGAACGTTGAGCAAAGCGTCGGCCCGCGGAGGAAATTGAAAGAGACCGCACGCAGGGAAAGTCAACGCTGAATATTTATGTTATCACGATCAAGCAATGTTCCATTATGTTGTAATTTGGTAATAAAAGGCGCTTGTCTATCCACAGGATCCTAGCGGAAGGCCCGCGCTGGAGGGGACAAACGATGATGTGACAGGATTCTGAGGTGCTGAAGGTTCTAGGGTCTCGTGGACGGGCAGAGACGGCAGGGGTGTGGGTTCACTTGCAGTGCGCTCTCCACGTAGCAAGGACACATAGAGGTCAGGGCTGGACTCCCCCAACACATATCACACACACACACACACACACACACACCCCTGGTGAGTCTCCAGCTATATCAACAATATTTCAGGTTTAGCTTCACGCCGCCACCAGCGCCACTCCCCTTTGAGAATACGGGCAATTTATTTTGGCGCACTGGTGGTGACTGGAGTGGAAAGGTGTTCTGGGCACGTGCGGCCCGCTTGTCCTCAGAGACTGTTTGAGGAGCGATATACTGCATTAATATAGAGAGCAGCGTGAAAGGAAAGAGAGGCCTGCACATATTAACCACAGGAGTGTACCACAGTTGTGAGACATTATGTGCGTGCGTGTGTGTGTGTGTGTGTGTGTGTGTGTGTGTGTGTGTGCGTGTGTGTGTGTGTGTGTATGCGTGTGCGTGTGTGTGTGTGTGTGTGCGTGCGTGCGTGCTTGCGTGTGTGTGTGCGTGCGTGCGTGCGTGCGTGCGCGTGCGTGCGTGCGTGCGTGCGTGCGTGCGTGCGTGCGTGCGCGTGCGTGCGTGTGTGTATTGATGTGCAAAGTCAATTGCAGCCGTGCAATGAGTCTCACAAAGTCATATACATGCTATACACGGCTGTGATCTTGAGATTTTTCGGTGTTGAAAAGTCACTTTGCACTGAGGGCTAAACACACACACACACACGCACGCACGCACGCACGCACGCACGCACGCACGCACGCACGCACGCACACACACACACACACACGCGCACACACACACACACACACACACAGACACACGCACACACACACACACACACACACACACACACACACACACACACACACACACACACACGCATGCATATTTATACAGACAGACTTTTCCATTCGCATTTTCATCCACACAAAATTGCCCAACTGCAGACATATGGACCAAAACACAACAAAATGTATACTCTCGCACGCACACACACACACACACACACACACACACACACACACACACACACACACACACACACACACACGCATACACACACGCACGCACGTGCAGTGAGTACATCTCCCTTAAATGATTTGAAGGGTCCCCAAAAGGCCATGCTAATGCCGGAGTTCAGATATGCTTCATTTCGTTATCCAGTGTGAGTCCAACCACACACGGAGAGCAAGCCTGCATGGAAAATCGAAGTCCACAGCGCTGTTTGTTTACAAAGAAAGGAATGCGGCTGAATTTCATGTAGCGGTTCATCTCCATAACCGATCACGTTGTCACTCCAGAGCCTCGGCTCCATCTGATTAAACGCAGCCGTTTATGGGCGCCACTTTCCTGTCAGAGACACAGCCACTGCCCTCGAGTGCATAACTACGATTTCGGATAATCTTTCCGGTTAAATATGGCTCCACGTTCGGGGCCCAACAAACCGGCTCGATTGTGTGACTGGAGGTCGAAACCGCCAATCACCAAACGCGCCGGTGCTGGCGCGGAGAGTGTCGGTTCTGTCGCACCGGTCCGTCTCCTGACCGTTGACCTTTGATGGTAAAGTTTACTTTGGGAGATTTTCCATTTTCCCGGGTTCTTGGATGTCATTAGTGGAGGAGCTGAACATCACTGGGCACGAGCAGCCTTACCTCCCACAGTCCCGCTCTGTCTAATACACAACTCCTCCTTGATCTCCCCCATCTGCCCGGCTGGAGAAACTCGCTCAGTCTGTTGGAGCCATGGGCTGGGTTTACGAGCGCGATTGATAGCCTTCTCTCTTTCTCTCTCTCACTCAATCTATCTTTCTCTCCACTGGAGCATCGAAGAAGGTCAGGGATCAGTTAGTTCTTTTATGTCCTAAAGGCGATTTAGCCCTCAGTAAATACTGTTCATCTGACTCGGTATAGCCAAACCGCTCCATCTTGAAGGCAGGAATTAAAGCATGAAGCGAAAGTTTAAATGTGGAAAAGCACAGTGAAAAATAAAGACCACTTCAATAAATTGTTTGTGTCATACGCTTCCTGTTTTGGAATAAACATCTTTTAGGTTGGCATCACATATTCCTGCTGTGGCATGTTATTCACACTCCATGTCCTGTTCTGTAATACCGGGGACAGGTACCTTTCTTAGATCTACCACCTAGGTTCCAAACGAACCGTACCCATACTGGACCGGGCGCTTTTGTCTTTCCATTACATTTTCAGAACAAGATGGTTTGGTTCTATAATTAAGAAGTCCCAAAACCTATCTGGTACTGGTATGCTTATAAGTGTACAGTGCAGGAGATGTGTGGCCACAAACAAAACAGCATTACCGAGGCATAGCTAGCATCAGGCCCGGATGCACTTCTCTTAGTTTAAAGGAATAACTCTTTGAGCAGATATGGGGGGTATTTCACAAACCAGGATTATCCAGTTAACTGGATAACTGCACAGTAATAGCCGGATCCCTCCCAAATCTGGAACATGGACTGAAGTAAAAAGAGCTGTTCCGGGTTTTACTCAGTGCAGTTATCCAGCTGACTCGGTAATCCTGCTTTGTGAAGTACCCCCCAGCAAATGTTTCAGATATTTCTGTGGTGGTCAATTTTGAAATGTGCTGGTTGAAATATTTATGATAACATTACAGAGATTCCTGTGACTTGTAAGAGTTTTGTGGCCAGTGCAGTTTGCTAATGTGTTACATATTGATATATAACTAGCTATGTTGTTTATCTCAGTGGTAACGTTGATAGATGTTTGACATGGTCCATTTGACACAATATAATGACAATAACTTTGATAAAAGCACTGTCTTATTAATGTTAACAAATAAAACTTGGGCTATCGATTATCCATTACCTACAGGTCTGTTGCCACTGATATAATAATAATGATAAGAATGAATAGTTAGATAAATATGTATAGCAAATAGGTAATAAAGGGAACAAGCAAACCAAAAATAAAATAGAGTAGAGTATAAATCAATGTTTAATCCAAGCACTTAGAAACCAAGGTCTTTTTCCTCTTTTTTCTTTTATTCCTTTCAGTCTAGCTCTTTTCTTGGTTCTCAGCACGACCCTTCTTGGTCCTTTAAAAGCCTGACTGACCCGTGGAGAGATGGCGGAGTGGCGTTGTGCTGCTGGAAGCCGGCACGGTCAGACCGCAGCGGAGGAGACAGCAGGAAGGCGCAGCGGAAACGAGGAGCGTGCGGGGAGGGAACACAACACCGGCAGACTCGGCAGCTGCTGACATTTTAAATGGAGACTCTTCACAGGCCTTCAAAGAGAATGTTCCGGGGTGTGTGTGATGCCGTGGTGCTTATAACCAGGCAGCGCTGGTGTCTTTTCGGCAATTCAGCGGGATGTGAGGGGGGGGGGGGGGGGGGGGGGATGTGTACAGGTTGTTCAAAGTGTACACTGAAAACATGGATCACAAGACATATCACAGCCATAAAAAGCTTAATAGGCTGTGTGGGGGAAATGCTGCTTTTTCGTGAATTGTGGTTGATGATGTCTGTGATAGAGATAGAATACTATACTCTGGCCAAGGGCCTCTTTACATGCCATTGTACTTGTCTCTCGTAGAACTGCTATGACTTCACATCTTTTTTCTTTTGTTTTCTTTCTTTTTCTCAACTATGCCTTTGATCTCTTCTCCCTGAACGGCCTGCCTCTGCTTTCAGTTATGTTCTTAGCCTTCCTTTTTTGATGATCTGAGCGTAAAGGGAGCGGAAACACGGGAATGGTAACATCTGATTTACCCTGATTCGAATCACTTTAATGTTTGACCTTCCCTGCCTGCAGTTAGCATACCTGCATATATTTGTTGCTTTCTAAGCACAGTGAAGGGTAAAGCCTTTCTGGTGGTCAAAGTTAAGGCATGACCTCGGAGCAGCTCACATAATAGTGCCAGCCCACCTGTGCATTTAAGAGGAGGACATTGAAGGAAGTATTAATGCTTGATGCAGGAATAACAATACCTAGGCCTGCATTCAATAAATATGACTTAATTTTGATACATTAATGCAAGCAAGTCATAGAAAACATTAGAAGAATTGTTTTGTCAATGCAATCATACTTTTTTTCATAATTTTGCGCGTTTGTCAGTTAAAGGGTGGAAGTTGAGTGAGCACATGCATTGTTCTGTGATGTGTGCCTATCCATAATCAGGTTCACCATACAGTTAACTCACCTCACCTGGTTTCTTGGGTCTAAAATCGATGGTTTTTGAGCTGAAGACAACACAGCGAGACCCTGTGATCCTCTACGGCCAGAGTGCTGGCATAAGAGGCTTCTCGGGAAGCTATTTTCCCAAATTAAGATTCTGTCTGCAGTTTTGTATCACCAAACTATGAGGTAGTAAAATATACCCGACAACCGGTCTGTGAGTGGGCTGAAAACCATATGGAGTAATTTTGTGATGACGTCACAAGTTTACGGGGGTAAAAACCACATGTTATAATGTCAATATGCTCATGGAAAATCTTTTTTATATATATGCACCAAACCGCCCGCATTTACACCAGCGGGGCGTTTCATTTAATGCGCATAAATGTCTGTTGAAAGGGTGTACGGGGATGTGTTTTTAAACACGTAAAGTGTACGGCATGCACGTCGCGGCTCACCTAAGCCGCTCTCGCAAACCCACGCGGCTCAGGAGCCGCTGCTTTCGACGATCCGGCAGTCAACAGCAGCGCTTGTTTCCGAGGGCCTTGTTCGCGAAGCGCATACATATTCTCTCTTCCGTTCGATTTGAAGAGCGCGAGGGAAGCAGCGGGCGCCTCCGCTCTCTCGTCCTCGCTGACTCGAGGCACGCAGGCGAGCGCCTTCGCCTTCACGTCGATTCACGTCGCTCTCAAGCAGCAGCTGTCGGGGATAAACGACCCCGGTCCCGGAGCGCCAGCGAAGTTTCTGGTTTTCATTCGACCCGAGATTGATCACAAAAAGCTTTGATTATTTGGAGCCTGAGAGGCATATACAGAGCCTGACTGGTTAACCCTTGTGTGGTGTTTGTGTTTTTATTACTCACCCAGTGTTCGTGGGTCTGGTGGACCCACAACATTATTGGGTTTTTAAAACTATAAAGCCATAACAATTTACGTAAAAATACTTCACAGATATTGACTTTATCTCAATCACAAGCAATATAGACAGCATATATGGTTAATATTGACCATTTACCTCTGCTAGATCACATTTATCAATAAAAGTGATATTTGTTTTTTGTGATAAAATGTGATTTTTGTGTTCTTTTACATGTTCATCACAGAAAATGAGCGAAGGCCAATGAGTCTCAGGTTGAAAAAATTATGAATTGTATAATTTTTCTTTTAGTAAACATTGAATACGGGTCCCACAGACCCTAACACCACACAAGGGTTAAACAGCTGCATACCTCCAGTGCAGCACATGGTCACTTGCATTGATTAAGCCTAATAATTCATCCAATTATGCGGTTATGGTTATTTGGATGGAGCCAAAACCAGGAACATCTCTGGCACTCCACCAGTGCTGACTACCCCTGAGCTACAGTATATCTTTCACAGCGCTGCCAAGCGGAGGAAACGACACGGACGCGTGGTTCTCATCGCGCACGTAGCTAATATGACCCTGCATGTGTTTTATGTGGTGTGATGCAGATGGGGAATTCTATTTCGGTTTTCTTTTTCTCCGTCCCAGGCAGAGAGAGGCCATTAACCATGGTGGCGGTTTGGGAGCAGTTTGCGAGGAGCGTTACTCTTTAATTACAGTTAGAGTCTGAGTCTGAAGGAAGCGAGATTTCCTCCGCCTGATTGATGAGTTGTGGCACAGATCCTCCTCAGAAGAGAAGAGATGATTCGATTGGCCGGAATTGCTGAGTAAATTTAAAACACATTGCATTGTAGGTGTGAAGAAGTTGGCAGTTCAGGACACGGGGCGGTTAGAACGGAAATTGCTGTATAAAAACATACTTGCGTGCACGCGCGCACACACACACACATTGACACGCATACACAAACAAACGCACACCAACATATGGACACACACAAACAGACGCAAACACACCACACACACACACAAGACCAACCACGCTGCAAACACACAGCCTGAAATAAGTATTGTTATGTTAACTCAGAGGCTTCATTAGTACTGCATCCAGTCATTCGGGAGCATTGTGAACTCGTTTTCCTGTATTTAACAGTTGCCACGCAGTCATGGAGCCAGACCTTCTGGCCTGGGCATGGGTTCCTTTTCACGTCCGTTTGTAGCTCGCCATAAGCAAACTTTATTTCCGCAGCTCTTACAGACACCCGACGTGTTCCTGTGCTGTTCTTTTGCGTGTACGATCTCATACACGCACAGGAAATGTCTCTCCTTTTCTTTTCTTGAAAGTCCCATTTTTCCCATATCTCGCCGCCTGATATTTAACGCCATATTTGTAGGCCCGTCTCCATATCTGTGACGTTGTGTGATAGTCGCAGGAGCCGCCGACCAGCAGGCCCTCCTCCAAGCCTCTGCAGCTTGCTAGCCGCGCGGTCATCGCGCGGGAGGGCGTTTCACGCGCTGTTGGCGCGGGGAGGCTGGGGCCTGGGGGGGCCGAACGGAGGAATGGCTGATGCACAGACGCAAAGCCAATTCTACTGGTGGAAACCTCGGATAATGCCAGCGTGCCCCGGGGTACCACCAGCGGCACGGTAAAATGTTCGGTGTTACATCACCGACAGAGTGTACGTGGCCCCTGTTGGACTCATTCGGTCTCTGACAGAAGTTGAATTCACTCTGAATTCCCTCATTTTATACCGCACGCAGTCAGAATTCGACGCCAGACTGCGGCACACAGCCACGCGGAGAACCAGTGGCTTTAGCCGGTCGACCCGCCCGGCAGCCTCTGGCCATTTCCCCTTGCTTTCAGAAATTTGAACATCTTTTATTTTCAGGACACAAGTGCTGAACCTGAACTGGTTCAGTGCCCTCTGCAGAGCTTTGAAGAGCCACTGTAATTACTTTGCTGTTTTAATTAGAGGCACGCTGGGGTCATTAACCTGCTAGTTATTTAATATTTAAACGAGCGCCGTGTGTTCATTGAAGTATGCTTCCCCTACAGCTTATCACTGGAGAGTGTTCAGCTAATACACGCATGGTTGTAGTGCTGTATAACCAGCGCGGGATACTGTTGTTCTGATTCCATGCGTGGGCTGATGATTAATATTGCTGTGTATATTTTTTTTATAGAGAGCAGGAAGAATATCCCGTCCATGTGACTGACTGTTGTCTGGCACCTGATGTCCAGATTGAGTAGCAGCAGCTGCTAGCAGAACAGAAATGCCGAAAAGACGCTGGTTCAGCACTTGCCTACACCTTTCAGTGCATAATGAACACAGCCGCCATTCGCCGTAGCGGCTCTCACCCGGGCAATGATTCAATCGGCGTCGCGGAATCGAACGCAAACCGCTTTTACTTTCACACGGCATGGCGAGGTACCCCGGTGAACGCAAGCCTTGCCAAACTGTAGGCGAAGAAGAAAACTAAGACCGGAATTTAATCATCAGTCAGAATTAAGGAGAAATATTGATTGAATCCAGGCCATACACACATTACATTACATTACAGTCATTTTGCAGCAGACACTTTTATACAAAGCGACGTACAATAAGTGCATACAGGAAGGTCATCGAAGCAACTACAGAACAGGTAAGACAAAGCACATCCTTCCCATAACGTAGCAGCTATCCCTAGTAATGAACATTGAATGTAGTTCACAGTAAGCTGTAGGTAAATCAGCTATGCTATAATTCTATTCTAAATACCATTATAAACTATAACAAACAGTTAGACAAGAAAAACACAGGGAACAAGTACCATGACAAAAGGTCCTAGATTAGTATATCAGTCAAGGTAGAGTGGTCTACAGTGATAAGTGGTCTACGGTGTCGACACAACATCGCAAGTCATAGATGCAATAGTGCTGGCCACAGGGAGAGACTCTATGTCCGTCTGAAGGAAAATCCACAAGAACATGGCTGATTGGCTGAGGATCAAAGTGTGAGGGAAGCAGCAGCGCACATTCTGTTCGGACATTAATTACCCGTCACTCATGACTCATAATTAGCACCAGCTAACGGTCATCACTAACACTGGGACAAATGGCAGAGGATGATTACACCAGCTCCTTCCTTAACGAGACTTGGGGTGCGTCTCAGTACTCGAATAATGCACCCTCCTTTCCTCCACTACCGCCTCCTCTCCTCCGTGCCCCGGAAACTGATCTTTGTGTCCTAACGTAATGTTGCTGATTTCATATGAATTACATATTAATTGTTAAATATTAATTCATGTCTCAACGCGGATCACAATGTCAGGTATATTGTATGCTGTGCATACTTGACAGTTTTGCATATTTCCGGGTAGGAGACGAGGAGAGGGGTGGAAGAAAGGAGGTGGGGAGTGAAGAATATTGGGACGCAGGTCCAGTATGGCAAAAAAAGAATACGTGACAGCATGCACTACATGCTGTGGAAGCAGCGTATGCCTGTGACGTAATTGGTCAATTCCCTAAAGAGCTCAGGAAGCAGGCATGATTGTCGACGGGAAACGCACATTGGGTTAAAGGTTGCTGTTGTTAAAGTTAACTGTAGACTGGAATTTCCGACTGGAGACTGATATGTACTCTACATAAGGGGGTCGATATACTTGCGTATATCGCGTGTACGAAATCACGTGTGAAACCGTTACCAACTATATTAATGTAAAATGTTTGTAAAAGAAATTTCTAAACACTGTAAAAGTCGTGTAGAATAATGGCAATAACTCATTATTTAACACTTATCCCATAAAATAACAGGATTGATACTCCCCCCCCCATTCATTAAATGGTTTTTCTCTGGCAACATTGCTGCCAGTCTTTTCACCGGTTTCTTATAACATCTTTTTTTTTTTTACAGTGTAACCATTCCAAACACGCAAAATCTCTCAGTTAAATATGAATGTTTGTGGCTGGAGTAATTTTCATAATGGCTGCTTGTTGATCACCTGCAAAGTATGAAATGACAACACGTGCAAATACACGCACGCAAAAATAACACCCCTTATTTGGGATCTTAGTAAATCAACCCCAAGGTGTTCACACTAGTAAACATGTCAAAGAAAACTAATTTGAGTATGTCTTGAGTGCTCTCCATGATACTAACTAGCCTGATGCAATTAAACATTTGATTGGTGGGGCTGGCTGCGGAGTAGGGGGGAGCGAATTCAATTTCATTCGGACTATTCCGCCTAATTGTGCAAATGGAAGCACATTAAAAGAAAAGCCCGTTATCTTGTTTGTGGAATGAATTTTTTAATTTCCTGGCCGGCTGCTGCCGTCCCGGGCGAGACGTTAACTCCGACGATGGGAGTACATCCCTGCTGCCATTCCCTGAATGCTGATTCCACTGTCGAGGTCTACCCAGTCGACCATGAGCCAGATGTTCCACACTCCCCCGTTCTCCACTCACTAATAAAACGTCCCACCCACCAAACCAACATTCCTCCTCTGTCGATTAAATCTCCCCTTCTACAGGGTGTCACCTCCTACTCCTGTAACTTCAGCTTTTACTCCGCTGCAAATGGCCACAATTAAATACTGTGAACAACCTTTTATTATTAACAGATGAACTATAAAAGAGATGTATTTTTTTTGTCTTTCCTGATTTCTTTGCAAGAGCTTTCAGAATTTCATTATATGACGGAGTGCTCACAGGAACAAGAAATGGTTTGTCATTTGAAAATGGTTTGAGGGGATAATTCAGGCTTTTAAATGTCACATCTTTCGTAGAAATGGGCACTTTCTGCAGTTTTTGTGCAGCAGTAGAATTCCATTATAATCAGTATTCTTTCTCCCAAATTTGGACTCCCAGTTATAACTGACTGTCAGCTAAAGCCATAGCCCAGGTTCCAAACACTAATTTATACTGACATTGTTTATTTAATGCATTTTAATCTTCTCAGGAGACATTTTATTCATATCATATTATCAGACAGTAATTTATGACCTGTCATTTGCTGATTTATATTTTACCAGGGTAGCAGCCAATTGGCGCCCCAAAAACCTGCACCAGCATAGTGTTCATTGAGGGATTTCTGGCCTCATGACTGTTGCTGTAAAAAAAAAACGACAACAAAAAAATGCTTGTCAGAGACCCGTCTGTCCTCTGAGAGTCCTCCACCCTTCCCCCTTCTTTTTTTGCAACCGACGTTTTGTTTTGTTTGAGAGAATTGAGTGCTGCTGATACGAGACTAAAATACCCCTCCTTCTCTTAGGGCCTTCTGGAGACCAAAGAGCAGCCGAAAAGGGGCTTTAAACTTCCCCCTCTTCTCCTCCGCTGCGGTGCAGCTCTCACCGGATCCCGCGCGTCTCCTCGTAGGTACAGAGCCACCTGCACTTCCCCCCCGGGGCGCGCCGGTGTTTTTCTTGGCAATCCGGCGGCGGTTCTGGGTACAATTTACAACTTGTTTCCAATCTCCCTTCCACTTCAAACGGGAGTGCAGTGTCACGGCGCCGCTCCGCGCTCAATCAAACTGATCATGACAAACTGCGGGGGAAACAAAATATCTCCGCGCCCGTATCCTCAGGAGAGGTTTTACAAACTTTAGACGTTTCGACGACTCAAACAAAGAGTAACTATCAGAGTCCTGTTCTACCTGTCACTGTTAATGCTAAGACTTTCTCAGGCTACGACTGACATTTATCTTGCTACGCCTACAACTTGTATTACCACTGCTGCTCTGCTGCTGTTGCTACTACTGCTACTCACCTCTTTTTTGTTCAGTCTTGATTCTGTTTCATATATGTCTACTACTACTGATATTGCTATTGGTACTACTACAACTGCTAGTACTACTATTGTTACTACAGTGGTGCTGTGGTTAGCACTGTCGCCTCGCAAGAAAGAGGTTCTGGGTTCGAATCCCGGTCCTGGTCCTCTCTGTGTGGAGTTTGCATGTTCTCCCCGTGTTCGCGTGGGTTTCCTCCGGCCACTCCGGTTTCCTCCCACACCAAAGACATGTATGTCTAAACTCCTGCCATTGCCCTTGACCAAGGCACTGGCCTCAGAACTGGAGTTGGTCCCCGGGCACTGCTCTGTGGCTGTCCACTGCTCCTAAGTACTTAGGATGGGTCAAATGCAGAGGACAAATCACCCCACGGGGTCAATAAAGTTAATAAACTTAACTACTACCACCACTGTGCGCGCACACGCTCACACACACACACAGCCAACATATACACATACAGACAGACACCCAAAGC
Source organism: Synaphobranchus kaupii (assembly GCA_029718625.1). Classification (NCBI taxonomy): domain Eukaryota; kingdom Metazoa; phylum Chordata; class Actinopteri; order Anguilliformes; family Synaphobranchidae; genus Synaphobranchus; species Synaphobranchus kaupii. Next base: position 60,644,953 of record CM056383.1, on the reverse strand, counting down.
TCAGAATTAGATGTTTATTTTACGACAGACATACGCATGACATCCATGACGATGACATTCAAATTAATTCATTGTGATCAGACCAGAGACAGAGTGACCTTGTGTGCATGTGTGTGTGTATTTATATGTACATGATGGAAAGTGGGGAGAGAGAGAGGAGGATAAAGACTTTTATTAGATCACACCCCCATCTCTCCTTCTCACCTGCCCTCTCTCTCCCCCCCCCCCCCCCTCTCCTCCCCCTGTCCTCCCCTCTTGGCAGAGTGAGGGGCCAAACTCCTGCATATTTATCTGGGCGAACAGTCCAGGCAGAAGCTGAGCGATTGGTAAGGGAACATGCACACGCATCTGTTATAGGAGCATCTGATGCCCTCCCGGTGCACCCTGGGACAGATGGAGATAAAGGTGAGCGGGTTTGGAGTTCGCTAACTCCAGTGTGGTATGGATGGAAATTTCCTTTGAGGTAACACAAGGAGGAAAAGTCAATTAGGCACAGCGGAGCAAAGTTCCACACTTTTATTTTCCACAAGGCTCTGAGACCCTTTCTTCTCCCACGCTTCAAATGAACAGGCTGTTGTTTTAAGTCCTGTGTCCTGGGGGGTGGAGAAAAAGCTGTTGCTGGCAGTGTTTCCAAAGAGCCAACCGTTGCCTGTAACGTGAGCATGCGTAATGCAATTATTACTTGAGTTCATTTCCTTGTTTATGCAGCGCTGATTAATCAGACAAAGATAATAAAAAAACCTGCTGGAGACAAACCAAACAAAGAAAAAAGCCAAAAAAAAAACAAAGATGCATTTATGTAATGATACAAACAAAACTAAAAGAAGAACATAACTGAAAGCCTATGTCACCCTTGGGCTGCTTCATCTGAGAGGAGTTACGGTATGTCATTTGAAGCGATGTAATACGTTCGTTTAATCTCACAAACAGATACAGTTAAAATTCAAAATGGAAAGGAATGCGTTTGTAAGTTTGTGTCTGTTTACTTATAGAGCAGACCGTACTCTCAATCACCTTTCTGACCAGTGCCTTAAAGTAAGGCAGAGAAATGATAAAAAACTGTCTAACACTTTACTTTAACTATTTGCCATAAACTTTCCTAACTGTGTCATAAGACGTAATCTAGTTAAAAAAAAGCCACAATGGCATATTACATCTTATGACCGATGTCATAACACTGTTATAATCGAGCAAAAGTTTTGTGTCAGTTCTTTTGAACATGTCTTGTGAAAATGTCTGCAGTCATTAGGGTGGTGTTATAGCATTTGACATAAGCTGTTATATGCTTTCATTACTTGTATTGGGTTGTGTTAGGTGTTGTACGGTGAGTTATGATAAAGGTCACCATTTAAAAAAAATCATGTTACCCACTGGGATTCAAACTTTCCTTAACAATCAATATCATTGTGGGTCCCCATAGATACTGAATTAGCACACTCACCTGAGAAATCATACAAATAGTGATTAATTGTGACCCTCAAAAAAGCAATTTATTTTCCTAAACCACGGAGAAGAAGGAAATGGGTGGAATGTCACGCATGTCAACAATTTAAAGATGTCTTTGAGTGACTGAGTGCACCAGTATCCACCTGGTACACAGCGCAGAGACAGATTCAATATATTCTGCAGTTTGCAATTTATACATGCACACAAAATAGCAAGAGATTGACATTTGCAATAAAACAAACATCAACTATGGTCTTGTACAGAGACCAATAACTAGGGAGAATTAGCTGTCAGCAAGGCACAAGAGAACTTTGAGCTGTAGACAGACGTCACCCAAGATTTGACTGAAGACTGGGAGTGAAAACATTCCACTTAAAAACTGGATAACCCCAAATTGTGTGCATTTCTCAAGAAGCATTTAATCAATGACAGGGAAATCCCTCTGCAAAGCAGCTTATGCAGAAGTATGTGTAGGCTGTGGATAATATAAAGAATATAAAGGAACTGGTAAAGTCAGCTGACGGCATGTCTGTGGTCCCAGACAAGTCAAGAGATGGCACAGACAATCGTGTTTTTTTTTTTTAAGGGAAAGCAATTACAGCAGATTTGAGAGTTGTCTAGGGTAACACAATGTGCCTTGCGGCTGTAAATTGCTATTAAGTTGCAGACGGCATGAAGAAATGGCAGTTGGACTTTGAGGTGGATTGAGTTTAACTTGTCAAAACCTTTTCCCTTAATATTCTGCACTAACGTGATCAGAGTATGCACAATGTTTTACTTATTTAAGTGATTATGAGCGACCTGATCACACAACATAATGGCATTTTCATTTGAATGTGCGTGTGTTTTGTTTATAGAAAAAAGAAGCTGTATTCACCAGTCAGGATCTATTCTCCCTGACCAGAATGTTCAAGGTAGGGGATGGTAACGGTTTCCCAGCTGCTAGTTTTTCTAGCATCTATCAAGTACAAGCTTTGCAAGATGCGATTGTGAAATTAATTGCGATTTTTAAATTATTTTGTAAAATGCCCCAAAACAGAGATGAGAATAGTCGCCCACACCTAGCATTTTTCATAAAATGAAAATGAGTTCAACAGGTTACTACACCCGTAGGAATTGGATTTGGTCAGCTCCAAAGCAGTTATATACTGCTGTAAAGAAAAACCTGTGGGTACTCCCCGGTGGGGCTGACATTTTTGCATCTTCAGAGAACAATACAAAACACAAAACATCCTCCTGCACCTACCACACAAAACATTGTCATCTTTGTGTGTGTGTGTCTGTGCATGTGTGTCTTTATTTCTTATATATTATTAAGTCTTCATTTTATTCTGGAATATTGACAGGTTAATCACCTGACACAGGAAAGCATACACATAATGTGGGCAAGGCATGATGGGAAATGTCAAAGGTCAGGAGAATTGTTCGATTGGACAGGAAGCGCAAGGTGGCATATTGCAAGCTCATGTGTTTATCTGAGTCCAGCCTTCCTTGTCCCTCTGCAAAATTGGCAGGGAGAGGTATGATGACGGACGCCTTGTTCAAACCAGGTTTGTTTGATTGATTACAAGTCTCTTTCCCAAAACAAATTCTAAAAGGGTTTAAACTATCTAGTAAATCTTGATCCATTTAAATTTTGTGTTGAAGCTGAGGGATTATCGTACATCCTGCACCTTCGGCCTGCAGATTTTCACTCTATCTGGAGCACAGACTCACCTGCACGCTCTTCTTACTTTCTGGCAAAAAAAAAATTCTAAATTAATCATCCGGTTTCATTAAGAAAATGGCTGAATTAAAAAAAACAACAAAAAAAAAACACATTATTACATAATACTTATTGCATAGTGCAATAGATCAAAAAAGGTGATAGAACAAAATGAAGGAAAACCAAACAAAATACATATCTAGAAAAAAAGAAGAAACATTAATAATAAATAAGTATCAAGCTTTGATTCATGAGAAGAAAAATTTAAAGTATGCAGCTCAGTTAAGAGATAATCTTTTGCTTTTTTTAAAATTGAGATTTTAAAAAATGCACTGTACAATGCCTCCTAACTGTGACTTGCTGAAAGGAATAAAAAGCTATAAATAAATAAATAAAAGCGACACAGAAACGATCAGTTAAAATTGAAAAAAGCTTTACGTCAGTTTCGTCTCGCACCAGTGACGTCCCATATATTTCCACACTGTCATGTTTATGCTTGAGTATAAATTAGCAGTGCCCTATGTTATTCGTGCTAATGTTTTAGCCTCTCAGGTTGCTCCAGTGCACTTCTATGGAGTCCTATGACCTAAATGCAGCAGCCTGCGGAAAACGTAATTTATGACCTACGTGGCGTTACCTTCCGCCAAATTAAAACAGAGTGCTCGTTTTCAAAAGCTCTTTTTTTAATCAGTAAAAATAACACGAGATGTTTCGCTCACTTTTTCACACACACGTGAAGGTTTTGGACCTGTTCTCTTCAGCCAGTCCGCTTTCTTTTCCTCCTCCAAGGCTGTTCAGTCAGAATCAAAATCACGTGAATAAAAAGAACAGAAACTGAACTGAGCATACGGTTGGAGAACTACCCAGGTAGGGACACTGAGACGGTGGTAGAACGAAATTCGACAATGATATTCATATTGCGGCCAACTACACACTTTGATTTGGTGCGTCAACCGAGCGGAGCCAATGTTGCATGACATAGTAAACAGTTTGAAGTGAATTTCTTGTCAATAGATAGGCTGTTCAAAATGAGAGGGATACATTGAAAATGTAGCAGAACTTTCTGCCTAATGGTTAGGCCCCTGGTGCTTTGAAGTAACCCCCTAATAGGTGAGGCTACACATAGATATCAATCACTGATTTGTTGAACCAACGGAATGATTTTGCTCAGTTCTTGGTTAAAATTAGTGAATCACTGAAGCCTCCAACTATTTTCAGTTTTATGAAGCTCACATCACTTCATTCAATATTCTCGACTGGAACAAGACGCAGCCACGTTTCAAGAAGCGACCATCTTTTCCTTGTTAATCTGAAACAGAAAGAACGGATGCACATACCGCCGTTTTATCCCAGGACGGTAAATTACTTTCCTGTGCTGGTTTGAGGGAAGAAAAAAAACAACCCTGTAATCTGAATAAACAAGACACGTAATTTATACCCTGACTGATTGAAAAAATCCCTCTCAGGATAATCTATTATGTGTTACGAAGGACTCGCTGATGGCAACTCGTCATAAAGCATCGTAATTTCAAAACTTAACGTGACTGTCAAAGTCCGTAAGGTGGAGGGAGGGGAACAGACTTGGTTGCTGGGAGTTTAAACGATTAATCACATGGATGCAGCATTCATAGCCGGCAGGCCCTTTGGGAAGCGGCATGGCGTAGAGGTGGAGATTGCGTTTCCATTGATGTCGGGGGTGGAGGGTGAACTGCAATAAATAAAGCTAGGGCTGGGTTCTTGCTCGGGCCCACGCCTGATGAATTATGCCAAAAAAGAGAAGGCTTGGGGTTAAGGTCAAAAAAGACATGTCATCATATGCTTAAACATGACTTGAGGACAAGAAAAATAACTTTTTTCCCCCTTCTCCATCTCTGGGACAACCTACCACCAGTTCTTTAAAAAAAAATTTTTATTCAATAGCTTGACATATAATCTTGGGTATTGAAATAGGGGAAAATAACCATGCTGTTAAGAGTCCCTAATCCTGCAACACAGTCAGCAGTCATTTGTTTGTTCTGATTTTCACTAATCTTCCCGTGTTCACAGTCACCTTTGTGTGATGGATACACTGAAATAGGCTATTTACTCACAGCGTTTGATTATTTACGCTGGAATAATGTGCCAGCTCAGAAGATTATTCGGTCCTCAGGGGGTAAGTGAAAACATTTACCTCCCCGTAAAACCCCCCCCGGTCCCCTCACCACCCGCCTTGAGGTGCTTTGTCTGGGACACTCGGGTACGGGTTTACTCCTGTTCGTGGAAACTTCCCCGTAACTTCTGGGCGGCTGATTCAATCAACGCTAACTTTTTTTTCCATTCGTGACAGGTGACCCGAATACTCAAAGGTTTTTTTTGCGACGTATTTGAACGTGTTCTATAAAAGAAAACAATGGGGAAGGAAAATAAACACAAATTATTTTTATCGCGAGTCGTTCTTTTCCCTCCCAATTGTTATTTAGCAACCAGGTGAGGAGGGCCCTGCTGACTTACTGTAAACCCTCTCTGGACTATGGAAGATTTTCAGTGACTTTATTAAATGCAATCGCTATAGCGGCACGCAGTGAATGATCATCCCGCCCCCAGACTATGATTAGACAGTTGATTAGATTTAATTTAGGCACGGAAAAAATAAAGCACGCCAATTATATTCACGAGTGTGTATTACGTTTACTTGTGGCACAAAAACCGCACGTGACGTTAAACAGCAATGATAGGCCACTCTGTAGTCCAGTAAATACAAGAACGATGATTGCTTAGCGTTTTGTCACGCTCAGAGCACACAGAGTACATTCCGAGGTCATTATTACATTTAATTGTGGCACAAAAACTGACTTTGAAAAACAATGCACCCCATATTGTATTTCAGTATGAGTGTTTTTGACATAATGAAATACAACGCAACATGTGTTTTGCTTTTAATTATGGCATGATAAATGCACATCATTAACTAAAAGCAAACGCAGGTATGTATTACATTTCACTATGTGTTGCTATAGCGATTGCATTTAATAAAGTAACTGAAAATCTTCCCATACTGCACAACACTTTGGCCAACTATATGTAAAAGCCCTGTTACGTGAGTAAGGTGGCAATCAAAAACTATATTCCTTATCTCGGTGACTTATTAGTTTCATAATTGAACGTTCATCCACAGCACGGCACTCGTTCAAACACTCATTCGAAGTAATTATTTGTTTCTGGCAGAAAATAACTCCATAAATAGAACAGCCAGACTGCACCCACAAAAATACTTCAGAATTTATCATTTCTCACTTAAAACTCATATTATGTTCTCATTTTATGACACTTTTATGTTTATGGTCAAATTGACCCCAAAAGTTTTAACTGACACAAAACTTGTGTATATGAAAATATGTATATGAATATAGCGCTGCAACGATTCAATGCATCTAATACAAATAATATAAAAAAAAACCTGCAAAATAACAAGGGCCTCCATCCATTTTGTGGTCTATGAAGCTTCACTCCTCCATCAGTATGTAAAACCAACAGGGACAGTGACCTAGGCTTCAGCAGGCACACCGATGCCCACAGCCAGATGGCAGAGTGACGGTCATCTCATGGGCGTGTGTTTTTGGACAGAGCGGAGACATCGACTGCCGCCTCGAACCCGAGCCGGTTGAAGCATCCTCGACAGATCAGGGGAAACGTGCCGCGGGAGAGGAGGAGTTTCCGCCCAGCCAGTTTGTCTGAAGACAGTTCAGGGGACGACTCGTCGAAAGGCCGCTGTTCTCGGCCAATCATATACTCCAGTTGAAAACCGCCGTGCTGTGCGGTTTGTTTTTACATAGTGCGCGCCCTCGCGACACGACTCTGGCGCCATTACCGCTGCAAGTTCATGGCCACCAGGGTTCGATTATTAACCTATTATTGCTCACAATGCTGTAGACTTTATAGGTGAATTAGATTAGCCTGCTTCATTTTCTTGCATAGTATCCGAAGTATGTGTGTTTGTATGGGGGGTGGGGTTAGAAAAATATTTTAGAAAAAGTTGACATTCATAACTAATTAGATGAATTACGCTTTTTCCCTGCATTTTAGGCGTATTTTGAACGAGATGCCCACTCGTTCCCTTTCCTTCCCTCTCCTTATTATTTCTTTCCCCCGGTGCCTATCTGTTAGAACACGCAGGCATGTTTGGTCTTGGTTCACTGATGGAGATGATGAGATATATCCAAAAGACGGTGCCCATTAAAGCAGCTTGGCGAGATATGGCATTTCTGCTGATTCAGTATTCGGAGTGGGAATATGATTACCTGACAGGAGATGATGGTATCTACTCTCAGTCAATATCTGTAAACTGACATTTCAAAAAAAGAAAAAAAAAAAAATCAGTAGATAAGTGAAAAAGTACCAAAAAGTCCTTTTTTCTTTAAATTCTTAGTTCAGCCCCACACACACAAGGAGATAAGGTGGGCCAAGCTGTTAATACAAATTAAATGACTAAACTTACAGTGCTCTGGTTTCAACAGATGCTTCTGAAGAGCGTGATTTGAGATAAAGTGCATTGTTGACGTTGTTCTCTTAATGTATTCCCCTTGTCACCCCTTCCATTGTCTGAGTCAAAATACTCTTCTTGGAAAATGAAGGAAACATTAGTTTGAACTGAAAGTTTGTTAATCCCTTATTAAAACAGTGGATAGCACTGTCACCTCACAACAAGAAGGATCCAGGTCAGGCACCCTTTGATGTGGAGTTTGCATGTTCTCCCTGTGTCCGTGTGGGTTTCCTCCGGGCACTCTGGGCTCCTCCCACAGTCCAAAGACATGCAGGTTAGGCTAATTGGAGAATTTTCATAGGTATGAGTGTATAAATGATTGGTATGTGTGCCCTGCAGGAATAAGTGGGTTAGATAACAGATGGATGCATTAATAAATAAATTAAATTGTGTGGAGTGCCACAGAGTGACTTAGCCGTTACCATGACAGGACCATGACCGTGTTTATATGACTACTATAGACAATGCTTTGCTCTTCTGGTTTTTTTTTGGTTCCTGTTCGTGTTTTTTGTGACTAAATCCAAGAACCTGTTAATACATACATATTAATATGTCTAATATTAATGAATCAAATTCATACTTTAAACAGCTGCTCGGCTGACTAGTCCATTTGTTGCCTAGCGACAGTCGCCTAGCTTTGCTCAGCTCCCAGTAATGTAAATACTGCAGTGTGTACAAATGGCTGATAATTGAGTTTTTAATCGAACTAAAACTGTTTAACTTTTTCTTTTTTTTAACAAAGCTATCAGCATGACATACAAGTATAGTACTGTAGCAACCATGTATGTTAAGAGCTTGATAGTGCTACTGTATACTGGGCCTTGATGTCCTGGATGAGATAAGAGAGAAGACTATGGTTCCCCACACCTCCAATTGGCCTCAAAGCACCACAAAATACTTCCAGGTAGCTTTAGAGCTAAAAAAAAAAAAAAAAAGACTGTTTTGTTTTTGCTTCGGAAACAAAAGTATATGAAAAGGAGAATCTGACAGATTTTAACAGTCTTGGCACTTTCCTTGTGCAGACTACATATCTAAAATTGAAACAACGGCAGGATGTCCAGACCATGTTTGTTTTCACGCTGCGTTCAGCCATGTCAACTGGGTCGAATGTCAGGAACCGCGCTGATGCGCAATCGTTCGTACAGTGTCGGAGTTAAAGTGTTTTCCAGTAGATGAGTTTTCCACCTGAAGACCTTGACATCCTCCAGAAGCTGACGTAAAAGGGAGACCTTTACGAGCCCGTTACACACGGTGTCTGCATGCCGATTGGAGGAGCATCGTATGTGCGCCACGGCGCAGGAGCCGCCGCGAGTGTTGTGGTTCAAACTGATAAGGCCAAACAGGAAGTCCCTTCCCACTCCTGGAAGACCGTAGAGGAAAGCAGAGGTCAGCCACTTGGGTTAGATAAACTACAGCACAGTCAGGAGACAGTGTGAAAAGGACAAATATTATAATAATGTGGCATAATACAGGGGGCTGCCAAGTGGGGTAATTATTTTAGAGCTGGGCTTGTAATAAAAAGAGAAAAAACCCTTACAGTCTTAAACCCCAGATGAGATGCAATCTACCTTTCAGCAAGGAACAGCTTTAACAAATATCCAGCATTAAGATAATGTGCAAAATTATAAGCTCTACCAGTCACCCCCCTTTCTAATAGAATTGGCTTTGAAAATGCTTAGCCTGTCAAGCTTAAAATATTATCACAATTAATCACAATTATAAACAGTAACCCAATTAATATTCTTATCTTGGATTTCCCACATTAAAGAAAGATCTAAATGCATGCTTTTGTTTCAAAGTTTCCCAGTAAATACTACATAAAGCAATTACATTCTTGTACTCAAAAAGTTTGCATTCAAAATCATGCTAATAGCACTCTTGGCAAAGCATTTAATCTATTCAAATTAAAATTTTCTTTATTGACAACACAAAATAATCAAGGATGATTTTTTCACTGCAATGACTAATCATTTCTATCCGAATTTGCTGCAGCTTCTGTCTAGACTAGAAACAAATTCTTCAAAACATGCCCTTGAAACAATTGGGCACAAAACAAGATATTTTAAAATCAGTGGTGCATGTTCACTGAAAACAAGTAATTTGTGCATTCACAGAAATCAAGTGGCGTTCACTATGAACACACCACATGATTCCCACCAGCTCTCGTAAAATAAATATACACACTGCCAGATATGATCGTTCACCTCGTCCTTTCTTTATGCAGAGCCAGTCGCTGAGACAGACTAGCCTGTTAACATATTCAGGGCATAACGCTGCTCTCTTTTTCTGTACGATTTTACTGTACAAGTGAAAAAATGTGAAACGAAATGATAAAAATGTGTTAGCATGGGTCTCCTTCTGTAGTCAGTTGCTGCCTAGTTTCCAATGGCAGTAGCAAGGTAATGTCGCACATTGACGGTTTGAAGGCTTACATAGATTCCTACGTTGTTAAGCTGCACTTGAACGACACAGGCTCCTGGCTCCAAGGAAGATTCTGAGAGTAGCAGCAAACTCATGTTTAGCGCACAGATTGATGATAGCAAACGGCTATCATTGACGTGTGTAGCGGGTGCCAGAGGGTCGGGTTTGGACCGGAACGGATCCGGTTTTCAAATCATTTGTACGGGTCCGGGGCTCGTTTCATGAAAGTTGCGACGTGCGAGCTGCGATCTGTGAGATGCGATCGATGCTTAAAAAAAGTTTAGCATTTTCTACCTCTGCCTTTCTGTCACGGTGTCGCCATATCACACGGGACTCCAAACATTGCGTACGTATGGCTGTCCATCGTGTGCGGAGTTACGCAGATTCTCACAGCACGTGTTATATTATACATCTGAATTTCGGCGTGGAAACTCGCTTACGCGGCTTTCTGATGGTATTTTTCTGCTCGGCACTGTTTATACATGTGGCCCCTGGTCCGGTGTGCATACTTGATTGACATTTGACTGCTCTCCACTTTTACACCTTTTTACACTCCTGGCTTTGCGATGCTGCCCCCGGTCAGCGAGCCCAGACTTTGCCTATGCATGGGTGTCTATTTTTTGTCTAAATTCTAATCTGGCAACCCTAGAGGTGTGTCATGTCCAAAAGAGCTTTCCATTTGAACATTCATCTTTGTATATTTATGTATGTTTCTTGTACTTTTTCCTGGTGAACATACACAGTAATGCACCCTTCCCACTTCCCATTGAAGGCAGAACTCTTGAAGCTGATATTAGGTATGAATATTAGAAACACAATTGCAATGTAGAGTCAGCCCCTGGCTTGTTCTCCATGGTTTTAAATGCTGCAACAGTGCTTTTCCTCCCTGTGTTAAGCTTGTTCTTTACATCCTTCATTTTGGCTAGTTCGGAATGAGTCGAAGTGTACAGGCTGGGGCCTGTCACTCTGGGAGAACTTACGCCAGAATTTTGCCGGCTTTCACCATTTCCATAATATGAAATATTGTTTCCATGGTGAACTGAGGATCAAGCCCTTCTCAACCAGAGCGTCCACTGGAGAACAGCAGAGTGGAACATTACTCTCGCACCTAGACACACACATGCACTCAAGAACACACACTGGCGCACGCATATAGGCACACACACACACACACACACACACACACACACACACACACACACACACACACACACACACACACACACACACACACACACACACACACACAGGAAGAAGCCAGTTCAAAGCTCACCATTAATCAAAGGGATAATGCTCTCCTGGAGGACATGCCAAGTCAAAACCGTTGTGTTATGGGATCATTTTGCTCACGGAGAGTACGCTGCGGGCTCTCAACGTGCTCGCTCTGCGATGAAGGGCGGCATTGCAGGGACGCTCTTTTGGCTTTAATCAGCCTTTGTTTCTGGTAAACAACTCAGCAAAGATGAAACTAATTACCCCACGTCACAGACACGCTCTTATGATGACATGTAACCCCCCCGGCTCCTTCTTGCTCACCTTCCTGCTCGGATCAGCAGGGCCGGCCTTCACGTCCACACTGCATCCATCACTGCAGCACGGGGGGCCGGTTCGTAGGGGGCATAGGGGGTTCGTAATGAATGCAAATGACCTCCACGGTGGGCCTATTAAGGAGAGTCATTAGAGACATAGCGAACCGGTGTCAACACCGCGACAGTACGCTTTGATAAGTTTGTTTAAGGAGAGACCGTTATCGGAGGCCAACTCTTAAACCTCTTACAGCATGCCGACATTGTTGAGATATACCTCTGATCTCCGTGTAGGTTAGCTCTTAAAGCAAATAGGCATTGCCAAGATAGATGTCTGGATGGAGCTTTATCTAGGACTGAACTGTACAGCTTGAGTTGATTTGTCCTGGCCCCGATTTGTTGTAGTTGTAAATATTCAGCAAGCATTTTGAAAATTATATCAAACTCAAATCCTCTGACCTCTTTTCAGCCGGTGAAAATCCCAGGATGCAATTCACCCAGCACCAGCTTTATTTCATTTGAGGGTGAAGCCCAGGCTATGAACCCACTGGGGTCCTCTGTGAATGACTTTGTTGAAGATTGATGTCATATGTTATAGTTTGAGGGCTGAAATCCAAAAGCCTTCCACCACAAAACACCCCCGCCCTCGCCCTCGCACGCACACACACACACACACACACACACGTGCACGCACACACACAGGTCGCCAACGAGACAGTGATGGAGTGTGGTTGTCATTCCTGAAGAGGATGTCTGACTCTGCTTATTGCTTCTCTCTCCATGGCCGTAATGAAACCGTCACTCTGACACCTTGAGCGGGCGCGGTCTCCGACACCTGGCACCTCTGGGCCGTGATGTCTTTATCCGTCACCTTCACGCCGACGGCCGATGTGTACACGGTGTGACTCGAACACGCTGGAAACCGAATGCTGTTCCTGCCGTGGAGACAAGGGTGCATTTGTGTGTATGTATACGCATATGTGTACGTGTAGGTGGAATAGGAAAACTCAACAAACGTGACATGGTTTGCCATATTTATGGGCAGGCATTTGTTGTTGACATTTAGCGCATTGAATGAAGTCCACTTGTACGTGTTTCATAAACCATTCCTAATGGTATTATTTGTCATTGACACTTATTATTGCTGATATTTAGACCAAATGTGAACTCATATTTGTGAGTGTATTACAGAGATTACCTGAAATTCCAGGTTTACAGTGCATAATGTTATATAAAACATAACAGTATCATTGCAAACTGGATTTTTGATTCCTTTCAGTTTGTAAACCTTGGTCTTCCTATCATTTATGAATCTTGGAGTGAACATCATATTTGTTTACTGCTAATAAATCATTTTACACTAACGACATTTATGATGAAACGTATTTCACAGGAAAAACAGCAAAAGACATAAACCGTATTTCCCAAAAGTGAAAAAATCCTAAATGTGTGGTTTTTCTACCTGAAATATCTATGTAATGATTTATGTTGCATTGATCATTTGATCATTGATTTATGATTTACGGATCATTTTCAGTTAGTAGATTGTATTATTATGCCTTCCACACTTTGTTCAAAAGTAAACCATTTGTACTCTAATAACTGAAGGTTAATGTGATCTGCAACTGCTTAAATGCCTTCACCTTCCCATGAGGGCTAGTCGGCTATTAGGCATGACGTGTTATCAATTCGCAAACGTTTGCGTATGACTAATATTCCATAGGAACTGAAGCATATGAATTATAGATAATAATGCGTCAGGTGAGTCGCAGACAAATCCGCACATCGCCCGTGATCACACAGATCAAAGGACACAGTTGTGCGTTAGTTTCCTCCTCTGTTTCCACATGCAGCTCACAAAAAGACCCCAGACAAATTGCAGCGGCTGACAAGCTGTTTGAAAACATTGTTAAATCAAACATATAAACTAGACACATGTATGAACGCGGCGGACGTCTCACTTCAAAGTTACATCGCTTCTTCGGCTGGTGAGCTGAAACAGCTGTTAAATATACGTATATGATTACATTCTACATTTACGTTTAAGGTAAAGTGCCCACATGGAAATCAAACCTTCTACCTCGGGGGTTACAAGCCCAGCGGCCTAACTATTACACTACACTCCTGACCTATAATTTGCTTATATTTTAGGCTTTTCTGACGCGACAACTTACACATTTTAGAATTTGTTTCATTCTTTGACAGTTTCGACAGCTGGGAAACTGGTTAGACCTTTCAGATGTTTGTTTTTAGGCACTTAATCTTGTTAATGAATCGTTCTGATGGGCTCCATCTCAAGGTCGCTCGCAGAGTGTTTTAACACGGCTGATTCCGCAATGGTTATTATTTATAATTATCACATTAGGGGAGAGTGTTTGCTTATTAATGGTGGGACTGTCATAGACCTCTGTGTGGTTCCCATAATGCCCCGCATGTGGTTGTTGCAGCCATTAAAATGGACATAATTGCGTTCCTGTGGTCACTTTGGGCCATATCCTCCCAGATACTGTGATATTTTACTCCCTCCCACCTCAAGGTCATGACCCCTCTCTGCATAAAACACAATGGGCCTTATTCATGAACCGAATTTGTGCGTAAATTTATTTCTATTTTCTGTTAAATTCACAAAATCAAATGTAGCCTTTGAAATGCACAGTGCACACGTAATAAATTACGATTGTAAAAAGCAGACACTTTCGATTACGCCTATTAATCAATTGTAAGCCTTGAACTTGATTAATTAGACGCATAATGTAGGCTAACGAATGCTCCCAGTAGGCTACTATTTTTTCTAAATGGATCAAATTTAAATGGTATGTGACGTTAAATATGCTAATTAGAGCACACATTTAACAACGCACAAAATTTTCTTACAGGTCTGAAGCCGGTGTTGCAATGGCTGATCTTGTGATGTTGGAGGAGCTAGCGCCTGGCATCCTTTGCAGAGAACGCATCTTTAGGGACGGTGCACATTTGTTGGCTGTTTTCGACTACCTAGATCACTTCTGCTGCATTTCTGCATAATTTAGGAGCCTAATCTGAGGGGGCCGACCAACGGAAACTATGCCGTTCCCGTACAGGTAGGCTACATGTCCTTCCTGTAATTAGCTTCATAGCCACAGGGACTGTTCAGCGGGAGATTTCTGACAGGTCCGGGATATCCAAGCCATCCCTGAATCGCATACTACCTGTTCGGCTCAACGGCATAATCCAGCTAATACCAGCGTACATCCACTTCCCCTACAGGATGCAAAGCCAGGTGGAGGTAAAGTGCGGTTTCTACGAAATCGCCAACCCGCCCAATGTTATCGGCGCCATGGACTGCGCACGCGCCATGAAACGCCCGTCCTATACCAGACATCCCCGATTTACCTGAACTAGGTGTGCTGTGGGATGAACCACCACTCGGACTCCACACTCTAAAATAAGGTGTGCGATTGTGCGATTGCCCGATTTCGGAACACCTCTCACATGCACAGAACACCAACACAACGACGAAAGGAGTAACATTTCATTTATTTCCAGGCTGCAAGAAAGACCGTAGTGCCTGGCAGAAGGAGGCGATGCCTTTCCCGCACGGTTTGATGAATCCAGTGTACATGTTTCGTATGAACTTCTTTTGTGCGTAAATGTACGCACATATTTAGGAACGTTTCGTGAATGAGGCCCAATGCACATAATGTACAATCATGACTGAAACAGAAGGAAATAAAAAAAGTCAAAAATAAAAGGCAAATAACATATTGTTAACAATTAAGCGAGGCAATTAAAAAGCGAGAAGTTTATGGAGACTTCAGAGTTTATGGAGAACCCTTGAATGCCTAATATATGCCATCGTAAAAGTCAGCGGGTCATCAGAAACTCCTCTAAATATCGACAATATTCTTCAATTAAAAGCATACACTAAAATTGAAGTCACCTCAAAGAAACCCTGAACGTGAACTACCCGTTTAATGTTCATGTAATGCAATGTGCTGTCACCAAACCTAACATTACATAAGCTGCACATCCCAATGGTTATTTCCTATACAGCTGTTAGCCTGAGCTACTGCTGAATCATTTACCGTTACAACTCTAACACACTCCGTTCTGCCCTTGTACAGCTGAGCTACTGCCGGTCACAGACTCAAGGTCCAGTGTCCAGCAGTCTGACCGCTACTCCATACTGCTGCCCTCGGTAACAGAGTCCGACACTTTGACCACTACTCAGCACTAAATTGAAGCCTGTTTGAGCGTGATTCTCTCAGATTTATAAAGGGATGATAGTCATAATGGATGAGGGAAATCAACAGACCAGCTGTTTCCTATTTTGCTAAATACCTCTATTCATTTCAAAAAGAAAAAAGCTGGTAATTACGGAAACACTGATTTAAAAACTCACTCTGGGCCAATTATGGGTACTTAAAAATATGAAACCTACAGACAAGACTGAGTGAGTAAGGTTTGTCAATCTGCAATGAAATAACTGGGGGGAAAACAGAATTGAAACAGGGAGAGAACAGAAAGGAAAAGCCATTTTACAGCATCTAATCACTCTAACTGTCAATGCCTAATTTCCCAGTAACCCTGTAAACCTTTTACTCGGTACATTAACGAAAGGTATTGTGAAACAACCCTTCTTTAATGTGCTTAACAATGCATTAAATGACTTGATTAGGCTGCTGTATTAGACACATTAGACTACAAGGCAGGCTACATTGTGCCCGATTCACTTTTGGGAAGGTTGAGAAAAAAATCTATTACGTAGGTGTATCTATATATATATATATCATGACTTCCTGTTGCACTGTGGTATAAATATGAGGTGACACACATGCCAAACTCCCTTAGTCATCCATCAAGATAGGGAAGGTCAGAGAACACACAAATTAAATGAGACAAAAGGTTGTTGACCTTCAAAAATCAGGAAACGGCTATAAAAAAATTGCGAAATGCGAGAAAATACCCATATCCACTATTAATGCAATAATTAAGAAGTTTAACTACTAGAGCTATGATGAACCTGCCTGGAAGAGGATGCAAGTGTATTTCTCCCCCACGTATTAAGGAGGATGGTTCGAGAGCCTAACAATTCCCCAAGGATCACAGTTAGAGACTAGCAGAAGTTGGTTGCATCTTAGGGTCACCAAGTCTCCAAAACTGCAATTAAAAAAAATGCCTTAGCAACAAGATATTTTTTTCTGAAGAAAGTCAGAACTATCATCAAATTAAAAACATAAGCACCAGGGCCCAGTAGTTCAAAACATTTAATCCCTATCCGATCGGATCAGATTTAGAAATCCCATTTTTTGTGGTCCAGGATCAGAGAACCTAATTTTGTCCTGGGATTTCAAAGCAATTCAGGACGGGATCACCCTGATCCAGATTCAGACTTTTCAAGATTACCAGATCCTGAATATCAGTGCTTTAATCCTACATATCATCACCTATTGGATATGAAGAAAAACATAATGAGACAGACAGTATAGCAATTTAGAGCCATTTATTAAGTATATAATGATTAATTATATTTTCCAAATACATAACACTTGCTTAAAATCATAATTGTTATCAAAAATAAGGAATCTAATAGAGTTACAACAACAAAAGGTTCACAGATCCTCTTTATTAAAAGGCAGCTCCAGAGCAGCAGCATCATCAAGGCGTGCTTTGAGGAGCTGAATCCAAAGTTTGGTTTCAATTCCACGGCTAACACTCCCTCACAGGTGCGCTACAACAATGCCCACGGAAGAACAAGGTGTGCCATTGAAGAGGCGCCTTGAGCGCCTAAACTATCTGCGAGTCGAACCACAACGAGCATGCAGCATAGTACTGGCTTGCGTTGTGCTACACACTATCACTACCTGCCGCAGTGTTCCCCTCTGTGACATCAATGATCCCCCAGAGCCCCTTGCTCCTGCTGATGATCCAGGCCCACCTGTGGATTTTGCTCTAAACGAGAGACTGAGTGGTTGTGCAATGCGAAATACTATTATCAACAATCACTTTTGACAGTTGATCACAGACGATGCACTTGTGCCTATTTTGTTGAATATATTTTTTCATTAATCAAAATTACATTTCTGATTGACATAATTTTTGTTGAGATCATTTTATGATCACAAACTCATTATTTATTGAATACACTGTTCTGGGAGGTAGGCAAGAGGCCACTGCAGATGTGACAAAAAATAAATGAATTCTAAGGGCTACAAATGATGCATTATTCCAAATCTGGCCCAATCGGATAGGGATTAAAAGTTTTTAACTACTGGGCCCTGGAGTTTGCTAGACATCATTGGAACTTTGGGACCAGGTTCTATAGTCAGATGAGACAAAGAAAATTGCTTTTTGGCCACAAACACCAGAAGTGGGGTGTAGGGTAAAAAGAGGGATGGTCATGCAGAAGTCCGTGAAGTATGATGGTGGATATGGGAAGTTCTGGGGCTGTTCCGCTTCCAACGGCCTTAGGAACCTTGTTAGGATACATTGACTCTTGTCAAATACCAAGAGATTTTAGACCAACATGTGGCTGCCTCTGCCAGGAGGCTAAAACTGGGTCAAGGTGGGATCTTCTGGCAGGACAATGATTGAGAGCATTCCTCCAAATCCACAAAAATGGTCAATTGACTACAGTATCAAACTTTTGCAATGCTTATCCCAGTCCCCTGATCGAAACCCCATTAGAAACCTATGGGGTGAGCTGAGAAGGAGAGTCCACAAGCAAAGACCAAAGGCTGGATCTGGAGAGATTCTGGAAGAATGGTCTCATATCCCTTGCTATGTGCTCTCCACCTTAGCAAACATTATAGGAGTGCTGTTATTAGTGCTGTTATCTTGGTAAAGGGAGGGGTGGTAAATGCACAGGTGGCAATAATTGCCAATAAATGTCTTTTTCAGAATAAACTGTAAGTGATTTAATGTTAAAGAATTTTTATTCTCTGAAAAATAATATAACAATAATCATCTTGTGATACAATTTCTCAGAGAATAAAAATGATTTAACATGAAATCATCTACATTCTGAAAAAGACACGTCACAATTAATTTGTGCATTTAGTACTTTCTACAGCCTCCTTGTGAATTTTATCAGGCATTCATCTTCATATTAATTGAGGGTGGCAATAATTGTGGAGAGCACTATATATAAATCCTGTCTCTGGTCGTTTGAACCTTTTTCAGAATGCCGCATGGATTCCACGGATGCTCTGATGTTGCCAGATGGCGACGGTGATGGTGTTGGTGACAGATTGGTGTTATTTTCGGTAGGTTCTGCCGCGTCCTTACACTCAGCACTGGTGCTTCTGGAAACTTGCCTATGAAAAGCACACCTGCTGCAGGGCTCAATGCGCCGCCTGCTCCCAGCACTAACGCCTCTTACAATACATGCAGGCTTTATGTGCACAACATGACACCTGTTTTCTGATATGACCCATTTTCCCTCCAGCGAGCATTCAGTATAATAAGTGGATGGACTGGATAACTGTGTTTATTGGCTAACGAGGTGGCTAATCCTGCTAAGACTGCTAAGGGTTCCAGTGTATGAATACACCCCATGGTCTGGTATCAAATCCTGACCATGCCAGTGTAGTTTTTTTGTCATGGGGCGCGATTGCATGCCATCACCCGGGGACGGAGGGTTGCGATCCTTGTCTCCTTGTGCAAGAGCGACTCCTCTGTTCAGTCAGGCTGGGGGAAGTGTATTCCTCAATTTTAATGAGTACGAACCTTTGCGCTTCCCTGAGTTTATGGAGGGCATGAGGCAATAGGGAGGGGCTACAAATACAACTAAGAATTCCAACTTTGTAGAAAAAACAAATTAAGCTCGCGGTAGGAAAATGTGGCGTGTTCTTGAGTGCAACACAACTGCCAGTCTCATTTTGGATTTGAACTTTCAACCAGCTATTGATATCAAAAATGACAGGAACAGGGTGAGGGGTTGAGCTCATAGTTGGCAGCTTCGAAAGAACAAAAAAAAACCCACCTCTCTAACAGTGCAAAGAAAAAGAGCTACATACGCAAACATGCCAGTACATTCCCCCAAGCGGCGCTCACAAGCGTAAGCGGGGTGATAAGGTTTTCAAAAAGTTATTTCCCCTGTTTGTTTTCTTTTGATTTTTACTGAAAAAAAGATTACGGGGGTGGGGTGGGGGGGGGTGTATAAGACTTTGGGCCAAAAAGCATTCAGAACACAAGTAAGAGAAGCAGGCGCCCAGCTGGGAAAACAAGACAATGGAGGACACGTCCGCCATGAGCAGCAGTGGTAATGGTGTCACCCTAAGAGGTCGTATATACTGGCCAGTGCCATCAGCAGTGGGTGGGGTCTCACAAAATCTGGGGCGGGGAATTTTACAATTCCTTTCTTTCTGTGGGTCAGATCTCCCTCCTCATTGGGTATTACAGTCAGTGTAACTAAAGACCACTGTCCTGAGCAATGGAGGGACAGTGGGGGCCGATTTCATTTATTTTTTGTGTGTTTCTCCGAGAGTGCATGCATGTTAATAGCTTTAATTGTTCAGTGTTAATTTAACTGCAATAGAGTTTAAACGAGACTAATACAAATGAAATATACACAAATGAAATATACACTGTCAAGCTGAATTAACACTGAACATTTCTCTGTGTATATGTACCAGCAGCCATACCACCATGTACCCTGTTTCTTCCAAATTGCTGACAATAAGCAGGTGTGGGCTTGGTTGGTCCTCGGATGGGAAACCTCCTGGGAATAAGTGTCCCACGACACGTATCGCAAAGATTAGGGGGTTCATTGGTGTGCAGGCTAATTCCCAATCCAATTCTCTTAACCTGCTATATAAGCATCCCCTAGTTTAATTGACTAAAGTCTATCTCTCACTCTCCACCTCAGCTGATGTGTGAGTGTTCTGGAACAAAATGGCTGCTGTGTATCAGCCAGGTGGGTACGACACATGGGTATTGGTTGGGTTTCCCCCTCATCTCTGGAAAGTGCTTTGAGTGTGAGAAAAGCGCAATATAAATGCAAATACAACCTATTATTATCATTATTGCCATGTAGGTATATTTATATATCACTCTATGAGGATATCTTAAGAACTAATTCAAAAATAAAATGATCATTACTCCACATAAATAGCCAAAATATGATTCTCAATAGAGGAACAACTGAGTGTGTCTCCCTCCTGTTCCTACTTCCTGTTCCCCAGACCCTACACTCATCTTGGGATCTTCTGTTGGACCGCTTCATGTCTACAGTAGCTAACCATTCTTACCGGGTAGCCTGTGATAGATCCGGGTAGATCTGTTCCCTCCCTCTGCCCACTCTTAACTGGTGTTCAACAGGGCTCAGTACTAGGTCCTCTCCTCTTCTCTCTCTACACTAAATTTCTTGGTCCAGTTATCTCTGCTCATCATATCAGGCATATTAATGTTATGCTGATGACACCCAACTCTTCCTTCATTCAGGCAAACCTGACTAACATTTCAGTCTGGATGTCCACCCACCACCGCAACATGGGGAAGAAAGAGCTCCTCTACCTCGCAATAAAGGGCTCTACTGGACGAATCCTTGGTAATGTTATTGGCCCGTGTCAGCACGCCATAGCAACCGATCCAGAATGCGAGAATGCTACCACACTTCTGCTTTTCAAACAACATAAATTCACACACTTCTTACCCCAATTCACTGGCTTTCAGTATCCACCTGCATCTGATTTAAGTCACATGGCCTGGCATACCATGCTGTGAGAGGTACTTGCCTAGCCTACTTTCAGACAATGATTACACCACACACACCAGATTCCCTCTGGGCCTCCTCTTCGGGGATCCGGCAGCCAGTCTTTACGGCCCTGGCTCTTCTCTGCCCTCATTCCTCTACGGTGGAACGACCTTCCGCACTCACCCAGGAGGGTAGAATCACCGGTTGTTTTCCACAAGACTGAAAGCCCAGCTTTTCAGACCACAGGTTTAAAAACCTAAACATTTCCTCCCTTTGTTTTGCGGGTCTTCTGGCGTGAATCTGAATGAGGGCACCGGTTTGAATGTAGCCGTACTTATCTCTAGCTCCAGTGGTCACTTTCATGCCATGTTAAGTGCACCTTTTATAACTCGCTTTGAAAAAAGCATGTGCTAAATGGTTAAATTGTACACTGTGAATTGTGGCTTTTCTAATTAAACTAACCGATAGCTAATGCAACCCTTCAGTGTGAATTTTGTACTTTGGCAGTGGTGTTTTAAATGAATATAGATCATTAAAAACTTAATTGTATTGTTCACTTGAAAAGACTTGTTCCACTCCTTTCACAATTTATTCTTTATATCACTGAAGATTAATTTGTCATATTACGCACTCTTGTAATTAACCTGCTTCGTTTGGCTGAAGATGCAGAGTGTTAATGAAGCTCAGAAAGTACTTTAATTGGATTCAGCTTATTTGTTGTCTTTGTGTTTTAATGGGAGCATGAATTATTTCAGGCTTCAAGAAATATCAAAAATATACTGTATATATATACTGTATACTGTACACAACAAAGGTATAATGATATGGAATATCTGTTCACAGTACTTGTTAAGTTATTTTGAATTTTTATTTTGAAAGTAATAAAAATAAAATGTCCTGCTCTGTCCCCCCTGCATAGTGAAGACATCTGAGGAGATGCTTTCAACTTTCACAAGCAAGCAAATCAAACTGGTTCTTCCTCTAATGTGCCATTTGGTAGAAGAACCAGAATCATTTCAAACAAGACTTTTCTATTTTATTTGCTCTAAATCAGTACATATTTTCTTGTCTTGTGTGTGTGTGTGTGTGTGTGTGCGTGCATGTGTGTGTACCGATTTGAGTGTGCGTGTGCATGTGTGAATGCCTGTTTCTGTGTTTGAATTTGTGTTTATGCTGTTACTGATATGGGTTTGGAATCAATGTTTGTTTATGCCTTGGATAGTGACTAAACATTTTTGTAAAAAACCATAAACATTATCAAACGGCAACATTTTCCAATCCTTCCTCCAACTTCACAGTATGTGTGGTCGTGTACACATGAGAAAAAAAATACAAATGTTTTCTTTAAAATTTAAATAAATCTAAATAAATTATGTGTCAGCTACACTGATGGGCATTTCATCCTGCCAACGCCACAATATCAATCCCACTCAATCATCTGTTTTCTCAGCTTCATCTGCTTGAGTTTCTTTGAGTCTCTCTCTCTTTCTCTCTCTCTCTCTTAGTCAGAGCTACTGCACCTGTGAGAAACTCAACTAAACATTCAGTATTACAGGGTGTTTTTTTTAAAATATTGCTTCATATATATATATATATATATATATATGTATACACACACACAATGGTTATCCATCCATGTCAGTAGGCATACAATTTAACATCACCAATGTAAACCACTCATGTAAGAGGAACCAGTCAGAAGTTATGCATAACAATGGCAGTTCGCAGTTCATGTACCTGTACCTGTGAACTACAATTTAACCATCAGCTGGGTGACATGGTAAATCAAATAAATAAATAAAAACATTTTTTAAAGTATCAGCTAAATGGATTGTTAACATCCCTCACATCATTAAATTAGAATTAATACAATAGGGTCTGATAAATAAAAAATGTTTCAGCTAGTATAAAAACAATTTACTAATCTTTTAATAGCATTTAAATAACTTTAATGGAACTTGAAAATAACTTTAATATACTTTCAAATACTTCTAATAGTAATTCAATGACATGATTCAATTCCTAAAGAGAACTGACCTCCAGCATAGACATAAAATCTGTCAGATAAAACAATACAGTTGGCATTTTACGAAGTTGACAAAATGTTGTATTATCTCATTTCATGGCATTGCGGTAGTGAGTAGCCTTTTTTTCCTCAATTGCTAGGAGGTCTCTTAATGCAAGTAGAAATACAAATTTTTAAACCGTACTTCTTATTTTTTAAGCAGATTGAGTTGACCTGTCATGTTTGAGACACTGCTGATCGCAATAGTATTTCTTTCATTTTCAAAAAATATAAAACTTACCAGAGAAGAAGTAACAGAATTCTGCCTTCTACTTTTTCCTACTGTATTGTATTACGTGTACTGTTTTTATTACCTACTGTTTATTGACCTGTACAGCACTTTGGTCGACTGTTGGTTGTTTTAAATGTGCTCTATAAATAAAGTTTCAGTTGAGTGAGACTGCGGAGTGAGATAGGGGTCCTTAGGATATGGCGTACTCTTTTGTATGACTGAATAAATTACATTTTTATATAAATCTGACGGTGTGTGACAAAATCTTTTCATTAAGGGCCAAAATTTATATTAAAATTATATTTCAAAACAAAGAGGATTATAAGAGTACATTTTCTAGCAATTGTTAGTTTAGGTTTTGAAGACTTTTTAACACATTTTAAAATGATATTTATTTCATATATAAAACTTTATAAAGTTTTCCTAATAGAAAAATTTGGATTTCATTTGATGTTTAAGTAATAATTGTAAATGTTTTGGTAGGACATGATTTCTGCCAATTCTGAAGAATGGGTGATAAAACAAAGTGCTTTCACATTACAAAATAAAAATGCAGAACAGAGAAGAGTAGGGAACAAGATTAAGAAATAATAAGAAAATTAATTAAACAGGATGATAGAAGATACTGTATATACGCAATCATAATCACATAATTCAACATAATCTTGGCCGTGGTAAAGACTCTCCACAGAGCATTCTAATCCTGCATCAAACAATCCATGCTGCAGGCTTTCTCAGAAGTCATTTGAGACCCAGTCACCCCCAATCAGACCCCGAGTCACTGGGCTGGTGCTTAGCCCTGGCGGGGTTTATCGGTCTGGTTATGCGCGGTCGTCGCAGTGCTCCGACCGCGGTCTCTGGAGCGTGGCACGGGGGCTTCAGAGCTCTCTCTGGCGCAGGAACGCAAGCAGGGATCACAAGGGGGCGGAGCAAGCAGGGATCACAAGGGGGCGGAGCCCCCCAGAGGCGCGGTGGAGTCAGCGGTGCACAGCAAACTCAGAAACATACGTCGGTGTGCATGTGTGTCTGTGTTTGTGTGTGTGTGAGTGTTTGTGGTGTGTGGTGTGTGTATTTGTGAATAAGTGTGCACATCTGTGTCTACGTGCACTAAGAATAGTTGTGATTTATTGCCTCATCTAAAGCAGAGGTTTAGAGGTCTGTTGAAGCAGAGGTCCTGACCTGTCACAGGTCCAGAGGGCAGGGTGTGTGTGTTGTTTTCTTTTTTTGATGAGTGCACCTGGCAGGGCGGGGTGCATTTTCAGCCCCCGGAAACAGCAAATAGAGCTTTTTGGGACCCTAATGCAGTGGGACTTGGCAGAGCTCATGCTAACACCAATTATGGAGCCAAGCGCTGAAGAATGGTCGATTCCAGTGGCGGACATCCCCGCTGAGGTTTGATGTTGCAGACGCAGATGTTTGCCATAAATATTAATAAAAAATCGTAATGATAACCATCGCTCTAAATCTCCCTCTTTATCTTGGCAACCCCTTGGAGCCGGGTTGCGTGCCAAGAAATGTCTCCTGAATTCATGGAACCTGAGGTGTGGTGTGTGGTGGACGGCGATAGCGAATGGCACACTGGCCATTTGCTTGTCCCTTTGTCTCCTCTAAATGTAGGGTCTCTGCAGCTGTCCTTGCTGTTTTACAGTAGGTCACTACAACCCAACTGCTGTGATTCTTTTGGTGCTTATAAGGTGCTTATAGAATCCGGAGTTGTATACACTCTCTCTCTCTCTCTCTCTCTCTCTCTCTCTCTCTCTCTCTCTCTCTGTCTCTCTCTCTTCTCACCACGCACACACATAGGCACACACTTGGGTGTCCATCATAGTCAATGATAACCGCACAAAAACACACACGTTTTCCTGTTCCCGGCCTTCTTGCACATGGTGAAAGCCAAACGGCATCCCTATGAATTCAGATGGCCCCGGGGGAGCGTGATTAAACATGCTGAAAGTAGATATGAGCAGGGCCTTCTGAGGTCCTTCCACCCGAGTGTTGGAGCAGTCGTGAGACTCCACAGAGGCTCGGGGGTTGCAACCTTCATTTTGGGTCTTCCTTCATTTTTGTGTTCTACTTAATTTCCTGCTTCCCTTCTTCCTTTCTTTTTGCTTCATTGGTAAAGCAGACTTTCACAGGTGCCCATAAATCATTTGGGCTTAAATCAAATTCCTAACATTAAGCTGAGCTGGAATCATTCAATAACTCTCTGAAATAATAGCATTTGGCATGGTCCGGTAAGCTGTCGTCACAACTATTAGCAACTGTCAGAGGAGTAAGGAGCAGGAAAAATTGACCATTTAAAAAAATGCCAAAACATTAAATGGCATTTCCAACTTTATTAAATTGCATTGTGATACTCTGAATACACAGCACCACTCTTACTTTTCCTCTGTGGTTTTGTATGTTCTGCTTTTATCTTATCACTTTAATAAGGTGTGTAATCTTTGTAGAAGTATTTATTGGCAGCTCGGCTTGGCATTCAATGCTGAAAGACACCAGCCTGCTTGTAATTAATTATACCTTCCTGCCTTCAGTATAATGTGAGGGATTAGCATGGGGGTTGAATATTCATTATGCGGAATGATTATTTTTTAATCATTCTAGAGCACAACACGTTCAGCCTCGCTTCAGTGACCAAGTCAGACTTGGATCCAAACTCAACATCAAAATAAAACAGACAGTACATTTTGTCGGGATTGATACCTGACTTCACTGCACTTTTTTGCATTGCCACAATTAAAAATAAATAAACTGTGCCTGTGTGTGTGTGTGTGTGCACGCCGGCGTGCATGTGTGATTAATAGAGGACTAATAAACATTAGTGACAGAAAGGAAGTTTGGAAAGATTTCCATCGTTGAACAACTTTTCCGACTTATGTAATGTACACACGTACACAAAGCAGGGGGAGGGAGAAAGAGGTGGTCCTGAGGCTGTAAAACTGCTTTGGCAACAAGCTAATAAACAGTTTGATCCACGAGACAAGGAGATATAAAGAGAGAGCATAGCAATTATAACAAGAGGGTCATTTACAGGGTTATCTCTCAGCTTACGCCACACTTTTCATAATATGCCAAATTATTACTTCCCCTTTCTGGAGAGGAGCATGGCCTTTGAATTTTCAGAGATCAAAAAACTAGCCTCTGTTTGATGTTAGAAATAAATCACACCACTGCTGAAAGGCTAGTGCCCACCCTCCATGTAATGCTCCAATCACACACACACACACACACACACCGCAGGGTATGCGCATGCACACAAACTTGTGCGCACACACACACACACAAACGCACATGGGAGCACACACACATTCAGAAATGCACACACACCATGCATAAACATCCTATTTCTGTTGCTATCTCGGTTCTGTCTATTTCACAGCACTAACTGTAATTTGTGTGCCACGATTACCCATTTTTTTTGACAAGGTACAAAGTAATCCAACTTTGTTTAACAGTGTTCCTCTGGGCTTGTGAAGTTGCATATTTATATTGTTTTTTTAGCGATTCTGAAGCCGCTGGCATAAACACTCTATGTAGTTGTTTAGGGCCACTACCATCCCCGGGCCACACAATTCAAGTTATTTTATGTGATTTAGTGATTTATGTTGGCACACTTTGGGGCCACAACAACCTTGTTGTTTAGGGCCACCAATGCCCTGGGCCAGCTCTGCTGAACTGTATGCAGACTAAACTGTCTCAATGAATACTCTCATCGCACCCCTGGTATAAACTCTAAATGGGCATGATAAAGAGTACACAGCCATACTGTTGCTTTTCCCCCCTCTCATTAACCAGGGGAACTGGAATATTTGTTTATGTATCTCTAAGATACAGTTAGTCCCAATATGCCCTGGTATCTCAATATGCAAAATAACAGTTAAAGCACAGTATCTGGATTTGATTTCAGAGCGCTGGACTCTGGACCTGAGGGCTGCAGTGTGGAGTAGAGGTCAGAGCGCTGGACTCTGGACCTGAGGGCTGCAGTGTGGAGTAGAGGTCAGAGCGCTGGGACTCTGGACCTGAGGGCAGCAGTGAGGAGTAGCGGTCAGAGCACTAGACACTGGTCATGTGGGCAGCAGTGTGAGGTTGTAGTTAGAGCGCTAGACTCTGGTCCTGTGGGCAGCAGTGTGGAGTAGCAGTCAGAGCGCTAGACTCTGGTCCTGTGGGCAGCAGTGTGAGGTAGTGGTTAGAGCGCTAGACTCTGGTCCTGTGGGCAGCAGTGTGAGGAGTGGTTAGAGCGCTAGACTCTGGTCCTGAGGGAAGCAGGCAGTGTAGAGTAGCGGTCAGAGCACTGGGTTGTGGTCCTGTGGGCCCGCAGTGTAGAGTAGCGGTCAGAGCGCTGGAGATGGGCATATTTTCACATTTTTCCTTGTCTGTGTTAGAGAATGTGTGGGCTGTTAACCTGTCAGCATTAAAAACGCTGATAGACTATGTGGCATTGTGCACAAAGGTGAGAACCGTGCACATTCCACAGTGGTTGAGCAAAACACTTCACTTTTCCACATTCACTCGGCTCTTTGTCTTGCGGTTCCACTTTGAGCGCTAAAATGAATTTTACACGTTCGTTTTCTCCTCTTTTCTTCGTGATTCATTTTCAACATAAAATGGGCGATAAAACACAGGGTTACTCAGATATTAATTTCCTTAACCGTACAAATTTAGAAGTGTTGAAGTGGAATGCTCTCTGTGTTCTACATATATGGTGTGAGTTCAATGTGCCCTACATTAATGCAGCGGCTGAATTTTAAAAGTAAGGAGAGTAACAGCCTGAATTTAAAAAGGAAGAATTGCTGCTTTGGAAAGCTCAGAGTAAAATGCATTTAGCTCGTTGCATTTACGTATTCCAGCAAAATTATTTACACGCCAGTCATTTGGAATTGCTGGAGAGAAGCGACGCTTGAGCTGTTTATTTCCATTTGCCTGGCAGGCCCTGCTCATCCTATAAACTAACACACCTTCCATTTAATCTCTGCTTCTCCGCAAATTCTATTAAACTCATTGCAGATATCTGCGCAAAGGTAAAGATCGACTCTGACTGATGACGCAGGCAGCAAATGTTCGGTGTTAATTCAACTATAACAGCTGCCTGCATCCAAAGGCATAAATGCATTCTCGTCTGAGTTAAATGTATTCTCTCAGAGATTAATGAACACTCAATATCGCTTCTGTCTAGGTGTAACTGTTTCACAGGGCTATACTCACAGTAGAATTAAGTGTAACAATACAGATCTGAGTTTATGGTAGATACAAAACATTTTTTTAACTGGTATAAGAACTCAGAACTGATTATAGAGAAAGGTACTGACCTGAACAATCACTGATGTATTCTAAATTAAGGATTTTAATATAACCGCACAGAATAATAACTCATTGCACATACAGGGTGAGCGTGAAGGTATGGACTGCATGCAGCGAAGCCTTATGGGTAAAGAGCCAGATTTGCAATAAGTGGGTTGTGAGTCACAGGTGGGGAGAATTCTTTCCCTGAAACTGCCTCAGTGAGTGCACAGCTGTGTGAGCGATATCTGAACGTAAGATTTACAAGGTATTAATAGAGAAATTAGGAAATTGCGCGCGCGCGGCTACCCAGCCTCCCTGCGGCTTGCAAGTGCGGGCGTATCCACGTGGCCGTGGTGGACGGCACTGCCGTGGGTCGTGAGAGGATCTTGCCACGCCCCGGCCGATAGGCAGAGGACAGCAGAAACGTTGCGGGTTCTGATGAGCTTATCCGGGTCTTCAGGCCGCCGCTCACGATCGGATCGAGCGCAGCGGGAACAGGTCCGCCGCGGGTTTTTGAACCGCCACCCTCCACAAGCCGCTCCGTACAAGACGTACGGTTAGCCTGCCGAGCTAAAGAGCAAGGCGCCCAGCCGATGGAACAAATGGCACGCTACCTCAGGGGTGATGTCACGTTCCGCAGCCGATGCTCACGTGCTAACCTACATCTATCAGCTACGCTGGGCAAGGGCGGAGATGAAAGAGGTTGACTGGGAGCGTTCGGCTGCGGAGAATGGTGGGAAAAAATGCATCGCTGGAGTGTGTAGAGGCAGCAGCCGGGAGGCCCGCCTCCAGAGCCCTGCCACGCCTTCAGTAACGATGACATTTCTGAGAGACAGAACCTAGGGGCATAGCTACACATTCCCAACGGGCCCCCGCTCATGCCAATCCCCTCCAAGGTAAACAACAGAACCAGCAGTAATATGAACTGTAACTGTATTTCTGGCAAGTCGACTCCCTCCAAGTGAGGTGGGGGTGTTATGACTGACAGCGAAACGCAACCCCCCCCCCCCCCCCTTACAAAGGCCAAAATTGTTTTGACTGTGTGGGCTTACTTTGTAATGTTTAAACATTAGGAAAGGCAAGCGATTTCCTGCTGAGACAACCCTGGCATGTTCATAGCTACGGGTGTGCTCATGCTCAGACGATTATGCAGCAGCTGGTATTATTTATTCTTTTTTTTAAAAAACAATTCTTGAGGCCGCCGCAGCGCATGCATTTGATCTGATGCGACGCAGAGGCAGCGGACGCGGTCCAACCAGCGCGCCCTCTCGCAGTGAGGATAAGCGCTTTGCTGTTTGTTGGCTTGTGTGTGATCTTGTGCCACTCCGCACCCCGCTGGTGAAACCGCCCACCGCAATGAGGGCCGGTTTCCTACTGCTGCGCCTCATCTAGCCCCCTGTCAAACCCCCCCTCCCAGCACCCCCTCAGCCCGCCCCCCACCCACTCCACCGCCATCGCCCTGCGCCCCAGAAAGAACCGGGCAGGGACTGAATTACAGGCCTCAGACACAGCATTTGGTAGCACTTTGCAGTTCTCAGAGCTCAGAAATGAAAACCGCAAGCCGGAGTTTAGTGGCAGAAATACAGGCCTGACACTTCATCAGGCCGGCACCTTTTTATTCCCCGTGTGGTTTTCGGCGCGGTTAATACCCGCGCGCGTTCCAGCTCTGGAATTGTCGGCCCGCTCTCTCTGATGCAGCGTCTGGTCGGCGATGACAGTGTCTGCAGGCGCTGGCTACTCCGGCCCCGGCTCCGGTCATGCACGGCTCTCTTTCTGATTTAACAAAGCGACGCTCTCGATATAGATTCGCCGTAAATCATAAGGTTCCACTTTTTTGCGTTGCTGCCGAAGGAGCACGCACGACCGAGCGAGGCCATTTGAATGCGCGAGCCAAACCGCGCACCGGGCGTGAATTATGAGACGCTTGCTAACCGGCATCAGGTTTAAAAAAAAGAATGAATGGCAGCGTTATCTTATCTACGTCAAAGAAACGTTGACATATTTTAAAAAGTAGGTTTATTACCCGAGTTTCTTATTTAATTGTTTCCCTATATTCCGCATTATTGATCATTAATCCTTTTTGCTTTTTTCTTTGGAGGGGGTCTAGTCATTCATACGCGAGCGGTCGAGCTTAGGGATAAAAGTTATTGACCTTCGCGTCTCATTTTCGGGGATGACTTTTTGAGGAACTTTGTCATTAAAATCACCTTGCGGCTCAGTGATGTGGAACAGCCAAAACGAGGCGGAGAGTGAAATTGTAATGATCTCTTTTTATTAAAAATGAATACGGGCAATAGCCCATAAAGGAGGGAGAACACGCAATTAGATTCCCGCAGAAGAATTAAATGCATCAAGCGTTTGAGTCTGGGAAATTATCGCCAGTGTTCCGCTGCAGTTGCCGTTCTGGGTTCCCCCTCAACCAATGTTGCTGCCCTGCTGCTTTTGTCTCCACATTTAGCAACTTTTATGCAACAGCACTACCTCCAGGCTGTTGTTGCATGCTGCGCATTCCTGTTGCTAAAACCAGCTCTGTACCGCATATGATACTGTGCAGTCACAATTAGATAAACGTGAAACACCTTCAAATGTATCAGATCTAGCTCTGATAATGAAAGCCAGTGTCTAAGCCCTATGTGAGAGCCTCACACTCGCTGAAAACTATGGATATGTGCACGTGTGTACGCTTGCATGTATGAGAAAATGCGTTTTATTTGCACGCATGAACACATGCGCACGCACACACGACCATACATGCAAACAAACGCACAAATTCTTACATGCTCATGTAATATGTTTGGGGTGTATAAAGCATGTGCGTGTGTGTCTGTCTGTCTACGTGTTTGTTTGTGCATTTGGACGTGTGTGTGTGTGTGTGTGTGTGTGTTCACATATGAGCGTGAATAGGTGTGTGCGTATGTGTGTGGGTGAAACACTCGATTAGATTAGCTTGTGAGTCAGAGCACAAACATGTGACATGTTACCGGAGCGGCAATTCATTAGAGCAGGTGGCAGGCTTTGGGTCAACACCTTTAGATCGTTCATGCAGCCTCATACAGGCGAATTAGAGCCTAATGAAGGCAGGGTAATGAGGATACCTTTTGTGATGTCAGAGGTGAGCGGGATTCCATTAT
This sequence comes from Synaphobranchus kaupii, assembly GCA_029718625.1. NCBI lineage: Eukaryota > Metazoa > Chordata > Actinopteri > Anguilliformes > Synaphobranchidae > Synaphobranchus > Synaphobranchus kaupii. The sequence goes on along the minus strand of CM056383.1, from coordinate 60,612,952 downwards.
AATTGGAACGTGGGGAGAACCTGGAACCAAAAGACTGCTGAGAACGTATCTGTGCTGAAGAGATAGTACAAGTGAACAATATGGTAATACGGTGTAATGGGAGCACATCCACAAATTGTGCGTGTCTATATATAAGTCTAATTATTAATTAGTATATTTAGTATATCAACCAAAATACTGGATCAAATGAAATGCGTGACCCAATTTTTGTTCAAAATAAGTTTTTTCTTCACAGTGTGCTGGTGCATTTGTGTGTGTCTGAATGCTTGTGTGTGCGTCATCGCCGTCAACCGCGATGGATCTTCAAGAGAGCACGCGTGTTTTATGCGTGTGCATGCGTATGTGCTTGCGTCTGTATGCACTGAATGCACAGCTGCATTACGTAAGCGACCCGCTGCAGTAGATGAGTGCATCGTGTCATCTTTATCAGGAAGACTCATATCTTTAGTTGACTATTTTATATTCCACAATGTGTTACGAGTGGGAAAAGTCTGTACATGTTCATAACAGGCGGCTCTCATGCAGTAATCACTTCACAGGTGACTTAATCGAGCACGCTCAGTCCGGGGGCAGTCAGGGCCAACTGAAAAAGCTGGCGGTTAGACCTATAGGTTGATATTGTCGAATGGTTAATAAAGCAATGGCGTTAATATTATTTTTTCTAATTAGCTTTCTCTGTGATGTGCATCTTTTTTTATTTTCTTATTTATTAATGTTTATTAAATGGTCTTAACAAGTGTTTTAGTCTTGTGATGAGACCTAAAATCTTATTTTTTTCTCAAAAGTGGAAAATATTCGCTGTGTTTTACTTAGTTACTTTTTGCTTGACAGGTGAAATTATCTTACCCCACAGGCAAATCTTGAAATTAGTAAAACTATCTCACCCCACTGGCAGATAGTTGTCTTATTTAGCAAAAAAGTAACAGAAATATGATACTATAGTCTAAATATATAAGATTAAAATGCTTGTTAAGATTTTTTTTTTTCAGGGCCCATATGTTCCTGGACAACAGATATAAATTTGCCGACTAAAAAAGGCAGCATCATGGATTACTGTTTATGTAAATAAATAAATAAATAAATGTCGAATTACATCTATCAGAAGTGCCGGCCTGCAATGTTTCACACTCCACAGTTCACAAGTAGCTGTGGAGTCCCATTAAAACAGAATGATTCGCGCGGGCGAGAGCAGCGCTTCGCTAAAACCGTTTGAACGCTAACTTCCGGATCACTGTGTCGGCAAAGCCCCGCAGCAGCACTCTGACACCGCGCCGCGCCCTTCCCCTTTTAAAGACACGCCGGCTCCTCCTCCAGTTCCGTGACTCTGAAAACGACCTTGCGACTCTGCAAACGACCTTGGCAAGGCCTTTATTTCACGGTGGCGCGCGCGGCCGACGCGATAATCCTTTCCGGTTTTTATGGCGATCATCCGGACAGACAACTGTCCTCTTTTTTAACCCAATATAATTTCCTCGAAACCACCTTCTCACTCAGCAACAAGGGCGCGCCGTAACAGCAGCTGGTCGTCAACTTCCCTGAAAGAGCCACTTTGTTGAGAGAATGCGCTAAACAACAATTCTCTGACAAAATCGGTTAGCGTTGTTTACATGGTTGTCCAAGGAGTTTATAAGATTAGAAATTACATCCTTGGATAGCTGGGGCTCTGTAAAAATAACAGTAAAACAGGTTCCTGGGCTGCACATCGGTATTCTGGTGACAGATGAACAGAAGATTTGCTGCCTTATCGATCACGAACGTCAACAGAATGAAACTGTCTGCTGCCGGCGTACGGCAACTCAAGCACGCCCAGACGCACACACTGTGGTCCTGCGCTTTAATTAGAATTACAAAGATTTCACCATCTTGTTATGCATTACAAGGCTTCTTAAGAGGAACCAATTAAAGGTGAAATTGATTAATTTAACCCCCTGTGGTGCGTTTCTTGTGGAACAGCTCAGAGGGCCTCATAGGCCCTGTTTTGAACTTGTCTTTTAGGGGACCTGCATCTAATTTCCTGACAAATCTGATATGTGTCACATTTTATGATTGCGGTTTGAACACAGAAAAAAAAATTACATATGGATCGAATTTGTCCAACTACCAATCTGAACCACCTCTAAAGGTTGTCTGGTTTGTATCCAGCCCGTATTGTATTTGAATGTACACGTGCCAGAATGCTTCTACTATTGCCAAAAATATACTGATTAGTAATATCCCATGATGAGCGTGCGGGAGGCCAGCGGACACCGTGTTGCAGAGCTGATCTTTATGTTGCACGCACGACTAAGTTAATCTCCTCGCGACGAAGGTGGTCTCGGTCTTGACCGGCGCCGCAGAATGAGAGCTGATTCGTTTCGGGATTTCGAGCCAACTTCTGCTCTTAATTATTTAATTAGCCCATTATTTACTTGTCCTTACATTTCCATGAAAGGCATGACCGCGCAAGCACCCTTCACTGTGCAGGTCTGATATCGGCGTGGACCAGAAAAAAACAGCACACCCACCCGCTCTCCAGGACAGCTGCACACCTCCAGACAAACACATGGAATCAGGTATACAGCACATGTTAAAATAGCGGTTTGAACAGATGATGACATTTATCGGGTATACAGAAATCCGATTCGACAGCTGTCTAAAACGGGGTTTTTCTGTTTACATTGATTAGCATCAATTCCCGCTTCATGTCGCAAAGCGCTCGTTTCCACAGGGCGTGGCCGTCATAGCAAGCGTGCTGTGACTCACTGTGTCTTTTTTTTCTCTTGCCCTAAGGATGTCTGTGGCCAATGGTGGATGCATGGGGCAGCCCCTGGCCTAACTGGTGCAGCTGTGATGGATTCTCTGTGAAGAGGATTGGTGCTCAGAAAAAATAAATAATAATAATCATTTTCCAACTTTGGATTGACCTGAGTTGAGTATTTTAGAATATTTCAGTTATAAGCCCCGTTTGTCTGATGTAGCTTCTGAAACAGTGATTCCGAACGATGTAAGCTTCTTTGTATGATTTCAGTCAGAGAACTCACAATTTGAATGAAACAATATTTTATTGACATTTAATGTGAACTTCGGCATCAAGGCTCTTATCACTGTGTGTTTGGCATAACATTTTTTTTAGTACGAGCCAGCTGAAATGATAACACCAACCGCTGAAAAACCCCCCTAGGGAGATCATATGAGAAGCAGAGCCCACAGGTGGATGCAGGGGTGGTGATGGGAGCACAAAAAACTTTCCTGAAAGGCGTACGTGCGGGAGTTAGCTGCAGGGCAAGCCAAGCATATGTAGCAGCAGCAGGGTTAGCGCAGCAGCAGGGTTAGCGCGACAGCAGTGCAGCACGACATAATGAGTGATGCATGAAGGGAAGGTTGGCGATTAAATAGCCCTCCCACTTACGGTAAGGCGTAAGGACACTGCAAAAAATGACTGCCTTAACAAGTGTTTAAGTCTTGTAATGAGACTTAAAATCACATTTTTTTTCCCCTCAAAAGTGGAAAATATTAGCTTGTTTTAAGTTACTTTTTACTTGACAAGTGAAATTATCTTATCCCATTGGGCAATCTTGAAATTAGTAAAAATATCTCACCCCACTGGCAGATACACTGCCTGGCCAAAAAAAAAGTCGCACACTCTAATATTTTGTTGGACCGCCTTTAGCTTTGATTACGGCGCGCATTCGTCGTGGCATTGTTTCGACAACCTTATGCAAGTCACAACATTTATTTCCGTCCACAGTTGCATTCATTTTTGGCCGAGATCTTGTATTGACGACGGGAGAGTCGAACCACTCCGTAAAGTCTTCTCCAGCACATCCCAAAGACTTTCAATGGGGTTAAGGTCAGGACTCTGGTGGCCAATTCATGTGTGAAAATGATTCCTCATGCTCCCTGAACCACTCTTTCACAATTTGAGCCCGATTAATCTTGGCATTGTCGTCCTGGAATATGCCCATTGATGGGATAACCTGGTCATTCAGTACATTCAGGTACTCAGCTGACTTCATTTTATTTCTGCATAATGTTGCTGAGCCTAGACCTGACCAATTGAAGCAACCCCAGATCATAACACTGCCTCCAGAGGCTTGTACAGTGGGGCACTATGCATGACGGGCGCAACGGTGACTTTTTTTTTGGCCAGGCATTGTAGTTTGTTTTATTAAGTAAAAAAAAGTAAGAAATAAAATTCTAAAGTCTAAATATGAGATTAAAATGCTTGTTAAGATTTGTTAAAAGTGGAAAATATTAGCTTGTTTTAAGTCTCATTGCAAGACTAAAACACTTGTTAAGACAGACATTTTTTGCAGTGAATCATGTGAGCTGACCGCGATTTGGTGCTTCTCGAGTCGTCCGCCCAAACCAACTCCGCAAGCTTTGCATCGTTTGTTGCTGTATTATAACATGCACTGTTGTGCTACAGCCCCAACCCCACAATCACACACAAACACACACTCTGAGAGAGAGAGAGAGAGAGAGAGAGATTTGCATAATGGAATCCACAAAATACCAGGAAATTAGAACAATGTCACCCAAATTCCCAACTTATAATCTCGAAAAGCTCCCCTACATACTCGGGGGAGAAACCGAATGTATGGCATTGGCTGCAACTTACGGGGCCTCCTGTCACAAAATGAGGGACAACCAGTGAGGCACCATCTCTTTATCTGAATTGTTAATGCTATTGTTATTGTTACTGTCCTTATTAGTGTTTGTCCTTCAACAATTCATGTAGATCGTCTGTAGATTCGGTTATTTATTATTCATGTATTTATTATTTATATACATTTTTTTTCCATATTATTCCAGTGTAGAGAGAGAACAGGATATAGTGCATGCAAGGCAGAACTAGGCCATTACGCATTGATGATACATATTCAAAAAAGAGCCCCCCCCCCCCCCCCCCCCCCACCAAAGGACACATTACTGTTTAAGTCAATGAAGGCCCTGCCATGGGTCAGTAACATGTGATCTTCTTTCATCAGCTGGTACTGGAGCTGGAAGCCTCTTAGCACCATTAAACACAACAGACATCAGCTCTATATCAGCACTGCTTACCAGCGAACGAAATTCATTATTGAACGAAACAAAACCTCTTAGAGACGCGGAGGAGACACAGGGCCTGATTTAGCACAGGCTCATTGACCACGGCCGAGCCACAGAGATTAGCTTGTACACAGATTCCTGAAAACACACGTTAGGAATCCCAGGGACCCGGGACGGAATCCGTCATGTAATCGCTTGTGCTGAATGAATTAACCATGAATCAAAGTGAGAATAAAAAGAGGTAAAAAAGACAGAGACAGAGGAAGGATATGGACAGAAAGTGAAATAATAAGGGCAGAGAGAGAGAGAGAGAGAGAAAGAGGGGTGGTGGAGTGAAGAGAGAGAAAGACAAAGAGAAAAAGAAAGAGGTGGTGGGACCACACACATTCTCACAAGCACGGGAGATGCTAGATGTCCCCGCAGGTCACAGATGTCCGCGCACAGATGGAAACACAGTCATGCATTGGAAAAGTCAAACTATTTCCATTGTTTTTGCCCTCAGAACGGACCCTCAGAGGGGCGTCTGCCTCCTACCACTCCTTGTAGGAGCGCCGTGACCGCACAGCTTATTGACCGGAAGGCTGTTAAAATAAACTGGAAAATCAATTGCTTTAAATTAACAGCAACAGAGTCTGTCGCAACTTTCCACAAATCGCACAGCCGTCTGCCCTGTGAAAGGGGGCTTTGAACTGATGTCTTACGAAGAACGATGTTATTATTATAATAATAATACCTGTGCGATGAGCTACGTGAGGCAAAAAGAAACTCGCACATAGCAGCGATGCGAATACGAACAAAAGTGTTACTGAAATGTAATATCTGGATGAAGCAGACGAGAGACGGATGTCTGGTTCCGACACGCCTTTGACATGGCCCACGGGGAGGGGTGGTGGGGGGTGGGGGACGACGTGTTTTTACGAAATCGCAGAACAGGCCTGTCACTCAAGTGAGACGCCAAGCTGAACTCCACCACTAGGGATGCAACGCTATCTTTTATGACTTAGAAAACTGAGAGAAATAAATAAACACCGGTTGCAAAGGCTGCATCTCACAGAGCGCAAAAAAAGTACAAAGGACTATTGCAAAGGGAAGGGTAAACATTTGTTTTATACTTTAGTTTTTTATTTATAACGCAAATATTTATTACACTCTCCATGAATAACCAAAGACAAACATCCATTGGTCCAGTGGCAGGCTTTTAAAAGCCAAATTGAATTTATCTATTTATATTTTTTAATTGAAATAATACAAATTGCGTTTTTCCGCGGTGTCTCGGGGCTGTTTATCTACCGAATCGTATTCCATGCATTGGTAAAAACATTATTTCTTTGTTCGACATCTGCTGTCGCGTCACAATCTTAATCACACAATAAATGCTTACCAGCTCAGGGTCACGCCTGATTCTGACTGTCTTGGTTTTGCGTGATTTGGCTTCTTTCTAATTGGATTTTGTTTTGTCGATGTCTTTGAAAAAGTGCAGGGTATCTGTGTGGTAATTTAAGGTAATCTGCCATCTGAAACCATTTTAACCGCTGGGACTTTCTGTAAGTAATGTGTAAACATCTTCTCACGCCTGATTTTTTAAGTGGGTAGTGTGAGGTACATTGTTGACAGCTCGATCGTTTTTTACAAACAAACAATTAATGTTACGTAAGCGGTTCTAGATAGCTAGATATAGGCCTACTGTAGGCCACATTATTGAAGAACTAACCCTCCGCCTATTTTAATGGACTATGAACAATCTGCTAGGAACTCGAAAAATAGAGCATTCATAAACTACAACAAACTAATTAGAAATGTTTAAGTATTTTGAAATCCTGGCTGTGCCAGTGCTGACTAAGGCTGGCAGCCCAACAGAGCAGAGCTTCCTCGGCCATAGCGACTTCCAGGGAGGGAGGGAGGGCTCTGGTCGAAGGGATTTTTCGGAGTGTACTCCGCTAACAACGTATGCAGTGGGCTGAAAAAAAAAGCACTGGCAAGCAGATGCATTTTAGAGGAGAGAATTCTCCAGCATGAACAGATGATGTCGTGCCGATGGGATGCACTCACAGAGGAGGACATAAGAAAAAGAGGGCTTCAAAATGGATTCAAAATCTGTTATGTTTTGCTAAATTCGAAAATGGTGATGCGTAATCCGATCTGTGCCATGTCTTGCAGGATATTGTGCAAAGGAAAGTTTTGATGTGGGTGTAGAAACATTATAAGGGGAGAAAATGGAGGTCAGGATATCTTGTTATTTTTTTTGTCAAATTATGTTTTATTGTCTCATTGTTATCTGCCGCTCTGAGGGGAGAGAAAAAACACAAACACCAACTGAGATTACCAAATCAAACAAAGAATTCTGGGAATGTGTGATTATTTTTCAGCGTTCTTGGCTCTTCCAGACCCCAGAAGCCTCATGCATTTTGCAAATTTTAAAGAATGTGTTTCGCCCTGAGCATATTAAACAAACCTCTTCCCCTCTGAGGGTGTCTGAATTTAAACAGACACACAGACACTCACACACACCACACACACCACACACACACACACACACGACCGACACCACACACACACACACACACACACACACACACACACACACACACACACACGCACGACCACACACACACACACACACACACACACACACACACACACACACACACATTGAAAATTGTCATTCCGTTATATGAACTGGTACCATCACTTAACTCAACAACTAATGAAGTCAGTTGAAAATCCCATGTGACTAAACCATAATTATGTGCTGATAAGTGGAAAAAAAGAATAGAAGACACAAGGTTCTTGCCTGTCACCAACAATATACATACCCAAAGTCATGGTTTATCCTGTCTACAGTAAAAAAAAAAAATGATGTGAACAAATGCAGAACATTCTTTGATATTCAGTTTATCACAGAGGGTTGATCTTCTCTCGGCTTTATAATAATGAAAAAAGTCACGATCTATTACTGTCAATGCTATCTTCCACACTGCGTCTGTGGTTGCCACAAGACTTTCTCTCTGAGATGATTTGGGTGGTTTTGATTTCTATTGCTTTGGATGGTGATTTCTAACCTACTGTTGTAGATGCTAGTATATACTCATTGAAACAACCTACCCTGAAATGGCTTGAGCAGCAGGAATATAAATGCACATTGGGCCCTATCTTACACCCGGCGCTAAGCGGTTAGTAACCCAAACGCAAGTGTCTGCTAGTTTCAAACCGGCACTGGTGTCATTTTAGCATCCAGTGCTCAGGTTGTTCAAATACCAAGTGAACTTGCGCCCATACCAGTGAACTGGGCAGGTTGGTCCTAAGATGAAGTGTGGCCAGGATAATTTTGGCGTATTGCTATCTTGAGGCAGCATTAAGCGCTTGCGCTAAAACCACCACAAACCTGGTCTTAATCACGTCGCAGTTGATTCAATGTTATTTTAACTGCACAATATGAGTGTGTGTATAGTAATACATAGTAATATGCGTCTACATAGGCGTGCGCACAAAACGTGCGAACACCCTCCTGTACACAGACCGGGAGCGCACACAACATGCATAAAATATCAAGATTGCATCATGAAATGGGGATTCATATTTTTCCCCAAAATGAAACATTTTCCCTCCGGAATACGATGTCACTGGAATCGGGGGAAAGTGGGCTTGTTGTAAGGCATTAAGCTACCAGTAAAAACACGTTGGTCATATTTCCATAAGCAGGACAATATAAAACAAGTGAAAATATGCTTAACCTATGGGCTCCCAACCTGACAGCTTCAGTGTATTTAGTGTCATCCTTAAGGCAAAATAAATAATATTGTGTTATTAACTCTATAGGCTTTGGCCCCTAGTGGTGGGACGTATCCGTCTACATTTTTTATAGTGTTCATATTTCTCTTGAATTCTAAATTAAAACGTTAATAAAACACGGAACTTTCGATGCAAATTTGTTAAAAACAGTCACAGCCTGCGAACACATTCGTTTATATGCTTATCAGCTCTCAGGTTACACTACAGAGCCATAAAGCAGCAGGGTGCTAATAGCCCAACCCACTTTTTTTATTTGTTTACAGCCTTCACCTCGCCGCAGTCACAGGCAATAAAATGCGTATCACAAAAGCTCTTGGTACCATTTCAACACGCTAAAAAATCAAGATCCGATTCAGGAACAATTGTATATTATTGAAAAGTTGTATAAATAAACATTAGGTGTTTTTTTTCCCGTGCTCACTTCAGTATGCATACAACCGATATACTTCCGGTTTTGTATAAATACATTTTATTTTCTACAAATTCTCTTGATAAACATGTTTAAGCAACCAAATACGATACCTGGTTATGCAGTTATAACCCTTTTCTGAAGAATCCTCAACGTTTTTTCGTAACCCATTTATCCATTATCCAGGAAAGTCTCAATTTCCACAGTGCGTACCCTTCGCTTTTGCGTTTGTACTACGTTACTACCGTTGCGTAAAAGCATTACTAGACTGCTACAGGAAGGATCTAACGTAAAACACGTAGATTATCTTCTACGAGGGTTCCTGCCCTTTCAAACGAAGTAAAATATGTCATATTCAAGCGACTGTGAACGGCGCTGTATCCACGCGTAAAGACAGCCCATAGGGCAATCGGCTGTGCGCTCCTGACTTGTTTACAGCATCACATGACGCCTGTGGCCATTTTGACTGAGTTTATCATGAAGGGGATGGGCTGGATTGCTGTTACAATTACGTTTGCAGTCTATCCCGATGTATTTAGCAATGTGTAGCTTTTTTTGTGAGCTGAAAAAACGTCACAGACCAGTCTTTCTCTGTACGCAGACACGGGCAGCTGTATGATGCAATTGCGCTGGTGATGTCTTTGCTGCTTCAAAGTTTACGATTATTTTATACATTTATACGCGAACGTGGCAATCAACGGTGGAAAGAAGAGCGCTTATTTCACGGTTGCTCTGGTTTTGGAGGTGAAGAAGTGTCCCAGAGGCGAAGAAGTCTGTGTTCTGGCAGAGCAATGACTCTGGCATGGACCCGTGCCTGGACATGTAAGTGTTTTTAAAATATATAATACAAATGATTATTATTATTATTATTATTATTATCATAATCATCAACAGTATGGAGCGCTATTATCTAGAGTATTTTTAGTTTGGTGATAAATGGATTCTCGCAGGAGTTCGCTAGTTAGCTTCTATGGCGTCACAGGCTGGTAAGGAGCGCCTGCTCTTTGTTTGTTTTCTAGTTCATTCGCAGTTTCTTTGTGCAGCAACCAACACAAGGGCTAGTTGTTGAATTTACGCATGAAACGACATCCATTCTCAGTACTTTATTTCACGGTTCAGTCAAGACATTACAGCATTATAATAATGTAATTTAGTTCGTGCAAGCTGACAAACTAATTCATAAATCCTAGTTAGCTACGATTGCTAATTATGTTGGAGCTAATATCAGACGTACTGTGGATGTAAGATTTTTTAATGTATATACGTATATATATATAATATATATATATATATATATATATTATATATGTGTGTGTGTATATATATATATATTATTTTTTTTATAAAATAAAATTTTTTTCCACTATTGTAATACTTGCCATATGTCTTTTTGAGATAATTTGTGTTCTCATTTTTTAGTGATTCTACTTAGTAATGTACTTGAATCTGTCTTTTTCAGGGAGGACAGTGAAGACACCCCTCCCCCACCTGACACCTCTGTCGTAGGAGGTGGTAACAGACAGGTTTGCCAAATAGTGATGTATAATTCATTACTTTTGCTGTAAAATGTCAAGTTGAAGGCTTGTTATAGATAAACCTGTTATTCTGCTGGCTTGTGGGGCTCTGGTAAATCTAACTTTGAAGTACAGTGCCATTTTAAATGTAAAGCAGATTGGTTGGATAACATTTGGGTAAGTAATCCTTTTCGGAGAGGTATTTGGGCACTTTTGGGCACGCTTTGTAAGAGAATACCCTCATACACATAAACACAAAACATGTGTAGGTTAATTTTCTTCACATTCTGTATTACAAAAATGTTTTAAAAGAAAAATAAAGTTTTCTGATGATTGACATGCCTAGACAGAAAGATATGCACATGTTTATATTTGGAGACGTTCGGATAAATATTGGGACACTGGGCACAGTTTTGGAAAAATTACCAATGGATAAGGAAAGCCTGTAGATATCTTTACCAAATTCTATACACAAGTGGACACAACATATCAGTGCACTAGTGTAAGGAATTCTGGCTTGCTCCAGTACTTTGAAGTTGAAATATTCAGTGCTAGACTGTAAAAACACAAGGCGTTTTGTACTTTTTTTTGTTTTTTTATGTGTATTATGTATAACTGTATGTGACCATTTTACATAAATTTATTCTGATGCAAATTTCTGAATGGTACAAGCCTCTTCTTTCATTGAAACTTTCAACCATGGATGTGCAGTGAAGAGTTTTTGAGATATTGGCACTTAATTGACACTAGTAAAAACTAGGCGAAAATTGGGCCAAATGGGCCAAAGTAAATAGGGTTAATCAATATTAGAATGCACGTAATATGAACCTCGGATGAAGCTTGAATGTCGCTAAATTCATTGCCTGTGATCTGCTGTGAGAACAGCCTCATGGAATTGATGTTTGACAATGCTTCATTGTATAATAAAATCAAATTTGTTAAACAAGCAGGCTAGTTTGCCGCTTTCTAAGGTGAGAGGGAAGCCAAGTT
>CM056383.1:60387583-60600719 GCA_029718625.1 Synaphobranchus kaupii | reverse complement strand
ATTTGAGCCCGATTAATCTTGGCATTGTCGTCCTGGAATATGCCCATTGATGGGATAACCTGGTCATTCAGTACATTCAGGTACTCAGCTGACTTCATTTTATTTCTGCATAATGTTGCTGAGCCTAGACCTGACCAATTGAAGCAACCCCAGATCATAACACTGCCTCCAGAGGCTTGTACAGTGGGCACTATGCATGACGGGCGCAACGGTGACTTTTTTTTTGGCCAGGCATTGTAGTTTGTTTTATTAAGTAAAAAAAAGTAACAGAAATAAAATTCTAAAGTCTAAATATGAGATTAAAATGCTTGTTAAGATTTGTTAAAAGTGGAAAATATTAGCTTGTTTTAAGTCTCATTGCAAGATTAAAACACTTGTTAAGGCAGACATTTTTTGCAATGAATCATGTGAGCTGACCGCGATTTGGTGCTTCTCGAGTCGTCCGCCCAAACCAACTCCGCAAGCTTTGCATCGTTTGTTGCTGTATTATAACATGCACTGTTGTGCTACAGCCCCAACCCCACAATCACACACAAACACACACTCTGAGAGAGAGAGAGAGAGAGAGAGAGAGAGAGAGAGAGAGAGAGAGAGAGAGAGAGAGAGAGAGAGAGAGAGAGAGAGAGATTCACATAATGGAATCCACAAAATACCAGGAAATTAGAACAATGTCACCCAAATTCCCAATTTATAATCTCGAAAAACTCCCCTACATACTCGGGGAGAAAACCGAATGTATGGCATTGGCTGCAACTTACGGGGCCTCCTGTCACAAAATGAGGGACAACCAGTGAGGCACCATCTCCTTTATCTGAATTGTTAATGCTATTGTTATTGTTACTGTCCTTATTAGTGTTTGTCCTTCAACAATTCATGTAGATCGTCTGTAGATTCGGTTATTTATTATTTATGTATTTATTATTTATATACATTTTTTTTCTCCATATTATTCCAGTGTAGAGAGAGAACAGGATATAGTGCATGCAAGGCAGAACTAGGCCATTACGCATTGATGATACATATTCAAAAAAGAGCCCCCCCCCCCCCCCCCCCCCCACCCAAAGGACACATTACTGTTTAAGTCAATGAAGGCCCTGCCATGGGTCAGTAACATGTGATCTTCTTCCATCAGCTGGTACTGGAGCTGGAAGCCTCTTAGCACCATTAAACACAACAGACATCAGCTCTATATCAGCACTGCTTACCAGCGAACGAAATTCATTATTGAACGAAACAAAACCTCTTAGAGACGCGGAGGAGACACAGGGCCTGATTTAGCACAGGCTCATTGACCACGGCCGAGCCACAGAGATTAGCTTGTACACAGATTCCTGAAAACACACGTTAGGAATCCCAGGGACCCGGGACGGAATCCGTCATGTAATCGCTTGTGCTGAATTTAACCATGAATCAAAGTGAGAATAAAAAGAGGTAAATAAGACAGAGACAGAGGAAGGATATGGACAGAAAGTGAAATAATAAGGCAGAGAGAGAGAGAGAGAGAGAGAGAGAGAGAGAAAGAGGGTGGTGAGTGAAGAGAGAGAAAGACAAAGAGAAAAAGAAAGAGGTGGTGGGACCACACACATTCACACACAAGCACGGGAGATGCTAGATGTCCCCGCAGGTCACAGATGTCCGCGCACAGATGGGAAACACAGTCATGCATTGGAAAAGTCAAACTATTTCCATTGTTTTGCCCTCAGAACGGACCCTCAGAGGGGCGTCTGCCTCCTACCACTCCTTGTAGGAGCGCCGTGGCCGCACAGCTTATTGACCGGGAGGCTGTTAAAATAAACTGGAAAATCAATTGCTTTAAATTAACAGCAACAGAGTCTGTCGCAACTTTCCACAAATCGCACAGCCGTCTGCCCTGTGAAAGGGGGCTTTGAACTGATGTCTTACGAAGAACGATGTTATTATTATAATAATACCTGTGCGATGAGCTACGTGAGGCAAAAACAAACTCGCACATAGCAGCGATGCGAATACGAACAAAAGTGTTACTGAAATGTAATATCTGGATGAAGCAGACGAGGGACGGATGTCTGGTTCCGACACGCCTTTGACATGGCCCACGGGGAGGGGTGGTGGGGGGTGGGGGACGACGTGTTTTTACGAAATCACAGAACAGGCCTGTCACTCAAGTAAGACGCCAAGCTAAACTCCACCACTAGGGATGCGACGCTATCTTTTATGACTTAGAAAACTGAGAGAAATAAATAAACACCGGTTGCAAAGGCTGCATCTCACAGAGCGCAAAAAAAGTACAAAGGACTATTGCAAAGGGAAGGGTAAACATTTTGTTTTATACTTTAGTTTTTATTTATAACGCAAATATTTATTACACTCTCCATGAATAACCAAAGACAAAACATCCATTGGTCCAGTGGCAGGCTTTTAAAAGCCAAATTGAATTTATCTATTTATATTTTTTAATTGAAATAATAGAAATGGCTTTTTTCCGCGGGTGTCTCGGGGCTGTTTATCTACGTAATTCCATGCATTGGTAAAAACATTATTTTCTTTGTTCGACATCTGCTGTCGCGTCACAATCTTAATCACACAATAAACGCTTACCAGCTCAGGGTCACGCCTGATTCTGACTGTCTTGGTTTTGCGTGATTTGGCTTTCTTTCTAATTGGATTTTGTTTTGTCGATATCTTTGAAAAAGTGCAGGGTATCTGTGTGGTAATTTAAGGTAATCTGCCATCTGAAACCATTTTAACCGCTGGGACTTTCTGTAAGTAATGTGTAAACATCTTTCTCACGCCTGATTTTTTAAGTGGGTAGTGTGAGGTACATTGTTGACAGCTCGATCGTTTTTTACAAACAAAACAATTAATGTTACGTAAGCGGTTCTAGATAGCTAGATATAGGCCTACTGTGGGCCACATTATTGAAGAACTAACCCTCCCGCCTATTTTAATGGCCTATGAACAATCTGCTAGGAACTCGAAAAATAGAGCATTCATAAACTACAACAAACTAATTAGAAATGTTTAAGTATTTTGAAATCCTGGCTGTGCCAGTGCTGACTAAGGCTGGCAGCCCAACAGAGCAGAGCTTCCCTCGGCCATAGCGACTTCCAGGGAGGGAGGGAGGGCTCTGGTCGAAGGGATTTTTCGGAGTGTACTCCGCTAACAACGTATGCAGTGGGCTGAAAAAAAGCACTGGCAAGCAGATGCATTTTAGAGGAGAGAATTCTCCAGCATGAACAGATGATGTCGTGCCGATGGGATGCACTCACAGAGGAGGACATAAGAAAAAGAGGGCTTCAAAATGGATTCAAAATCTGTTATGTTTTTGCTAAATTCGAAATGGTGATGCGTAATCCGATCTGCGCCATGTCTTGCAGGATATTGTGCAAAGGAAAGTTTTGATGTGGGTGTAGAAACATTATAAGGGGAGAAAATGGAGGTCAGGATATCTTGTTATTTTTTTTGTCAAATTATGTTTTTATTGTCTCATTGTTATCTGCGCTCTGAGGGGAGAGAAAGAAAAAAAAACACCAACTGAGATTACCAAATCAAACAAAGAATTCTGGGAAATGTGTGATTATTTTTCAGCGTTCTTGGCTCTTCCAGACCCCAGAAGCCTCATGCATTTTGCAAATTTTAAAGAATGTGTTTCGCCCTGAGCATATTAAACAAACCTCTTCCCCTCTGAGGGTGTCTGAATTTAAACAGACACACAGACACTCACTCACACACACACACACACGTACATGCACACACACACACACACACGCACACTCACACACACGCACGCACACACACGCACCACGCACACGCACACACACACACACACATTGAAAATTGTCATTCCGTTATATGAACTGGTACCATCACTTAACTCAACAACTAATGAAGTCAGTTGAAAATCCCATGTGACTAAACCATAATTATGTGCTGATAAGTGGAAAAAAAGAATAGAAGACACAAGGTTCTTGCCTGTCACCAACAATATACATACCCAAAGTCATGGTTTATCCTGTCTACAGTAAAAAAAAAAAAATGATGTGAACAAATGCAGAACATTCTTTTGATATTCAGTTTATACACAGAGAGGTTGATCTTCTCTCGGCTTTATAATAATGAAAAAAGTCACAATCTATTACTGTCAATGCTATCTTCCACACTGCGTCTGTGGTTGCCACAAGACTTTCTCTCTGAGATGATTTGGGTGGTTTTGATTTCTATTGCTTTGGATGGTGATTTCTAACCTACTGTTGTAGATGCTAGTATAATACTCATTGAAACAACCTACCCTGAAATGGCTTGAGCAGCAGGAATATAAAATGCACATTGGGCCCTATCTTACACCCGGCGCTAAGCGGTAGTAACCCAAACGCAAGTGTCTGCTAGTTTCAAACCGGCACTGGTGTCATTTTAGCATCCAGTGCTCAGGTTGTTCAAATACCAAGTGAACTTGCGCCCATACCAAGTGAACTGGGCAGGTTGGTCTTAAGATGAAGTGTGGCCAGGATAATTTTGGCGTATTGCTATCTTGAGGCAGCATTAAGCGCTTGCGCTAAAACCACCACAAACCTGGTCTTAAATCACGTCGCAGTTGATTCAATGTTATTTTAACTGCACAATATGAGTGTGTGTATAGTAATACATAGTAATATGCGTCTACATAGGCGTGCGCACAAAACGTGCGAACACCCTCCTGTACACAGACCGGGAGCGCACACAAACATGCATAAAATATCAAGATTGCATCATGAAATGGGGATTCATATTTTTCCCCAAAATGAAACATTTTCCCTCCCGGAATACGATGTCACTGGAATCGGGGGAAAGTGGGCTTGTTGTAAGGCATTAAGCTACCAGTAAAAAACACGTTGGTCATATTTCCATAAGCAGGACAATATAAAACAAGTGAAAATATGCTTAACCTATGGGCTCCCAACCTGACAGCTTCAGTGTATTTAGTGTCATCCTTAAGGCAAAATAAATAATATTGTGTTATTAATCAATATTAGAATGCACGTAATATGAACCTTGGATGAAGCTTGAATGTCGCTAGCTGAAATTCATTGCCTGTGATCTGCTGTGAGAACAGCCTCATGGAATTGATGTTTGACAATGCTTCATTGTATAATAAAATCAAATTTGTTAAACAAGCAGGCTAGTTTGCCGCTTTCTAAGGTGAGAGGGAAGCCAAGTTCTGGTAGCTTATGCTCAGCTGTTGCTGGTGCTTTTAACCAAATTACACCGCATATATTTTCTAAAATAACAGCACTAGTGTAAGCTAATGTGAAATATTTTCCTATTATATTTCTGGGAAAGGAAAATAGTTTGGTCGAGAATTACGGGGTTAAAAGTGCCGGTGTTAAACCCTAATGTTTTAATAATCTTTAACCCTAAAGATTATTATTGTGCATATGAAAACACGTCATATTGGTTAGTCCGAATAATATTGATCCTAACATTGATACATATATTCATTGCTTGCACACTTTAACCTTGCCACAAGCAGGTTTCCCCAGCTGTAAATCACTCTTTTTGCAGTCTTATTAAATCCGCCATTATATTAGCAATCTGCCAAGGTGCAAAAGCAGGTGGCTTGTAAAGGGAATGGGAGATGACACTCGGATTGGTTTATTGCATGTTTCGCCCAAATGGACTAAGTTCAGACCATTTGAACCTTGCGCCTTACTTTGCACTCAAAATATGCCCCTTCTAACTAGCAAAAGGGGAGTTGGACACGCCCTAAATGCACTTGCGCCATGCGTTTTAGACCATGCGCTAAGATCGTCAAGCTAGAGCTCATAGTGTGCGACTGTGGCCGTAAAACAGAGGAAGGAATAAAAACAAGAATAAAATCATATGCATTAGAAATAGCGATAGCTGCGGGGGTTATGGGATTTGGGTGAATTTAAGCTGGAGGGCAGTGACCCAGTGCATGGTGGACGGGTGGGTTGGGCAGGCGTATCATGTTTAATCTTTTTAACAGACTATTAAGGTTGGCTTTAGCTTATACATCATTCAGTTGGCCAAAAAACTGACATGTCCAGCCTCACGTGGTTGTTTTCACACAGACTGTATGATTGTATTCAGTGTTTCTGTGCAAGAAAAGGAGAAAACGAAAGAGAGAATGAGAAAACCAGTGAGAGAGAGAGAGAAGCTGGCTTTTCTAGTAAGGAGTGGTAATGGTGGAGTGGAGGAAAGGGGGTGGGGAGTGAAGAATATTGGGACGCACCCTGGGTCTCCTCTGTCCACCCATTTGCCCTACCCCTTTCCCATAATTCCCCTGTGCTTCTCTTTATTTACTGTAGTTTTACTGTTTGGGAAAATTAGTCATTCAGAGTTTGATTGTGGAGTTTGAACCATATCCATAATAACCAATCTCCAAGTTATCTTGTTTCCTCTAATAATTGCTAAGAAGCTGAAATGGCTGAAGGTTGCAGCAATAGATTTGGAAAAGAAATCCAGGGATACAAAGGCGTTGTGCGACACCTTAGTCACTTTGGCCTGTTAGAACGTTTCTAATGAAAACGAGATCATTTAAGAGGTTGTAGTGTTATGAATATGGAATATAGAAATACTGCATCCAAATGATTCATTTTGGCAATCGTTGCCGTTTTGTTTTTCCAATTTATTTTTTGATACTGATACTACATTTTAAAGAAGGGATTTTCTTCTTCTGCATCGTGAAGCTGTTTTAACAGACTAATAAAATCTGGAAAAGATATTGTGGAGAGCTTTCATCGTTGGGGCAAAATAAATTTCTTGGGTCAACATTCATTTTTACAGTGAACCATCCCTTTAACAGAGATGCCCAAACACAGACCTAAAAATGTGCAGACACACACACACACACACACACACACACACACACAAGAACGCATGCACACATACTGTACATACACACATACACACACTACACAGCTTGAGAGGAAAGCTAATAACTGGGAAGCTGCAAAGATAAACTGTGATGGTAAATCACACACTGTGGAGTGTAAAGAGGCTGTACTAAGCTCAGCAGTATTTGTATCACCCTCTAGTGGGTGGGCCCAAGGGGAAACAGAGGGACCAAAATGGATCCAGGTTGGCACGAGGGAGACTGAGAATGGAAAGTCTCTTAAATTCGACAAACTCACATGTCCAAACGATCTGTGGCAGGGCCTGAAAAATTATATGGAGCCAGAAATCAGGGCCAGAACCAACACACATTAAAGCCTATATATCGGCCTGTATCGACAGTATACGTATGTATGTACACACATAAGACATACAGTGGGTGAATTGCTAAATGTTTACAAGAGGGTTGGTAAAATGTGGGTCCTTTTTGTAGAGGGTTAGAGGGTGTTGACCTCAGCCATGCCACTTCCTGAAGAGACAAGCAGAAAGGCGGGGCTTTCTGTGTGAATGTCTGTACATTGTACAAACCATTGTACTGAACACTAGAGAAAGATTAAAGAAAAAAATAAAAACAAAGACACAAACCACTAAGGAGCAAAAGAACAGAGTAGAAAAGATTAAATATATAGAGATTGAAAGGAGAAATAGGCCTATACTTCGAGGGGCAGCGGAAAAGCCCTTGTGTAATGAAGGCAGTAGTTGAGATAGAGAGAGGATTTGCAGGTTCACAGCAAAGTCAACACCGCGCAATCCTCTAAAACCCATTGTCCATAACTCTGTTCTCACAGAACTTCATTAACGGAAACCTGTTAAGTAGTCCCCTTCCATAAGGTAAATTAATCATGGGCACAGAACACAAGCACGGCTAACGGCATAATGTTTTTTTCTCCCTATTCTCTTCTCCAGACTTTCAAAAATGTCAGGAACTGTCAAAGGTACAGTATGTACTATAAACCTTTTTTTCTTGTGTGCCAGGGTTTAAAATGATAAACCTGAGACAGTACAGTGTATGCAATCACGGAACGTTCTGTGTTTCTACGGTAGTCGTGGAGCAGGTGGAAGTGTCCTGTTTCAGTGCTATGGTGTGTGAAGGGAACGCTTGCCTTCTTCTAACCTTTATTTTAACAGTCTCTCAATCTTATGTACTTTTATACACCTGTTCAGTAATCCAGCACATTCTCATTTGAAAATGTTATATCCTGGGGTAGGGCAAAAATAAAAATGGAAATAAATCTATAGCTTTTATCATTTCTGCATCTTAGCTGCTAATAGAAAATAGGCTGTTTTCACAGTTGGCATATTTTATTTATTTGCTTTGAAAATGTATTCTAGCTACTGACGGGCACCCACACTATAAAGTACATTAGTTTCCACCTTCCTGTGGGCGATCGTTTAATAATTTTACAGAAAGTCCACGGATACATCCACACTTATCCACTGGAAAAAAATAAAAGTCTTTGAAATGGAGCAGATGAAAAGCATCTATCTGAAACTGATATGAAAAGGAGCTGAAGGCTAATTTATGAATGTTTTATTCTTGAAGTGAATACTTTTATTTACTTATTTATTTAGTTTCAGATAAAGTACAGTTTGTCTGTCAGTTTATATAGGGTACCTGTAGATTCAATTTTCAATTTTCATGAATTTATTAAGATACAGCTATGATCAAATTGCTCAATTTTACGTCATGAGGAGTTTGGATAAACCTCTTGAGTTGAGGAAATGTGAGGCCATTTTAAGTCTAATTCAACTTTTTACATTGAGAGTTCAATGTCAGTATAATTTTATGTCATGCGTCATACAGATAGTACACATGTTTCCAGCCTCTCATTATACAATGTACACTCTGAGAGAGTGAAAGAGAGAGAGAGAGAGGGAAGAGGAAGTCTTTCCTTTTCCATTGCATTGTAATTTAGAAACCGTTTGCAGTGCAAATGATTTGTTTTAAGTGTAAAAATATTCTTAGCCTCCGAAGCTCTAGGCTATGCTGTCTGAGACACAAACTCAAAGTCGCCTGAATTTGCTTTCAGATAAAGTTGACAGATTAATGCAGGTGGCAAATGAAGCGACGTCACCGCAGACTTCATCCACTGACAGAGGGGCGACACAAAAAGACAGAATGTCTGCTCCCCCACCCCCCCCCCCCCCCCGTTTCGCTCCTGTTTTCCTGTCACCTTTGCGGAGTCACAGAGTTGCCAAAAGTGTTATTTCAATTACACCTGAAGCTGGAAGCTGTCACGACAGCACAGTCTATAACGGCGTGAAAGGAGAGGCGCCGTCTCGACTTGCTTTCGTTTCTCTCCCACTTTCTCAACTGTACCCTCAATTTGTGACACAACTTCAAAGTCAGACGATAAAAAATGACCGTGCGGAGACGTATCGCACGGATTAAGCTAGAACAGTTTGGTTACAGCGAGGCGCACAGATGTGCGCAGTCTGACAGAAGAAAAGGGCCGATCCGCTGCTGATGTTTGTCTTTTTAATAGCTACAGATGCGTAGATATGGAGCCCTGGCGGGCCGCAGGCTTTCGCTTTTCCGTTCAATCAGCAGCGATTTAGACCCTGGAAACAAGGCGTGTGGATTCTTTAGCCAATCAGTGACTAAAATAAAGTGCTTAAAAATAAAGTGCTAAACCGCTCTAAAAACCAAAAGCCCTCCAGCGATCCGCTCCAAGAATATGGACTATGCGATTGCGCGACATTACGCTGAAGCCAATCATGGTTCTGTCTCTTCTCTAAAATTTTGGGGTATTGAGAGAGTCATCCAGAGGCGGAGATATTATTAAGGAATTGCTCCGCAGAGAGGCGTACTGGATACATACACTTAATAGTGTGGAACCCAATGGGTTAAATGAGTCTCTGAATCTTTCATGTTTTTTTAATTTGTGTATAGGCTATTTGATTTTCATTATATATTGTTTATGCCATGCTCATAATAGGATATTATTCAGTTTATTTACCTATGACATTTGTCGGTCTTCTCTCTACCCTGTTAAAGAATATAATATTATGTATGTGGAATCAATGACGAGATCTATTTGTCCCACACATGCGCACCTTACTATGTGTAATTGATAGGAGGGTATTTATATACCTCCCGGTGCATTGTCTGTATTTCTTTTTGACTCTGAAGAAGACGTCGTTGACGTCGAAACGTCAGTCTCATTAAATATTTTTTGCTCTGTGCTCTGTGTGCTCCAGTCCTCCTTATCTTGGGTTAGTCCTAGCGAAGTGGTCCGGGTAAGGTATTCTTTCAGTTCGCTGGTCCTTTTGTTGAGCACCTATAGTCCTTTTTTATACAGCTGGCCTGTAGCATGTTTGGGATCACCCCCTTTTTACATTGATTCCCTCCAGGATTTTGTGTTTGAGGTCCCTGGGCTAGATTGAACTGACCAATAATCTGAGCATCTCCCCGAGACCCAGACTATGTTTTTGTGTGCATTCTTTCTTGAAACTTGCTATTTGTAACTAGTAGCACCTGATAGCTATGGAAACTAAGCACTTTCATAGAACAGGAAGCCATTTTTGAAGAAGAAAAAATCTCCAGGGCATATCAAGCAGTTCTAACCTTTTTGCCTGTGCATATGATCTGTGTCCTGTGTATAAAATTTTCAGCGTGCTTACCCAGCACGTATTGAAAATGTGTTATTTTCTCGGCTCAAGTCTACGAGCCTGTCGCCCTCTTTTCTGGGTTGTTATTCACGGACGTCATTTCCCCTTATCTAGTGGTTTCCCACGTCTAGTGGGTTACTTATTGAACCCCTCTCGGTCGCGTCTGGTCCTCCATACCCACGCCATCACAGAAATTATGTATAGGGCTCAGGGAAGCCAAAATTGAATACCCTTGTATGAGGGCACAGTGTTACGATCCAAATACGGGACGAACCCAAGTGCAACGACCAGGAGGCAGATTCAAATGGAAAGAATATTTATTAAGCGTTGGGGTAGTCCCAAAGCTGTACAGAAGGGAAAACACAGTATCACACAGGAACACAGGAAGTCCGATACGGACTGCTCCAAGCCGGAGCTGGACTTTAACCCAGGAGCGTGTTCCAAGCCGGAACTGGACTGTTCTGGACCGGGAGGTCCACTCAGGGACAGAGTCTCTGGAACAGCAAACTTGTTCCAAGCCGGAACTGGACTTTTACTGGCGGTGTACTTCACACCGGGACTGGACTGGAACTGGATCGGGAGGTCCACTCAGGAACTGGATTACTGGAACGGCAAACTTGTTCCAAGCCGGAACTGGACTTTTACAGGCGGTGAACTTCACACCGGGACTGGACTGGTACTGGACCGGGAGGTCCACTCAGGAACTGGATTACTGGAGCGGCAAACTTGTTCCAAGCCGGAACTGGACTTTTCCAGGCGGTGAACTTCACACCGGGACTGGACTGGAACTGGACCGGGAGGTCCACTCAGGAACTGGATTACTGGAACGGCAAACCTGTTCCAAGCCGAAACTGGACTTTTACGGGCGGTGAACTTCACACCGGGACTGGACTGGAACTGGACCGGAAGGTCCACTCAGGAACTGGACAGAAAACAGAAGGTGAGTTTAGAATTGGAACTGGACCGGAGCTGGACCGGGAGGTTCTACGAGTACTGGACTGAACACAATGGTAGGTAGCCGGCAGAACCCGGCTGGGTAGAGCTGTGTGGCGGAGCTCAGGTAGGTCCGGTTGGAGCAGCTGGATTCCTGAGGAACCTGGGACCGTAACCGCAGCACTGGAGGTAGCCACAGCCGGACAGGAACCACTGCAGGATTACGAAGCTGTACACTCAACTGCGGACGCAACTCGAGCTGGAGTTGGAGGTACCGTAACACACACAGGGATTAACAACAGCTACAGACTGGTAGAAGCTGGAACAGCTGGTGGTTAGAGGGAGACAGGTTAGAGGCATGCAAACAGCAAAACGTTAGGGCTGGATAGATACCAAACTGGAGGACAGGTATACTGAAAGCTGTAAGGAATTAACCCACAACCAAGCGCTCAGAAACACGGGACCAGAAACGAGGAGACCATACAACGAACGAGGTAAGTTAACGAACTGGCGCCGACTAGCAAACAGACGGGGGTTTAAATAGGGCAGTGAAATTGGAATCAATAAGGCACACGTGCGGAAAGTAACCGGGAGTGATTGCTAATAACACAGGTGAGGAATGCATTCAACGAGAGGGGAAAGCGATAGGCGGAAACTAAAGTGGGAAACCAAAAGAACGAAACAGAGGGGAAACGCCCAGCCTGCAGCAGAGGGGAAAACACGGACAAGGGAATCCAACATGACACGGAAGGAAAAGGGGAAAACACGGAAAAAGGACAGGAAGGGAACGGAACGTTACACACAGGGTCTCATTACAGTTTAGGATCTGAGCCTCTCTGCGTTACAGTTTGCGAACTGAGTCTTTCCCTGTGTTATTGTTTGAGATCTCTAATCTTGCCGCCTTGGCAATTTACACAGAAATCTGAATGACACAAGTGTTAGCAAGTG
Source organism: Synaphobranchus kaupii (assembly GCA_029718625.1). Lineage (NCBI taxonomy): Eukaryota > Metazoa > Chordata > Actinopteri > Anguilliformes > Synaphobranchidae > Synaphobranchus > Synaphobranchus kaupii. Next base: position 60,588,356 of record CM056383.1, on the reverse strand, counting down.
TTACATTTTTGAAATTATTATTCCTTCATAAAATGTCTGACAATGTGATTGTATTTATTTAGCACACACCAGTTCAGAGCTTACATGGCTTACATATCCATCAAGGAATAATATGCAAAGTTCTTATTGCAACAGTCAACTTGTCAAAGTTCATAACTACGCACCAAGTGCCCCCCCCCCCCCCCATTCCCAGTTTATTACTCAAAATCATGTCTACTGATTCTGATTAGTGATAAGAAATATTTTGAGAATGCATTTAGATATTCAAGTCCTTCAATGGACATGTCCTCTGCTGTGGAGTCAATGCTGTGGTTTTCATATCCATTAAGGAATAATATGCAAAGTTCTTATTGCAACAGTCAACTTGTCAAAGTTCATAACTATGCCCCCCCCCCCCACTGCACAGACACACACACATGCTTGTGTCTTCATATAAAAAAATTACCTGTACCACACACTCACGAAAAGAACGGAAAAAAAATGAAACCAAAGTGTGTCTAAATATTTAAATAAAGAAAACAGTGTGGGAAACCAGTGTGGTGTATACAGTATATAGCCTACATTAAAAATACTTGATACATATCTGCAATGGTTGCCAGAGGAGCATGTCCATCTGGTGTTCACGTAATCCCCTCGTTAAACAGTGGCTCAGTTTCAAGTCAAGTCGGTGATACTATCCCATTTTAAGGGAATTCATTTGGTTGCCATTTCCATGCCTTAAAAACAATCACAATATACAACACAAAATATAAAAATAGCAATACAACACTAATTTAATTGTAAAGCATTAGGGCTGCAGGAATGAATGGATCCTCATATCTCCTTTTCCATATTTTGTGCTGCAGGAGCCTGCCCCTCCTCCATTCTCTTTTATTGCTTAGTGTAATGTCTAATGGGCGGCTAACATCACCCAGGATTTGCCTGGCATTATTGCATATTATATTTGGTGTAGCCTGTGCCAACAATGTTGCTTGAAGTCCTGACAGCTCTTTCTAGTTTTTTTTTAAAATTTGCATATTATTTCTGAAAACTGAAATAAGTTAGAAGGCAAACAGAAGACACTACTTTGGCAACCTTTATTTGTCTGTATCGTCGTGACGGTCGGTCCTTAAAAACGCGTGGAACCGGCACTGCTCACACACAGCAGACACACGACTCAAAAAACGCCTTCACACTCCTGTTGGAAGCGAGGCGGGCTAATTACACATTCGGGCGTGAGAGTTTAACTGGCAGCTTGCGGTTGTGGTGATAATACAGTTGTGGTACGTGCAGTAGCGCTGAGGACTGTTATATACAGCCAGAACGTGGAAGAGAGAGGCGAGCGGAAAAGGCTTTTCACCGATGGGGTTACTCGTGGGGTTATGGTAAGCGTAGGTGTGATAAAATTATCCGTGAACACTTTTTAAAATATAAACAGTACAGTAATTGAGAGAGATAAGTGTTTACTACAACCAATGTGTGAAGTCTCTTTAGAGATAGATATACAGTATGCCAGGTAGGGTAATTATGATTCTTTCTTCCATAACCGTTATCACTCTTTGAAAAAGAAGTGTGGTTTCCTTACCTGGCGGATATATCTACAGCGAATGTCTAAATACCAAAACTCTGGGAAATATGTCATACACATACAGTATGTCAGGTCATGGAAGTACCATTATTTTACCACCCAATGAGCGCCAGTCAGGGGCGCCATCAGGGATTTTGGGCCCCATGAAAGGATCTCACATTGGCCCCCACCGCCCCAGGCCACTCCATCCCTGCAGAATTACAGCACAGTCTTTTGAGGGCATCGTCCTAACCCCCGCTCCCATACGACGCCCCTGCACACACTGGTCTACAGAGTGTGAAATGCTCTGCTTTTCCATGAAGGATTGATGGAATGCTCTAACATTTTATTTTTTTACTTCATCTGTTTTTTTTTGTTGCCAGCATGGCATCCATTTCACAGCCTGCCAAACAATATGCCATTGGTCTGGCAAGAACTTTATGTAATTAATGTTTTTTTGTTTTTCTTCATAAGATCCACATTAGAAAAACTTTTTTTCCCCTTTGATATTCTTCATCCCTATTGGCTTATCCCCACATCTCTCCGTTTCCCACCATGTCCCTGTGTACTTAATTAACAAACAGTTTGTCATTTTTCTTGGGGACACAATGAAAATGTCAGATTTCTTTTCCGTCTCAGAAAATCTGCGTATCCTGTCTCTTCTTCTCCCGCGAGGAGCTGCTGTCTGTATGTTCTGTTCTTATCTTAGGCCCTTCATCTTTGTTTTGTTTTTTTTGCATCCCAGAGAGATTAATTCTTTCTAGTTAAGGGCCTCCACAGGGGGTGATGGTGGGGCGTGGCAAGGAGTCGGTGGGGAGGGTGGCATCCATCAGGTTTGAAGGCTTGAACCTAACGTGTTCCATCCGAATCGGAAGGGGAAGGAAGTATCTGACTTTAACCAATATGCAAGGGGATATTCAGGAAATTAGTTTTGAGGGAAATCTATCTTGTCCCTGGCATTTATTCATTGATTCCATGTACAAATATGCACATACATACAGAGCTGGGCAAAAAAATATATTATGTAACAAAAGAAAATTTGTTTTTTTTGTATAATTTATTTTCCTTAGAATCAGTGAAATTGCTTTGAATTGCACTTTCCCCTTTAGTTGATGGACTCTAGCAGACACTGCCTTCTAACTCAAATAAAAAAAAAAAAATTACAATCCTAAAATATCTTTTTTTTAAATACTGCAACCTAACAAAGTGATAATATTGCGACAACATTATGTGTGAACACTGCATATTTGGTAGGAATAGCGTGATTCACACCATTTCTACCACAGCCACATATGGTCTGTGTGTGTTTATTAAATTCTTCACAGCAAAATGTGTCTTTATTTCTGTTTCAGAAATGTAGGGAGGACCCTGTGAAACCATAAAAAAGCTACTTTTCAAAGTGGCAATAGCATTAAGTTTTCAGTGCCAGAATGCATCTCTCTGTCTTTGCACCTGTGTTTATTGCTAGTGTGTATTTTGCACGTCATTGCTGAAGAGATGAAAAATGGGGCAAAACGTTGAATGTACATTTATATATTGGCCTTAAAAATGTTTTTAAAAAAGGAAAGTGTGTGCGTGCATGAGTATAAAATGCAGTCCAAAAGTGACAATTTTTTTGTTGTTTTTGGCCCTGTACTCCAGCACATTGGATTTGCAATGGAACAGTGACTATGACATTAAAGTGCAGACTTTCGGTGGTCTGAAATGTCATGAAACTTGGTGAGTACCACTTAGGCTCCCTGGCAAAGAAGGGTATAACATTTGGCATCAATACAATGAAGCGTTGAAGAGATATGGCTCACTTCCTTTGTTTGTTTTCAGTGGCCATATTATTTGACCTAGAAACTATCTTTTATTATTTTTTGGTCATAGTACTCCCAAGATGAAACATGCCAAATTTGATGGTGATCAGTCAAACGTCTTAGGACTAGTTTGCAAAAGGTTTTTCAAAAAATGTTAAATGGCAGCAAATAGCTTTTGTTTGACAAGGTCCCATAGACTCTCATTGCAGAAACAATAATAATGTAAAAAAACTAACAATTACAATAGGTGTCTATGCACCATTGGTGCTTGGCCCCTAACTGCAGTTTTTGAAAAAACTAAAACAACCTGCAAACCTGCTCTTTAAACTAAAACTAAACTGAAATTGAAAACTAAAAAATAAAAACTAGTGAAAAATCTTTAATAGGTTAATTAATGCAGTTAAAATCAATAACCTATTTCTGCCTTTTGTATCAATTGTATTGATAAATGTTGTGTTGTTAAGATGAGGACTGTAACTACTTAAAGTGACTTTGCATGAACAATACAGCTCTAGATAGAAACCTCTTCTGTGTATATGCCTTAACTCCTGTTTCCAAACACACTTAGGTAAGAAAAAAATATATTAATGGCGAAATGTTTGTGGAAACGTTCTTATATGCCCCGTTTACTCTCAAATCTGATTGGACGCATGTTTCGTGAATGAGCCCAATGTGTTTCTGCTTCTCTTTTCCACGGCTAGGCCCTCACATTCCTGTAGCATTGCAGAGATCTTTTGGCGGAGACACTTGGGGATTAAACGATTAGTGGAGTGAGGAATGGGGTCCCGGCACGGCGTGGCATCGCACCGGTGAACTGGAGGAGTACCCAGACCAGTGTCAGGACATTAATCCCCCCCTCCTCCTTGTTTTCCACCCTTTAGAGTGGGTGCTGATTTTGAGCCAGGGACAGACAGGAAGGAGGGCACTCCCTGGCATCCTGCTGTTTGGTATGATGTAGAACATTCCACTGCTGGTGCTGGAATTTTTTATTTATTTGTTTATTTTTTCTGAAGTCCCATCCCCACCCCTGCCACCCGCCCCATTCTTTTGCACATAATGCCTGGGTTCAGTCAAAACTGGAAATACATTTTAGGGAAAAAAGTGTTATTCAATAAAAATGAATAATACATCTTTTTTTAATTTTTTTTATTCATCGTTCAATAAAACATTTTACTGTGCTTTTATTCATTGGCATATTCTGACACTCAGCTCAGCTTGATGCATCTGAGAACTAAACAAACAAATAAAAACACTTAAAAACCATTAATCCTGTGATGTCTTTTCTGCGGTACGTAACAATTTGTCAGTTGTTCTGTTGGCTTCTGGGGGAAAAAAAGGAGAAGGAAAAAATTTCTTATCAGCGTATTGTGTTCCCTGATCTCTGCTCTGCTCTGCTGATATCCCTCTCTTCAATGGATCCTGCCTCATGGAGTTTTTCCTCTCTTGCTTATTTTAACAGATTTTTATCAGGGTGATTGAATGCGTTGGCTTTAGTGATCCATTAGCGGGTGCTCTGCTCGCCGGTGGGGGGGGGTGGGGGGTTAGGGGGCTGTGTAACGCTAAGCACTGTATGTAAACAGAGCTAATCAGAGCTGGGGAACCTGACTCTCACATGCACTCTGGGGAAGAGGAGGAGGCCAGCTTGTGGTCTCTTATTGGCTAATCTATGGTCACTTGGTTCTCTAATGCCTGATATATTGCGTTTTTTCCCCACACTGGTTTAAATGGGTTCTTGGTGTCCTCTTGGATCTGGTATTCTGCTGCGGATTCCGATTGGCTCATTATGAACTTCGGTTTCTTTTTGGCTGAAATATTGGCTCTTGGTTTCCCATTGGCTTAAATTCCGTTCGGACTGGCTCTAGATCTGTAGGACTGAGAGACAGCAGTGTGGCACGGTGGAGCTGCATTTATAGTCAAGTCAGCCAGTTAAGCTCAGCAGACTTAGTTACCAGGTATGACACTAGCATTGTGCCCTTGAGCCGGGTTGAAACGTGATATCAGCCGTGCAACATGATTCCACTGTAAAGTGCAAGCTGTGAGCCAGTTCAGGAAAATCGTAAGCATCCAAGCAATGATAAAAAACACGATGATGATGATGGTGACAATGCGGATGAAGATGCTAATGGTGATGACGATGCTGAGGATGATGGTGATTTTTATCATGACAATGGCAGTGTTGATGAAGGTGATACTAATGATTTTCACAATGATGATGATGATGATGATGGTGGTGATCATAATGGTGATGATGGGAGGGTGTATCTCTGTGTCAATTGTGTCACACAAAAAAAAAAACACACAAAGGCATCTGTGTACAAAAGCTTCAATAAGATGCAAAAGCTGACAGCCAGGGTATCTTCAATGGTACAATCTGCATTAATTTGACCCACATTCAACCAGGTGGTGATCTGTATCCTCCATGATTATAACACGCAGGTCCACTGAGCTCAATTGAACAAGCCTAGTTTAATAGATATTGTGAAACAAAAAAGACCATGTTTGGTTTTCTTGTTAATTGGAGCCAGATGACTAAAAGTAAGTCAGAATTTGTTAGACCGCCTTTATGACACACCCTTCTCTTTTGGCTTACTGTATGGCCACAATTTTGCAGGTAGAAACACTGTAAAAACATGCTAAACTGATCCGACATATTCAATATATTCGAAGAAACTTTATTGGTATGGCATGGCATGAATTATATGGGTGTTCCAAAGCATTTTAAACAAAGAAATATAAAACCAAGCCAACCCCTCCTCTTTCTCTCTTCCCTTCCTATTCATAAATGAAAGTAAAACTACGTAATACACAAGTAAATAAAGTAGCAAAAAGTACAGGAAAAAAAATTAAAATTAAAAAACAAGATCTCCCAGAATAATACAACAATAAAACAAAAAAAAGAAAAAAACAGCTAAAATTTAATGAACAGGGCCTTTTTGCTTTACCCCAACCCCCCCCCGACCTCTCTCTCTCTGGTAAAAGGTTCTAGTAGAGGGCTGAGGATGACACCATGGCAGAGGTTGGGTTTCACTCTGGGAGTGTGAACAGTGAAAGGCATTGTGGAAGGGCACAGACATGCACTTTCCCCAGAGAGAGTAGCTTTCATCTCTCAGCTCCTGGAGGCGGCCGGAGGGGGGATGGGGGAGGGGGCTGGGGGTTAGGAACATACAGTAGAAAGCAGGTCTGGCAACCCACAATATCGGCTTGCCTTTCTGGACAAAGCCCATCCATCCCTGAACCACTAATTTCTCCCACCTGTGTGAGTTTGTGTGAGTGTGCCTGTGTATGCTATGTGTGTATACGTATTTGAGTGTGCCTGTGTATGCTATGTGTGTATACGTATTTGAGTGCATGGGTGTGTGTGTTTGCGTGTCTTCATGTGCGTGTATGTGCGTATGTCAAAAACATCCTCAAGTTGCACAGTGCATACAGTTACCACCAAATAGACAAGGTAAAACAAAATATTCTTGCAACATTATAGAAATGCTGCAAGTGCTATGTGTTCAAATGCATTCTAAATATCATGCATCAAAGATATTATACCATATTCAGTTGTCAAGGAATGGCATAGAATAAACAAAATGCTTATATTTAATCAAAAAGTCCCTGCAAAAAATGTTTTTGCTTGACAATACAGGAAAAATTAAATGCAGCAACAAATGATCACAGCCAGGTAATTTGTTAATCTTTATCAACTATGATTAGACTTTCATAGCAGTTGAAATATCTATTTCTAAAATTACCACGACAGTTATTGTGCTTGCCCTTGACAGATCTATTTAGCTTGAAAATAGTTTATTCCCCTCACAGAAACCCATTCCTAAATTAATACATTGTAAACTTTCATCAGCTTTGCAATGTTTGAACGACCGCCGAATACCCTTCTGTTATGGCACATGCACTGCTGACACACAGATTATGAGATTTTGTTTATCAACATAGTATGTAGAGAAACGAAAATCGTTGACCGCTAAATTGAACACAATCCGGAAATTAGACTCCCGTGCGCGCACGCTGCATTTTGCACGTGCGTACGTGCAAATGGCACCGTCGTTCAATAAAGTACGTGTAACCCACAGCGAGATGACAAATGACGGAGATATCTCGGCTGCCAGCTGGGAACGTAATGAAACAAAATTGCAACTGCAGTTAAGGAAGTCGAGAAGCACCCGACTGAACAGAAGGCGTACAGACGGTGATGTCACTCTCCAGATCCTGGATAAGCGCGCTTTTGGTTTCTTTGGCTGCGGTCTTCAGCCCAGTGAAGCAATCACGTGATCATGTGTGAGGTAATAACTGATTGAAAAACTGTAGTAGGCCAGCACAGTCCAGAGAATCACCTGACTGATGAGCTCATTGGTGGGATGGGGTGGGGTGGGGGTTATGGAGCGCCACCAGTCAGGGAATTGCGCCCCTCCAAGTGGAATATTTCATGTTTGAATCTGTGTTGCGGTGCAGCTTCGATTTACTCTTGAACAAGGCACTCAGTCCACTTTTCTACACTTTTTCTATAATATATGTGAACGGAAAGCTTCCATTTTTATCTGTGCATCTGCAAGCGCAAACACATGATGTAACTGAAATGTGTGGTCCATTTCCCAGTAACTGCGTGCGTCTCGTTATTGTTTTTATGTGAAGTACTTCAAGAGAGCATACACAGACTTATGTATGTGGAATATGTAAACACAGTAGGATTTACACCACGCTATCTGGACACTGAGAAAGCAGAGAAAGCAGAGGAGGCCAATGTGCAGTTATAAGGATTTGACCGTAGAATTTATATGTCTGTGCTGGCAACTGCCAACCACTAATTTGTTTTCGATTGACAGATGCTCTTATCCTGAAGGCCACCAAGGCATGGTCCAATAAATGAACATCGTAAGAGCAGAGGCATTTAGGAGCATTCGTAGGCTACACAATGAGGCTGAGTTTGTGATTGCTGTGTGTCTGTCCTGCGGGGGGCCAACTTTGCTACCGTTTGTAAATATTTGCCTCCGCTTACTTCTGGTTCATTTCTTCATTTCAGAAAAAAAAACCCTCCTGTTTCCTGCAAACAACCCCTGACCTCTGACCTATGACCCCTGCCAGGACTGCTGCATTCTCCTGAGACAGTGAGTCTGACTTCCTCCGTTAACTCTCACTTTCTATATGGGCCCCTGAGGGCCACGTCTTGGTGTAATCCTAACATTACAGTTCACATAATTACCATCTCAGAGCACCAATTAGACCCTGGTTTCCCTTGGGCTCAAGGAGCAGTAATGATTTAAGGAGAACCACCGAACCCGCAGGGTAACATCATTCTGGACCATGGGCTGGGTATCTAAGCTAGCTCAGAGCTCAGTCTGCTGGATTTAATTACATTAAGCACAGCATTAGCCCCGTGACCCAGCAACACTGCTAGCCTGTCTCAACACAGGCCCTTTCAATTTCATAAACAGCTGACTTAGATACTCAGAACTCCTCAGCAAGCAGGAATATCATTTGTTTCAGGATCTGAATCTCCTTCTCTTAGGTTCAGAATTTTGATCATGTTTAGTGACTGTTGCCAGGGTGACCCTGTAATTGACAGCTTCTGCCTGTGCGCTGTGATTGGGCAATCATTCCTAGGACACAAATGCTTTAAGCATGGGCTGCAGCATACACATACAAGCACTGTACAGACACATGCACATGTGCACATACACACACTCCTATATCTACACTACAACAGATACCAAGTACCCAAATATATGCATAAATATACTGTATGCACACACACACACACACACACGCAATAATGCACACATATACTCACAGGTGCACACACACACACACACACACACACACACACACACATACACACACTTAAAAGTGCATGCATGAACACATATAATCACAAGCACACACGCACACACTTGAAAGCGCATGCATTACAAGCAAACGCCACACACTCAACGCTCGCGCACACATACACACACGCACACACACACACACACAGTCTGTTCCCTTCACTGCTTCCTGTTAACATGAGTAATGAGTGCTGGGGCAGGAGTGCACTCTTTTTCCTGTTTAATTTAGGAACCCTCTCCAATGTGCAGAATTATAGATCCTTAAAGTCACCCACTTTTAAAAGTCACACAGGTCGCGCTTTATGTTAGCTTTAAAAATATGGCTGCCATGTCCTTGTTTTTTTTTTTTATCTAAAAAGGGGATTACACCTATGCAAGCCTATTTTTCCCCAGGAGCCTTTGTGAGCATATTTATACAGGGTTGCTACCTATAATCCTAGGTGACACGTGAGGATGGATCTTAGAACTCTTGTGTACCGGCGAAGCTAATGATGATGTTAATCAATACAATTATGATGATGAAGAAGGCGATGATGAGGAAGGTAATGATGATATGACTCAAATGGTGATTCGATGTTTTTCATTATAGTGCTGATGAGGAGGATAATTATGGTTATGATAATGCTCAGGACGTGGATGAAATAGATTAAATGGATCTTGAAGATGAAATATGACAAAAAAATATTTTTGTATCTTCATAGAATACAATTTCTCTTTTTTCTTTGTTTCTCTCAGTCAGGCTAAAGGGAGGTGATTCCTGATTGGTATACCCCTTGGGCTTAGTTAGAAATATATCAAATTAATAATTAAGAATCAGTTGAAAGCATAAATGCACTGTGCGGAGCTGTGGTGTGCCTTTCAACATATTTCCATACAGTATATTATCATATCCCTGTGGATTTATGGAAATCATCATCATGTTCAGCATAATTGCTCAGTATTTAGGCAAACGAGCTCATCCGTATTTAACCTTGTATTTGTCTAACTTTCAAGTTGTTTGTTCCCTGTTTAATATTTACAAATGAGAAGATGTAGTCTCTCCGTTAATCACGCATATACTTTGAGCCTTTCTGCGATAGAGGCCGGCAGGGGGGTTTGGAGATTCTGGATTGAGCCGACATGGTCTACTCATGAAAGATTGCTGATGGAATTCGAGAAGGGAAAGGCGGTCCTGTCCCAGCTTTGAATGATGCCGGGATATTCCTCAAAATGATTATAACGTAACGGGTGCGTCGATCTGCCATGTATGCGAGACGCAGGTTTGCAGTGCGCACGGAGATAAAGACTTTAGGGTACGCATATTTATGTTTCTGCTTGAACTGATTGGCACCTGATGTGTGAGCCAGGCTCCGGTGGTTGAGATGAATGCAGGCTTTTAATGTGGCCAGGGGCCTCTTTGCGGGACAGGACACTTTGTCTCCCTGCAGATTTAACACCCTCCGTTGTGTTTATCGCAGTAATAACGTTAGAACAGGATGTGATATAAATGCAGCTTCTCCCCTTCTGTGGCTCCTTCTAAATCAGGGAACACTTAGAGCCTGCCTCACAGTGGAGATGCCAGGCATAGGGACAGAAGAGAATGGCCCTAGTCTAGTCCATTAGCGATCTATGATTTTAAGATGTGTTTGGCCATGAAGGGGTTAAAAGGTGGACCAACAACAGAGGTGAGTTTTTATTAAGACACAGGGCCAGCTGTACGTACGTAAAACTTGCAGCGTAAATTGCGTACACAATATGCACAAAATGAACGTCATATTTATTGCGGCTATAGCTAATTACGCAAATGGGATCGCCTGCTAATCTCATTTTGCTTATTACAAATGGCACAGTTTACTGTAAAACAATTCCTGTTTAGTGCATTGAATGTCTTCATTGGATGTGGGGAAAACGATGTATCGCTGATGCGCCGTTAAAGCGTATCCAGCACTAGACACCACAAGAAATGCAGACTGTGCACTGTAAAAAAAATTCTGTAAAAAAATTGTGAAATGCACGGCAGCACAGTTTCCAGTAGATTAGCCTAAATTCATGGTAGAATACCTTAAGTATGAAAAGACAGAAAACCCATGACATGTTCAGCACTTGAATGAGGTTAACATAATTGAATAACTAATTTAAATGTTTAAGATCATTAAAAAATATTGGAATTAAGGACTTATAGACGGCGCTTTGTATGCTATGCGTGAGTAACTTGGCATTTTTTTACGTTGAAAACATTTTTGTTCAGATGTTCATTACACTCCAATTAAGATACATCCGTATTTTAACTGACAATCTATGTCATTTTACTGCATTTCTCCCTCTGTTTTTAAAATGGTGAAAGGTACATTTTACATTGTTTATCTCGTAAAAATTCAGTAAAATGCAGTTGTCGATCGCAGTGATCTGGATGCGAGATGTAATGTTGCAAGGAGCTTTCCGGGACGGAATGGAAACGTCGTGTGAGGTTCTAGGTCGTGTTTTATTTCTTCCAGGAGAGTAATTATTGCGTGACTGCTTAATCTGTTTCTTCCTTGGGGAGTTGGAAAAGCGTGACACTTGTCGCAAAGATTCTCTCGGTGCGTCTTTTGAGGCCTACACCTTTGTCTCCGTCGTGCTGCCATTACCGCAGCCGTTGTTCGAGGACGTCATCCCCACAACAACACTCCTTTTATAGGCCTCCGTTCATCTACGCCTGCTCCTCCTCGGAGGACGAGAAACTTCACGCAAAAACCGACCCTCGTTAATTGCGTTGACTGTCGTCAATTCGATGGGATACATACTCAGCCACACTTAAAATATCTCCGCCCGATCCTGCATATGCGTCAAGGAGAGAAGCGTACCTTGTGACGGCTCAAGCAGACGACAGGCGAACTGCGCTTCCAGCCCCGTGTGCCCGTTCGATACGTAACACGCGTGTTTCTGGGGTGCAATGCGTCATATCTGCCTCTGAAACTAGTCGCAAAAGGCTTAGTACACCTGGCCCACAGTGTGCATTCCATTTGGAACATTTGACGCATTTGATCTTGCGTGTTGAGTCCGGGGACGGACTGGCCACAAAGCAGTTGACCCCATTTGGGCGTAAAAGACAAAGGGAAGGAAGACTAATTAAAACAGAAAAGAGGTAGAAATGAGGAGAAGCCTGGGAACATCTGACTCGAGGGAGCACAGGAGTGTAGCAATTTATATCTGTAAAGAAAAGTGCTTTAGCAGGTTAAGGTAACAGCATAAGGGGGTGTCTGAAAAGTTCTCAGAAAACTCCAGTAATTATAATCTTAACCTTTCCTTCTAAAATAACCTCACTTGTCCTGAAAATTACCAGAGCAAACCCGCACATGATTCTGATGGTAAAATAAAGAGCACATTAAGACCGTGATACATCATATCAATCTGTATAGGACGCGTACGGATAGCTTCAGCAGGTCTGTCTTGGAGGCAGTCAAGACTGTAAGGGGATCAAGCTAAACAGTTATGGTCAGTGTAGTCATTCATATGTATGCATTTTCATACATTTCTGATGTAGGGAGAGCTCATAATATTATGTATAAGCAGGACCCATCTCTACAATCGCTCCACACTCTGCATGTTGCATGTATTCTGGCAGATTGCATGCAGAGAAATGTAGTCTGGAAAGAATGAATGACTGGTGGTGGGGTTATTTTCCAATACTCCTTTTCACATTTTTTTAAACAAAAACCTAGATCTCCTCAAAGCCAATGGTAAACATTTCCAGGACCTATCTACCAGTCCGGGCAAGCTGCTTACCAAAAGAAAAAACATACAGGCAAAAGAGTGGTCGCCTTTCTAGTGTGGGCCAGAACACAAAGCAGGCAGTCATCCAAAACAGGTCATACATGAGAAAGGAGAAAAAAAAAAGTCAGCAGTTAACTGTCACCCCCTCATGAAACCAGAGGATTCTCCTTACACTCCACTTTCCCTTTCAGGTGAGGCACTCTAACAAGATGATTAAGGACAGGTGTGGGTAACTGCTGCTGTTGTTGAGGAAAGGGGCGGAGTCAGTGGGGGAAGTCAAGTACTGGCGTTGGGATCAAATTTAAGGCACTCCCTTCCCTTGCTCTCTTCCCTCGAGTGAGCTATATTGTGATAAAATAAAATATAAGCAAACTTAACAGGTGCTCTTCAAGGGAGGATAGACCAGAAACAAACAAACAAAAATGGAACTGAACCACCCTCGCAACCAACATAGAAAGTGCAACCCCATGATACAACAGAGTTGAAACGTGACCGCCCACTTTTTCAGTGTGGAGCATTGCATTTTGAGATTCTCTTCTTGCTGAAAGCTTGCATTTTATACCGAAAATGGCAGGATGAAATATGACAGCCACACCAAGTGGGATTCAGTTACAATTTAAGAAAGGGGAGGGAGTAATTACATTCCCTCACTCCCTCGCAGAGGTGGAAGAAGTACACAAATCCCTTACTTAAGTAAAAGTGCAAATACCCACATAAAAAAATACTCAGGTAAAACTTCCAAGTACCACTTGGAAATGTATACTTAAGTCAAAGTATATAAGTACATGCTCTAAAATGTACTTAAGTATCAAAAGTAAAAGTAGTTATCCGAGGCAAGGTATTTGGGGATATAGGTAGTATACGTAATAAGTTATGATGTCATGAATAACATTTGAAAATAGAATGTTATACTCATCTATGTCAGTGGTTCTCAAACTTGGTCCTGGGGGACCACTGTATGCTAGTTTTCATTCCAACCACAATTGCAATTTTAACAAACTGTCAATTGTTTTTATTTAGGTGTTTGTCATATTTAGAGGGATTATTTACCCTCTTAAGCCACATTATGCTAGCAATAGCTATGTATGTCATGAATAATAAAAGTCCAATATTCTCATTGTGCTATATTGCAAATAATTAGAGGGGCAAAAAAAAGCTTTTTTTAACTGATCAAATTAAAGACTGAGGTGAATCAATAGGCTCCTAATTGGTGAAATTGTGGACATATGGCCACTAAAACTTATTTGATCAATAATGAAGAAAAGAAAAAGAAAATGATAATGAGCCAAACCTGCAGTGTTAATGCATTTAAGGAAAAAATGATGAGGGAACTTAAAAACACACGTGTTCATCTATGGAGCCAATTGATTCACCCCAGTCTTTAATTTGACCAGTTTTAAAAATAAAATGTTACCTATTTTCAATATAGCCCAATAAGCACAGTAGGAACATGGGACTTTTATTCTTCATGGCATGCATAGCTATTTCTGACATGATGTGTCTTAAGTGGGTAAATAATCCCTCTAAACATGAAAAGCACCTAATTAAGAAAAATTAACAGCTTGTTAGAATTTTGGGATTGCAATTGTGGTTGGAACGAAAACCAGCATACACAGCAGTCCCAGAGGACCGAGTTTGAGAACCACTGATCTACGTTAACTGGCTAGAAAAAAAAAGATCCATTGTGTAGCGAACCAGCGCACCTCATGTTAGTTAATAAATTACCTCGATGTGTTTTAAGATTCCGAAGACGAATTCTTGAACGATAGGATCTCGTGCTGTTTTGGCAGGCACAGGAGACAGGGTAATCTGTAGGAATCGTTTTTTGTAACAAGAATTTCAAACAGTTTGCCTAAATAAGGCCATGGATGGTGAATGGCTTCAACCATATACGATTAAATATTTCTCTGCAACAAATGATGGTCCCTGTCTGCACTGTTTTCAGCTACAAGAGATTCAGCAATGAGCAGCCTAGCTCTGAAAAGGAAGACTTTTTGAAGGCGCACATATTGGTCGACTTGGTTCCACTTAAATAAATGAAAATTAATGGATGAAAATGTTTCTTTTCAAAAACGCTGTAAGAAAAGAGTAACGACACCATTTTAGAAATGTAGTAAGTAGAAAGTACCGATTTTTGATTTAAAATATAGTGGGTAAAAGTGAAAAGTCCCAGACAAAATAACTACTCAAGTAAAGTACAGATACGTGAAAAATGTACTTAAGTACAGTAACGGAGTATTTGTACTTCGTTACGTTCCACCTCTGCTCCCTCATTTATCCTCACTTCCACCAAGGGTATAAAATGCAAGCTTCCAGCAAGAAGGGAATCCCACAATGCAATGCCCCACACTGAAAAAGTGGGAGGTCACGTTTCAACTCTATGGGGTTGCACTTCCTATATTGGTTGCGAGGGCAGTTCAGTTCTGTTTTTGTTTGTTTCTGGTCTATCCTCCCTTGCAGAGCACCTGTTAAGTTTGCTTGGATGTGAACATGATTTGTACGTCCTATGTGCTGAATATTTTTGAAGAAAGCTTAACACTACCAATAAAGTTGTAGAACACACGTACGTACGCACACACAATACCACCACCACCACCCTAGGGGTGATTTTTGATTTTTGATTTTAGCCAGAGGGAAGAGTGCCCCTTATTGGCTCATCAGCCCATCTTGAAGAACCAATTTTTGCAGGAGGTCTTCCATCCAAGTACTAAGCAAGCCAACAACGGCTTTTTGATTTTGAGAATGGTGGGGAGAGCAGTATGGCCACTGTAGTCACTCACTTGAATTTTAATGGAAAATGGTGAGAGGATGCAGAAAATTCTGTGTTTAAATTTGTACGTTAAATGTTTAAAACACGACAAATTTATTAAAACACATACCATTAAAAAAATATATAAACACAGTTGTTTCCTGATATTAAAAGGAAATGTGTGTGTGTTTGTGTCTAGTCTATGCATATCCAGGTGAAAAAGTAGTATACGTTAGTGTTATAAAAATATAATTTAAGTATACAAAAGTTATTACAAGTATACTTTTCCTTTTTGTACTTAATGTTAAGTATGTTTAAGGTGTACTTTTAAAAAGTGCACTTCAAAATAGTAGTCATTAAGTGGAACTTAAATGTACTAAAAATAAGTGTACTAATTCTGCAACACTTGTAGTGGTATTTAATTATACTTATAAAAAGTATACTTTTATTGTAAGTTTATTATAAGCTGTATTTTAGTGTACTTTAAAACGTGTACTAAATTGGAAATACTTATAGTGTTCATTTGTTGTACTTATAAAAAGTGTACTATTATCAAGTCATAAATAGCACACTATTAGTAAGCTTTATTAAAGTGCACTTTTATTTCACTTCATTAAAGGTGGATTTCAGTACACTTACAAAGAGTGCACTTTATTGTAAGTATATTTCAAGTTGTACTCTAGTCTACCTCCAAAAAAGTATACTACATCTGAAATACTTACAGTTGTCTTTTAGTACACTTATGTGAAGTATATTGTTTTCAAGTTCTACATAGCACACTGTTAGTAAGCTTTATTAAAGTGTACTTTATGGTCACTTCATTTTAAGTGTTTTTAGTGTACTTACAAAAAGTGCACTTTATTCTAAGTATATTTCAAGTTGTACTGTAATGTACTTCAAAAAGTATACAAAATCTGAAATATGTTTAGTGTATTGTACTTAGTTTATTGTACTTAAAATATAAAAAGTCCTAGATAACACACTATTAGAGCTTTATGAGCTTTATAAAAGTGTACTTTATTAGAAGTGTTTTTCAGTACATTTACAAAAAGTGCACTTTATTCTAAGTATATTTCAAGTTGTTTTGTGGTGCACTGCAAAAAATATACTAAATCAGAAAGACTTGGAGTTGTTATTTGGTGTCATTTAATATAGGCCTACTGATAAAAAGTGCACTTTGTTTCAAATTCTGGTAAGCTATAATAATAGCACACATTGGAAATATACTTTAATGTTTTATAAGTGTACGACATCATACGTTTTTAAAGTACATACTTGTAGTGGTATTTTATTATACTTATATAAATTGTGCTTTATTTGCATCCCTGGAAAGCATGTTATTGGTATACTTCCTGAAAGTCTACTTTAAGTTCACTTAACTGAAACTGTATTGCAGTGCACTTAGAAAAAGCACACTTAATTCTAAGTATATTGGAAGTTGTACTTTAGTGTACTTCAAATAAATATCTTCAATCTGAAGTATTTATAGTGGTATTTTAGTATACCTTTAAAAAGTGTTCTTTATTTTCATCCCTGGATAGCCTACTATTAGCACACCTTATGAAAGTGTACTTGAATGTCACAACTAAAATTGTATTAAAGTATAGTAATAAAAAGTGCATTTTATTTAAAACCTGGTAAGTTATACTAATATGAAGCTTGATGTATACATTCTTTCCCAAACACTGTGTGATACAGTGAATGTTAGAAGAGCAGTTTTTTTATTTTATTAAGAATTCCGGGCTAGCTAATAAAATTTAGTGAACGGTTTTGACATGTTTACACTCCGGTACAATAGGTGGCGGTATGTACCTTAAAGTTGGTTTTAGATCTGCCATGAAACCTAAAGAAGAAGAAGAAGAAGAAGAAGAAGAAGGAAGTCATTCAAGAAATCAGTTTCTTTTTTTTTATAGGAAGTCTGTTTCTCCTCATGGTGTGTGGGATTTAAATAATATTCGTCACCATCCTTGTCTTTATACTTTTAATAATGCAATGGCTGTGAATACATTCGTTTTTAACCTTTATATCTTCATATATTGATCATTATTTGGATATTGTGAGAGACATACTCTGATTTGAGGGGTGTTATTTACCTTGTTGTAATCAGAGTCCTTTGTTGCTCGCCAACTCAAGGATCCAAGAACAGCGTAGTCAAAGACCAACTGGACCCAGAGACATTAGGCGCCATAATAGGTACAGATATGCCGTATTTATTTCATCATTATGAATGGATTTAATTGTACTATTTTGAAACGTATTAAGTCTCACGCTTCATTTTTGTTTTCACAGATGCGGTGAAAGACAAATTCCCTGGCCCGAGGTCACTGAGATCCGGAACCTTCTACGCTGAAAATGTAACAATGAAGACTTCTCTCGGAATGTTGCAGGAAGCCAAAACTAGCACCCCTGTTTGTGCAATTGTATTGTTTGGGAGGACTGTAACCGTATAGTTTTTCTAAGATTTTATTATCATTATTATTTGTCTTCTCCATTTGATGCGACTAAAATGCTAGAAATGCGGTTCTTGGATGATTGAGCAGTATTTGGTCCTAATAAAGTTGTGTTTTTTTCTCCTACTTAAAATATATTTGCCATGGAAAGAATAGTACCAGAAAATGGTTTCAAAATGCACGTGAAATGTGATAGTAACATATTGGAGGCACACTTCTATAATGCATAATACTGTACTTAGTTTAACAGAATTAGAGTTCATTTTCTCTATATAGTATAAATAGAGCTCATATGCACTTACAGTATATAGAACAGTTTATAATATGACAGCGGGTATCTGTGCATTGCATTGTTTCCAACACACTGGTGACATAAAGTTGTACTACAAGTATATTTCAAATACCCACAAATCATACTATTTATTAGTGTACTTAGTCTCATTTTAACATACAGACTGCTCTTGAAGTACATTTAAGTACAATGTAAGTTCTGCCTTTGAACAACTTTAGTGCACTTAGTATACTTAAAGCACTGCCAATTTAGCACAAAGTACATAATTAGTACATAAGTGCTAAAAGTACACTTTTAAAAAGTATAGTCTCAAACACACCATAATACTTTTAAAGGTTGTTTCAAACGCAATGGTGACATAATGAAGTTGTACTGCAAGTGCATTTAAGACCAACAAATCATACTTTTTGTTAGTACACTTAGTATATTAAAAATAGTCCCATTTTAACATAGTGCACTTGAAGTACACTTAAGTATGACTTAAGTTCTACTTTTGAACAACTTTAGTGCACTAAGTATACTTAAAGCGCCGCCAATTTAGCACAAAGTATGAAAACTACTAAAAGTAAACTTTGTAAAAATATATTTCAAGGATAATCTTTTTTCACCTGGGTAAGTTTGTGTACATGCATGTGTGTGTGTGTGTGTGTGTGTGTGTGCGGGCACATTTGTGTGTCCAGTCTATGCCTGTGTGTGTGTGTGGGTGTGTGCGTGCATGTGTGTGCGTGTTGAGTTCTCAAGCTGGCAGGCACCTTTGATTGTAGCCCAAAGGCCTGGGAAACCGTCGACATCCAGCAGCTCTTGATTTAGTTGCCATGGCAATTGAACCCAAATACCAAAGATGGCGGAGGCAGGATAATAACGGTGATTATGATGCCTGTTCCAAGAATAAGTGAAAGGTTCTTCAGAAATTCCGAAAAGAAATCATGTAAAAGTAAGCTCCAGAACGGCACGGCATGCCGGCGGTCCGTCATTCCATAATTACAGTATTTAGGAAATCTTCTACAGCCTCTGTCAGTTCTGCATGACCACATGACCCCTTCTGAGTGTGCGCTCGAACACAAAGAAGTGCTCGACAGTGTTAGAGTAGGTAAGAAAAACGTATACATACTCTGAACTGTGCAGTCAGCAACGCCCCTCCCCCCCACACACCTTTTTTTCATTAGAGAGCCTGTTCATCTTTGGGAACCCGAACAGAAGGCTGGTAAAAAAATCCCACCATCTTTATAATGAGCTTGTGGAAGGTTTCGCAGAGCCACTCAAGTGAGGTAAATCTGCCCTTGAATGTAACTTCATTACCTGAGTCTATTCAGTGCAAATGGGCACAAGCCTGTGGACACCTGTGCTGTCAGACAGTCATCTGAGATCCAGGCTTCTCAGGTCCATCCTGATTGGCTGCGTTTCCAGGTCAGCGGGTTCATTCGGTCAGGTTTGAGCACTTTTTTCAGAGTTTTTTTTTCTTTCTGGAAAATTAAGAGATACTGTTTGATCAACTTATTATTATTATTATTTTAATTACTGTCATCCAGCATTCATGACTAGCTTTTCACATTCCTCACATTAGCAGAAACAGCTAATTAATGCCCATATGTTTTCTTAGTTTCTATAGTGATGGTATACTCCATTGCCTCCCTAATAGAATGCTGGTGAGATCTAATATGTCTGATGTTCAGCTGAGTGGCGACATCATAAAAAAAATGATGGTGGTGATTGTGGCGGAAGGTGGTGGGGGGTGTGAATGGAATGAGGAATGTTATCCCTGCATTTTGGGTAATTGGAACAGCGACAGGCTATCCCTTATGGAAATGTATTATACTGCATTTTAAATTTATTTAAAATATATTGTGAAGATAATTTTGATATATTTATGATATACTGCAGTATATTCTTTTTCCATTAGGGATAGGGTCATGTCGAGTAAGCCTCTGTTTAATCCGTGAAGGTTCTGTATTTTCTCTAGTTCTTTGACCCCACACGCAGTTGGAACAGTTTTACAATCCACGCATGATGAATGGCAATCACCTCAACAGGCCCCTTTTATTTAAATAAACTGTTCAAATTAAGATTCAAATTTGATTTTAAAAATGTGATTTCGATGGAGAGGTCAGGTCATTTCCCATGCTATTTTTAGAGGATTGGCTAAGCGTTAATTTAGTGCTGCATTATAAGCACAGTATGTAAACCCATATATCCCTGCAGCTCTGTGGCTGTTCAGTGCTGGATTTGGCAGTTATAGTAGCCTCAGCTATCTCATAAAGACAGCACTAAAGTAAATGACAGCAGGCGTAGAGTTATATTATAACCAGGCCTTAACGCTTTCATTTTATTTCCCACTGTTTCACTACACAGGGTATCAATGCGTGTGTGTGTGTGTGTGTGTGTGTGTGTGTGTGTGTGTGCGTGCGAGTGTGTAACTATGTATGTCTGTGTGTGTCAGTGTGTCTGGGTGTGTGTGTGCCTTTCTGTTTAGAAAATATATTTCGTGTGTAAGGAGTTCTCCCGCTTCTGTTATTGTAGCTGAAGGAGCACTTGAACTCATGTCTTGTGACATTAGACATTAGAGGAGGTCCTTATTCCTGCCAAGAGGGGTTTGTGAAAGTACTTCTTTGAAGGACTGACTTCATTCCTTTAATGAGCAGCACAGAAAACACGACAGCGTTCAGCTCCTGTAATAGGCGTCGCAAGCCTGACGCCATTATCATTGAATCTGGACTGAGCGTCCGCATAATGGCTTGTGCATCGCAGTGCAGTGCGGTTTGTCAGGTGCTTTCAAGCTTAATTTTAATCTTCAGCCCAAGGACTCCCAGCAGCCAATACAAATGCTGTGGTCAAGCAGCCTTAATGATGATGATGAATTGTTACTATTATTAGTTATCATTATTACCAACAACAGCAGCAGCAGTAGCAATAGTGCTAGTAGCAGTTGTCACATTAGCAGCAGTAGTAGAAGAATTAGAAGTTTCTGAGAGAGTTTCCGAGCCACAGCAAAGTGGAAGGGGGAGAGCCATTGGCAACGGCGCCGCAGAAGCTCATCTCAGTACTCAGGGAGACAAGACGTGTCTGCGTGGTTTCCCCACTCCCCTGGATAAATGAGGTACAGCACCGTATTATTCACTGCCGAATCGACACAGAAATAAAACATTTCCCCTCTGAGTACATCTTATTAAACACTTTCTGTCATTTATCGAGACAAATCGGCCGGTAATTGGGCGGTTTAAATTCTCAGCGTTGAATATGGAAGGGCGTCGTGGAGAAACCGCCGCAATAGTGGTGCTGTTTTTTTTTTTTCCGTCTAATCAGAACGTATTATAATTTCCATGAACGTCTGTCCCAGCATCATTAAATGGGAAAGGAAATGGGTGAGCTGAGTGATTCCACTGGATTGCAGGGGCTCGGAGTGAATTTCTAACTGTATATAAAATACCTCATGATGCCACACTTATAGGGCCAGATTCCGAGTTGAGATAGGCATGCGCAAATGGGTAGCTTAAGCTATTCGTGTCAATGTGGAAAGGCAGTTGGTAAAATAGTGTAGCGATGTAGAGACCGATGTTTACAGTTTTGCTAGAAGTGTGTTATTAAATTGCCGACTGAGTGTAAAGCAGAGAACGTGCATTCAGTTTGGCACACTTGGTAAATGCAATGGCTGCAAGTGTTGATGGTTTCAGAGATAGTGCTTCAAGAATCACTGTTAGTGTTTAAGTATTCAGAAAAAACTGTAATACGTTCACTGCATGCCTATACCCTGTCACGCAAGGGCAACTACGATGCTCAAATGCGGTTATTAAAGGCAATATCACTGACACGTTGAAAAGGTATAACCCCACAAACATTTTTTTTAGTAGATACCAGGCAACCCAGGGGGCAGGTACAGGAAACAGGTAATTAGAATATCATGCCCTGTACCACCCACATTTCGAGATAAACACCTGCGCAACACAAGTTAGAATACGACGTAAGTCAGCTCACGTTAAATCCGTGCAGGAGAGGCACTTAAGCGCATGACTTAAGTTGGCCATCTCTGAATCCGGCCCAGTAGTATTTGCTTCAAGCCAAGGTGCCAATACCATGCGGGTTACTTTATAAAAGCTCTCACAAACACAATACTGCTGTGTCTGTCTGGGCAAGATAACATGATGGTGATGGTTATTGTTATTATTATTGTTATTATTATTATTATTATTATTATTATTAGTATAGTAGCAGTAGTAGTTGATTTATTATTTTTTTACATTTATTTCCCTATTACTCACAATTTGGTAGCCAATTCAATGGTAATCCTTGTGTATTCATATTTGTATATTTCATACAATTAAGCACACTGTGTTTACATATACTGTGATCTGAAATATCCTTCTACATATTGTTTTACATTTTTCAGTATATATTAAAGTTCAGTATATCAAAATATGACAAGGAACGTCAACAAAATGTAAAAATAAAAAAGAAATCTAACTTTACTATATATTTTTGATCCTATGTATTTCATGAACATTGTTTTTCTCACACGGTTATAAGGTATGGTGCAGCTGCATGATGCAATCTGAAAACACAGAACAGGGAGCAATAAGACTTTCAAACAAAGATATTTGAGCGTGACCCGTTGATACATTTTACATCTGCTTTATTAAAAAAACTGCATAATATTGTAATTGTACTGTAACTTTGTAATATTCCTAAAGAAAAAATGTTAGTGATAGCGCAATCCAAAATGTTTATCTACTTATGCAGGAGTGATCAGAGTGACATATTTTCAATCTGATAATAAATAACAAGAAACAAAAGCTTTTCCCTCCGGTTTCCTAAGGTTAATTGTTTTGTAATCATATGGAAACAGGTGTGCAATTGATTTTAGCAGGACATCTTGGTAATAACCTGCAATTGTCCAGAAACTAATACAATAATCAGGAACATATGACTCTGTGACACACTCATCAGACTGACATCTACTGACTAAATGTGATTGATGATGTCGTTTTAAACTTTAAAACAAGGGAAAGGTTTATATTGATGTTGGCTTTCTCAGTATTCGGAGGTGGTTTTCATTCTACTGACCTTGGACATAAAGACAGCCATTGTTAGCCCTAATCCAGACCGAGGCTTCAGGAATCACAGATGTGTGTGTATGTACATGTGTGTGTGTGTGTGTGTGTGTGTGTGTGTGTGTGTGTGTGTGTGTGTGTGTGTGTGTGTGTGTGTGTGTGTGAGCGAGTGAATGTGTTTGTATGCGTGTGTGTGTATATGTGAGAGAGCGACTGTGTGTATCCTCATGTGTGTGTGTTTGTGTGTGTGTGTGTGTGTGTGTGTGTGTGTGTGTGTGTGTGTGAGAGAGAATGTGCATGTGATTATATGTGTATGTGTGTGTGTGCATGAGGGAGTTCATGTGTGTGAATCTCTGTTTTTCTGTCTTTTCTGGATTTGGCGTAAAAAGAAGGATGGCTATACCAAAAATAACCTGATTCCCACTGTTAAGTATGGTGGAGGTTCCGTGATGTTGTGGGGCTGTTTTTCCTCCAAAGGCCCTGGGAACCTTGTTAGGGTACATGGCATCATGACCTCCATGAAATACCAGGAAATTTTAAATCTGAATCTGGCTGCCTCTGCCAGGAAACTAAAACTGGGTCCTCGTTGGATCTTCCAGCAGGACAATGATCCAAAACATATGTCCAAATCAACACAAAAATGGTTAACTGAACACAAAATCAAGCTTCTGCCATGGCCATCTCAGTCCCCTCACCTAAACCCCATTGAAAACCTGTGAGCTGAAGAGGAGAGTGCACAAGAGAGGACCTAGGACACTGGAGAGATTCTGTAAAGAGGAATGGTCTCAAATTCCTTGCTCTGTCTTCTCCAACCTTATTAGATGTTACGGGAGAAGACTCAGTGCTGTTTTATTGGCAAAGGGAGGTTGTACAAAGTATCAAATGCAGGGGTGCCAATAATTGTGGCACACGTGGTTTTGTTAAAAATAATTATTTCTTGATGAGGGATTTTTCTCAGAATAAATTTACTTCAATTAAAGGTTGGATTTTCCTCATTTTTTCAGTGTGATATTAAGCTAATTCACCAAACGGTGAATTTTTAATACTTTTCACTCATCTTTACCAGGGCTGCCAATAATTGTGGAGGGCACTGTATGTCTACCCGTATAGCTTTTGTAGCATATATTAGTACGGTAATAGAATGCAAAGATATTTTAAAAGATTGGACCAGTATCTGAAGCTTGCTGGGTACGGCTAGGGAGGCGGAGAGTACCTAATGACAACAGATCAATGAGGACACTGGAGACAGGAAATGGAATTAAACTGGTATCTTGTATTGAATAAATTCATAAAAAGTTTTTTTCATAAACCAAAATATTGTATGCATCATTGTGTTTCACCTTAAGAACACAAGTATTTCTTCTCGTTAGATATTTCTTTTTTTTCTGGGTATACCTATTTTACTCTACGGTAGATCAAAAACTCAATTCTAGTTGGATCCAAAAATATGATTATCAGTATTTAAAAAAGTAAGTATTCCTCTCAATAACAACCCCGTTCAATTCAATAATAAATCCAAATGAATACAAACACATCATTAACCCCTTCGGGCAGATGCCAAATTTCTCATCTATTTAGGGGATGTTCTATTTAAAGCTTTATAACTCCAGGGGCCACATGTATAAACAGTGCTGAGCAGAAAAATGGCTTCAGAAAGCCGCATAAGTGAGTTTGCGTGCAGAAATTCAGATGTATAAAATAACACATGCTGTCAGAATCTGCGTACCTCTGCACACGCTGGACACCATATGTACGCAATGTTTGGCGTCAGTGTGATATGGTGACATAGTGACCGAAAGGCAGAGGTAGAAAATGCAAAACTTTTTTTAAGCAGATTTCCGACGTTCACCCTGAGCGTTCTTTTACGCATTCTTTTACTCAGAGTTTTATGCATGTGACCCCTGCTGTGAACATCACAGCAACTTGGAAAATGGCTTAAGTGAACGACAGTTGTACCATTTATAATACTTAGATTACTTTATTTTCATAATTTAGGTCAAAATAACGTGCCACAAATGCAAATAAATCTTGGAAAAATACTGAGGTAAAACTATACATTTCCTGGATCATAGCCTCCTTGTCCACATGTGTGAAAAGTCTGAGGGTGGTATGCAGAACTACTGAAGATCTATAATGCAAAATGTTGGCAGTGTACCCTGTTGTCCCTTAGTGTCTCCAAATCTATCAAAAACTACTAAATTGTGTACTGCTGTAAATCATAAAATAATCATAAATTTAACTACAAATCATACTCACTATTGCATCATTTCCAAGTAGGAAGCACTTTATTTTAATCAGTATAGGGGGATAGATATCTGTGGGTACAAAAACCTATCCAAAACCAGTCATAAAATGAGGAAAATATTTTTTGTCCATTATAAAGCACATGCATTAGCCCCTTGGTTTAAGATGAATACATTGGCATCATACTGGTACACACACCTAAATAATCAGCATAATCATTCACTCTTGTACCTCAATAAAACCCTTTTTCCGGTACTCTACAGTATGTCATTTTTTCCTGCAGGCCCTGGGATGACATTTCTCTTTAGTTTTTAAATGTTGCCATTGATAATCACTCGAAGAAAAATGTTGCATTCATCTAGCACATATCAGCACACAGGAAATTGTAATAAGTATTCCCATGCCCTAAGTTAAAATAAAGCCCAGGGAGATATGAATATGCCATAGTCTATATATTATGTACAATACGATTACAATAAAATAATATTCCACCATCAGGAAATGCTGGCAAATGTTCTAGCTTAACAGCAAATTGGTGCATGTAAAACATGATTGAGCCACGTATGAACGCTTACACTATAGTATGTGAAATGCACTCAAAATGTGAAAATAAAAATGTCAAACAGAATATCTCTCTCTCTATATATCTCTCTGTCTCTCTCGCTCTCTCTCTCTCTCTCTCAAAATCTGCTGAGACCAGGTGAAATCTCTGGCTCAAAGCTCTGTGTGTGGGAGTTCTTTTGTTCACGCCCATATGGTGCGAGGGCTAAGGTAACAGCGGCACAGACAGTGAGTTTCTCAATGTGCTCAATAATCAGCCTGTCTCCCCTTTCGCCGGAGTCAATGGGCTTAGTGTGCAGAAGGATTGGACTCTCCCCGGCGCCTGCGTTTCTGCCTCCGTCCATTGAGACGAGCTGCTATCTCTGCCCCGGCATCTTTAAACAGCCAACGCTGAAAAGAAAGGAAAGAAAAGAAAAGAAAAAAAAGTTGAACGCTCCAGTTCTCACTGCACAGCAGGGGTTCTTATGACATTTCAAAAGTATACAGGCATGCCAACATTTTTCTTTTATAATTTTTTTCTTTCTTTAAAAAAAAAAAAAAATCTAATACCCATGCCTGTTCGAGCTCTGAATCTATTCCCCTATTACAAATTTTTAATAAACAGGTTAATTAAAACAGAATCATGCATTTGGAAGGCATGGATATAATTGGAAACAGTCTCCTTCTTCATCACGATCTTCAAACACTCCACTATTGTTTTCTCAGCCCCTGTGGACAGGAGACAGCTGCAGTCTGCAGAAGTCCAATGTTTTCTTGCTAATCCAAGATAGTGAGTGAAATTGTGCTCTGGAGTCTGCACCTGAAGGCCATATGTTTGAATCTCATGGCAGATTTTGTGCATCTTGAGGGAAACATCATAACTCCAGAGACCCAGCAAGGCTGGGATTAAGACTCCGTGCAGGTGTCTGGGACCTTCGATTGATGTCACGTTCTAATGGTTTTTATGGTTATAAGTAGTTTTTGGTTGCACATTACTGTTAATTCATTAGAAACAGGGCCAGTATGAGCACTATTATAAACAGGGCCAGTATGAGCACTATTATAAACAGGGCCAGTATGAGCACTATTATAAACAGGGCCAGTATGAGCACTATTATAAACAGGGCCAGTATGAGCACTATTATAAACAGGGCCAGTATGAGCACTATTATAAATGGAAATATGAGCACCGTTAGAAACAGGGCCAGTATGAGCACTATTATAAACAGGGCCAGTATGGGCACTATTATAAATGGAAATATGAGCACCATTAGAAACAGGGCCAGTATGAGCACTATTATAAACAGGGCCAGTATGAGCACTATTATAAACAGGGCCAGTATGGGCACTATTATAAATGTAAATATGAGCACCATTAGAAACAGGGCCAGTATGAGCACTCTTATAAACAGGGCCAGTATGAGCACTATTATAAACAGAGCACTATTATAAATGGAAATATGAGCACCGTTAGAAACAGGGCTGACACCGTTGAGTGCTGATCCACAGCAGGAGGTGTACTCATTACCACTCAGTAATACGTAAAACTGCACCCCAGCAATGGGAGTCTGCGAATGGAGAGCTTACAGGGGGTGTAAGTGGAGGGTGTAGCCACATTTACTATTTGTAAACTATTTATATGTCTGTATCTACACTGTCTAGTTTGACTTCATTTTATTGGGTCTTTTTTGATCTCTCTCTCTCTTTCTCTCTCTCACACACACATACACACACGCAGAAACATATGGCAAAGGTCATACTTCACTCATATTAAGTGTATCTTACTTGAAAGCATTGACACACACACTTCACTATTGTTTACACTTGAGGTTGGGGATAGGGGATGTTAATAACAGAAATCAATGGATTTTAATGAAGTTTGACTGATCTGTTATGTGAGTATTTTTCAGGGCTTAGCCCTGTTTGACAGATAACTATCATGTGCACTTGTGTGGCTAGAAGCTTTCTGAAAGATGTTCAGTAAGAAAAGGAATCATTTCAGGTCACTGCTGTTCATTTGTGTCATTGTCATCCTCATGTGCCTGGGAATCAAACCTGCAAGTTCATGCTCTAACCTTCTTTCTTTCTTTATGACAAAGTGCAAGGCTTCCAACTATAACACAACGAGAGAATAGAACAGCCAACTTTAAATGAAGAGCTGGCTCTGCCTAGACCTTCAGGAGGATATGGCTCAAAGTAACTTTGAGAAAACATTTACTTGCATAAATATCCCATCTGATCACAGATGGTATCATGTCTGTTCAGTTCTAACAGAGGTCAGATGAACACAGCGCGATCGGGAGCATAGGAACTTACTCTTTCAAAGTCTTTTTTTGTCACTGCATTTAAATAAAAACATCTGTTGTGTTGCTTAATTGCGATAATGTTAAGTATAACCTTTCCTTTTTCCCTTTTTTCTTCTCGTCCTCCTTTCCTGCCGGCCTCGCCGTCATGCGTTTAAAAATAACCAGCCGTTCCTTCGGAGGGAGCTGGTGCCATCTGGAGCCCTGAGCAGCTCTCCCGATCGTCCCGGCGATGCGGCGGCACGCGCGGGTAGGCCCCGGCCCCGCCTGCCCCCGGTCCACTTCGCTCACCGCCACCGAACGTCCTCTCGCTCAGGCCTCAGGGGTGACAAAATGGGTTTTGATTGGGGGCAGAGAGACCCATGGGGGGGTCGGGGTGATCTCTGGGAGAGACAGGCTAATAGCCTATACTGCCTAAAATAAACTAAACACGCGGGGAGTGGACAGACAAGCTGGGATGCTTTTAGACCTGCATCCCGCGTGGACACAGAGAATTCATACCGTGTCTTTCTGAGGATACCCGCCGCACCCGTTTTCCCAATGCTTGCTCCACACGCCCCTGTGACCCCATGACCCCACACTCCTGTGATGACCTTCTAACAGGGTGGAGTTGAGGCACAGGTGGAAGGATAATAGTGTCGTTTGGCTGAAGACACTATTATGAGGATAATCGTAAGTTTTGGCTGAAGTTCCCCTTTAAAGAGTTGGGCCTCTGATCCTGAATCCTGCTGTTTTGTGACACTTAAGTGAGGGCACCTTTATTTAACTAAATTGTACATATTCTGTCGTAACAGAATATAATATATAATATAATATAATATAGGCTATGCAAATCAGCACCAGATAAGAGTGTCTGCAAAGCAAACAAAGAAGATAATGTGATAACACCATCAGTTTGCTTTGTGCAGCATGCTTCTCAGCACCTTCCCAGAATGCCTTGCTTTGAAAGCAAGGACTAGCTGCCAGGGCAGCTCGCAATCTTCAAGACCATATGGTCTCACAGATTTCTGTACAGATTTCATAATTTATTTTAGTTTTTTACTTTCGGTTTGAACAAAAAATAGTAATAGGTGGATTTTGCATATATTTTATTTCAGCCCACAGAAAACAGTGGACTAAAAGTCCTACATTGTGTTGTTGTTATTGTTATTATCAGTACTATTATTATTATTATTACATACAACAAAAAACTGCAGTCTGTTCTAAAGTTTAATGATGACATACTGTAGTCTATGCAACATATATTAAATATCACATTGTGTCCTCCTTTTCCATGCAGTTGCATTCTCTGTGTGAATTAAGGAATGCCTGCTCCTCAGGACCTCCGACGGCCTCTGCTTTTAACGGATGCATTGCCTATTGCCAGTGTCTTCACAAGATCATCTTTTCTATTTTATTCCTACATCCCCTCAGCTCAGTCTCTCTGAATTTGCCTTGTTTCTGCATGCCAGGGGCTCCCGGAGGGGCCGCCATTTTTAATCATCGCCTGGTAAAAGTCAGAACTAGCAGAGCTCTCTGGAGCTCTCTCTGACGTTTATTTAAGCCAGCATACATTTCCTCCACTGGGGCCAGGGGTCTGCAGAGGCAGAGAAACAAGCATACCCACCCTTCAGAGCCATTGTGACAGCCCCCT
Organism: Synaphobranchus kaupii; assembly: GCA_029718625.1. Taxonomy (NCBI): domain Eukaryota; kingdom Metazoa; phylum Chordata; class Actinopteri; order Anguilliformes; family Synaphobranchidae; genus Synaphobranchus; species Synaphobranchus kaupii. Next base: position 60,558,198 of record CM056383.1, on the reverse strand, counting down.
GTATCGCAGCCTTTGCACCATCTAGTGATCAAATAATTTAAAAAATATATAATTATAATAATAATAATAAGAAGATGAATTGCATTTATATTCATATAATCATTGTAAACGTATTTTATTAATTACTCCAAAATTTATGGAAAGAATTGTGGCTTTAAGTGAAGCAGGTAATCCACAAGATTGAAGGATTTTAAAAGATTGTGATCGGTGGTAAATGGGAACTACTCTTATAAAGCTCTATAGAAGATGACTCAGCAGTGTTATGCATGTGAAGGACAAGAGGGTGCACTGGATGCAAGGGTGCCAATCATTTTGACACCTTTTTTATGAGGTAAAATTATTACTTGTTTAAAAAACAATTTTCTCCATTTTTTCAGCATAAAATATGGCTCATTACCTGTGTTGTTTGATTTATGCAGCCTTCTTTGCTCATGTTTATCAAGGGTGTCAAACATTTGCAGCTTACTGTAAATTGCATTTTTCAAAGAGGGCCAAACCATTTTAAAGTGCTCGCCATGCAGCAGTTGAATTAGAGAGTGACTTGAACTGAAAGTGATAAGCGCCCAGACTCCAGGATCCCTGGATAAAAGCACCTGTTTGAGATAAGCGGCATGGGATCTGTAAATGACAAGAGTGATTCGGGGTTTACAGACAAAAAATGTCTCTGACTGCGCAGTGATTTGGCACAATTTTTTCACCTTTGACAGCTGATAGCAGGAGAGGATATTCAACAATAAAGCCAAGTACTACTAGGTATAAAATTGTTAAGGTCTGAAAATCGCCATTTTCGGATTACTCAGGAAAAATCAAGAAACGTCTCATCTCAGAATGTTTAATCACAGCCACAATTAACGGCAGCACTGTACGCCTATGTGAGACAGCATTTGGGAATATGAGTCTTACGGTCTGGTACAGGACAATATAATATGGTGGTATAGGTGATATAGTATTGTGACAGGGTACAGTATAGTGGCATAGGTGGTATAGTATTGTGACAGGGTGCAGTATAGTGGTATATGTTGTGTAGTATTGTGACAGGGTGCAGTATAGTGGTGTGGTGGTATAGTATTGTGACAGGGTACAGTATAGTGGCATAATGGTCCTGTATTGTGACAGGGTACAGTATAGTGGCATAGGTGGTATAGTATTGTGACAGGGTGCAGTATAGTGGTATATGTTGTGTAGTATTGTGACAGGGTGCAGTATAGTGGTGTGGTGGTATAGTATTGTAACAGGGTACAGTATAGTGGCATGGTGGTACAGTATTGTGACAGGGTGCAGTATAGTGGCATGGTGGTACAGTATTGTGGCAGGGTACAGTATAGTGGCATGGTGGTATAGTATTGTGACAGGGTACAGTATAGTGGCATGGTGGTACAGTATTGTGACAGGGTACAGTATAGTGGCATGGTGGTATAGTATTGTGACAGGGTACAGTATAGTGGCATGGTGGTACAGTATTGTGACAGGGTACAGTATAGTGGCATGGTGGTACAGTATTGTGACAGGGTGCAGTATAGTGGCATGGTGGTACAGTATTGTGACAGGGTACAGTATAATGGCATGGTGGTATAGTATTGTGACAGGGTACTGTATAGTGGCATGGTGGTATAGTATTGTGACAGGGTACAGTATAGTGGCATGGTGGTACAGTATTGTGACAGGGTACAGTATAATGGCATGGTGGTATAGTATTGTGGCAGGGTACAGTATAGTGGCATGGTGGTATAGTATTGTGACAGGGTACAGTATAGTGGCATGGTGGTACAGTATTGTGACAGGGTACAGTATAGTGGCATGGTGGTATAGTATTGTGACAGGGTACAGTATAGTGGCATGGTGGTACAGTATTGTGACAGGGTACAGTATAGTGGCATGGTGGTACAGTATTGTGACAGGGTGCAGTATAGTGGCATGGTGGTACAGTATTGTGACAGGGTGCAGTATAGTGGCATGGTTGTACAGTATTGTGACAGGGTACTGTATAGTGGCATGGTGGTATAGTATTGTGACAGGGTACAGTATAGTGGCATGGTGGTACAGTATTGTGACAGGGTACAGTATAGTGGCATGGTGGTATAGTATTGTGACAGGGTACAGTATAGTGGCATGGTGGTACAGTATTGTGACAGGGTACAGTATAGTGGCATGGTGGTATAGTATTGTGACAGGGTGCAGTATAGTGGCATGGTGGTACAGTATTGTGACAGGGTGCAGTATAGTGGCATGGTTGTACAGTATTGTGACAGGGTACAGTATAATGGCATGGTGGTACAGTATTGTGACAGGGTGCAGTATAGTGGCATGGTGGTATAGTATTGTGGCAGGGTACAGTATAGTGGCATGGTGGTACAGTATTGTGACAGGGTACAGTATAGTGGCATGGTGGTACAGTATTGTGACAGGGTACAGTATAATGGCATGGTGGTATAGTATTGTGACAGGGTACAGTATAATGGCATGGTGGTACAGTATTGTGACAGGGTGCAGTATAGTGGCATGGTGGTATAGTATTGTGGCAGGGTACAGTATAGTGGCATGGTGGTACAGTATTGTGACAGGGTACAGTATAGTGGCATGGTGGTACAGTATTGTGACAGGGTACAGTATAATGGCATGGTGGTATAGTATTGTGACAGGGTACAGTATAATGGCATGGTGGTACAGTATTGTGACAGGGTGCAGTATAGTGGCATGGTGGTATAGTATTGTGGCAGGGTACAGTATAGTGGCATGGTTGTACAGTATTGTGACAGGGTACTGTATAGTGGCATGGTGGTATAGTATTGTGACAGGGTACAGTATAATGGCATGGTGGTACAGTATTGTGACAGGGTGCAGTATAGTGGCATGGTGGTATAGTATTGTGGCAGGGTACAGTATAGTGGCATGGTGGTACAGTATTGTGACAGGGTGCAGTATAGTGGCATGGTGGTATAGTATTGTGACAGGGTACAGTATAGTGGCATGGTGGTACAGTATTGTGACAGGGTACAGTATAGTGGCATGGTGGTACAGTATTGTGACAGGGTACAGTATAGTGGCATGGTGTACAGTATTGTAACAGGCTACAGTATAGTGGCATGGTGGTACAGTATTGTGACAGGGTACAGTATAGTGGCATGGTGGTACAGTATTGTGACAGGGTACAATATAGTGGCATGGTGGTACAGTATTGTGACAGGGTACAGTATAGTGGCATGGTGGTACAGTATTGTGACATGGTACAGAATAGTGGCATGGTGGTACAGTATTGTGACATGGTACAGAATAGTGGCATGGTGGTACAGTATTGTGACAGGGTACAGTATAGTGGCATGGTGGTACAGTATTGTGACATGGTACAGAATAGTGGCATGGTGGTATAGTATTGTGACAGGGTACAGTATAATGGCATGGTGGTACAGTATTGTGACAGGGTACAGTATAGTGGCATGGTGGTACAGTATTGTGACAGGGTACAGTATAGTGGCATGGTGGTACAGTATTGTGACAGGGTACAGTATAGTGGCATGGTGGTACAGTATTGTAACAGGGTACAGTATAGTGGCATGGTGGTACAGTATTGTGACAGGGTACAGTATAGTGGCATGGTGGTACAGTATTGTGACAGGGTACAGTATAGTGGCATGGTGGTACAGTATTGTGACAGGGTACAGTATAGTGGCATGGTGGTACAGTATTGTGACAGGGTACAGTATAGTGGCATGGTGGTACAGTATTGTGACAGGGTGCAGTATAGTGGCATGGTGGTATAGTATTGTGACAGGGTACAGTATAGTGGCATGGTGGTACAGTATTGTGACAGGGTACAGTATAGTGGCATGGTGGTACAGTATTGTGACAGGGTACAGTATAGTGGCATGGTGGTACAGTATTGTGACAGGGTACAGTATAGTGGCATGGTGGTACAGTATTGTGACAGGGTGCAGTATAGTGGCATGGTGGTATAGTATTGTAACAGGGTACAGTATAGTGGCATGGTGGTACAGTATTGTGACAGGGTACAGTATAGTGGCATGGTGGTACAGTATTGTAACAGGGTACAGTATAGTGGCATGGTGGTACAGTATTGTGACAGGGTACAGTATAGTGGCATGGTGGTACAGTATTGTGACAGGGTACAGTATAGTGGCATGGTGGTACAGTATTGTAACAGGGTACAGTATAGTGGCATGGTGGTACAGTATTGTGACAGGGTACAGTATAGTGGCATGGTGGTACAGTATTGTGACAGGGTACAGTATAGTGGCATGGTGGTATAGTATTGTGACAGGGTACAGTATAGTGGCATGGTGGTACAGTATTGTGACAGGGTACAGTATAGTGGCATGGTGGTACAGTATTGTGACAGGGTGCAGTATAGTGGCATGGTGGTATAGTATTGTGACAGGGTACAGTATAGTGGCATGGTGGTACAGTATTGTGACAGGGTACAGTATAGTGGCATGGTGGTACAGTATTGTAACAGGGTACAGTATAGTGGCATGGTGGTACAGTATTGTCACAGGGTACAGTATAGTGGCATGGTGGTACAGTATTGTGACAGGGTACAGTATAGTGGCATGGTGGTACAGTATTGTAACAGGGTACAGTATAGTGGCATGGTGGTACAGTATTGTGACAGGGTACAGTATAGTGGCATGGTGGTACAGTATTGTGACAGGGTACAGTATAGTGGCATGGTGGTACAGTATTGTGACAGGGTACAGTATAGTGGCATGGTGGTACAGTATTGTGACATGGTACAGTATAGTGACATTGTTTGGTTGTACATTATAACATTAATCTCCTGGTCACCTCCTCGGGTGACCTTCCTGGAATACACGAGAGAGCTCCTCATTGCAGAATTAATTACGAAATCGCCTCCCCCGTCCCCCACTATATCATCACACTGTGACTGCAGCAGACTTAAATAAATTAATATAGACATAAATAAATACATAAATAAACAGTATAAATGACCCTTGTTAAAAAAGGGATGTACCTATCTGTCGCAGCGGAGATCCCCCAAGCGGTGGTTTTAAGACGGCTCCTCTTCCCTCTGTTCTCCAGTAAGACCTCAGAGACTCGTCAACCTCCAAACCAAAAGCCATCTTTGTCAGCGCTGATATCGTCGATAGCCCATAGGTTATTAATATAAATGACTTTATAAATAAATCATAAACCCTCATTTCAAAATTAATCATACTTGCAAATGGTTTTAAGAGCGAGGAACATGAAATTAACTGCACGGAGCTGGCCGATATAACTGGGTTGCTGACCATAAATCATTAATATTAATTCATAACATTTTATAACGCAACTCCAAATCCCATTTGCGCCCCTTAATCTAAATATATTTGATCTGACTTTTTTAAAAATGTTTTCTTCATGTGTAGAGATTATCACCACGGTAACAGCTGTGATTGACTTTTGCCGAGAGTAATTTTGGAACCATAAGGGGATATTGCCTCAACTCTGCCGAGTATCCATCTGTAGTAGTTATGAAATAGGGACTTTTCTCTATGTTAATTATTTATCTATTTACTCCATAATTCACAGGCATCGTATACTTTCAATTTACACATTATGTAATCTGTTTGAGTTGTATCACGTGAGGTATTAAAGGTTGAAACCCAGGGTAGAACATCAGCCTCCCGCTAGGGACTCAAACCCATGACCTATCCGATAAAGGGTCTAGTCCCCTAACTGATGTGTCATGTGATGTAATCCATCTGTCAACTATATATTTACTGGAGACTCTTACCAAAGCCAATTCACTATAATTTCCTTTTGAGGTCCTGTGATCAGTCATCCTGCTTGCTTTGACTCCTCTTACCAGCTACACTGAATACATTTCACGTCGTCATATATTATTTATGCCATGCGATTTCTATATGCTCTCGTCGATGCACAGGAGAGATACTTCCTTCCCCACATATCCGTGAGAGAATTTCAACCCTGTAAATCTGCAACCTATTTCGGGAAACCTTTCAAAGTGTTAATTAGCGTGCGTCTAATCTAACTTCTCCGCACCTTCAGCGTCTTTTCAATGCATTTTTTGCATGAATCTTTTCAGCGGCATAATGAATGTGGGATTTATTGATTTACAGAGTTTAGGATCTCAAGCAGCCGGAGCAGACTGAAGAATAATAGCATTGTTCTCGCTGGATTCGTTTCCTCTTCATCTCTCAAATGCTATTGCCTCCCTCCAAAGTGTGCCATGAGAACTGTAACTTCATAAAATAAAGAAAATCCCTGCATATTTTACACGAGACGGAATGAAAGCCCCGAATATGGACAGAATCATTAATTTAATTCATTACAGATATTAGTTAATAGTCCCCCACACCATAAGATGATTGGCGCTGTGGGACCTTATGAACTTAGCCAGCATTTGTTAATTTGCCAGAGTACATAAACTCATGCATGAGACCAGCTGCATACTATGCAATAAAACCGCGTATGAAATTATACAATAAACAGTCATAAAAGCTGTTGATTGATTAAAGGAAAGTTGATTGTCACAAACAACCGGCTGATAATTCACGTTTAAATATACCATCCCGTAAAAGCATTTTCACTCAGCATTATTATTATGTTTTGTGTTACACAGGGCAAAATGGCATTTGATATGACAATTATCACTATCAGTTAATTGGATTTGCTCAATAAAGGGTGTCACATTCTCTCGAATCATGAGGATCAGCAGACGGGGGTGGAAGTTGCAGATAATCAATCCCTTTTTCTGGTTTTAGTGAAGATTTTGTTAATTTGTTTAGCTCATAATGCCTTCTGATGAAATCCATAAATTACACAACTGGAAAAGTGTTTTAGAGCACAGACATGAACAGTGTCCTAGACCCTCTGAAATTCAGCATGTAGTAATCTTCTCATTTAAAAACGGTAAAATGAAGTCTCATATTTTTCTATGCATAAAACACAGAATAATGTGTTCTCATATAATTTACATTCATTTTATATCTTGTTACCCAGCTCTCCAGCTCTGTCTCGTTCTCTTTTCCCCACCACCCACATGTTAGTGTCAGATATTTCACTGTGACCAGGGGAAAGTTATTTCTTGCAAGTATTGATTTTCTGTCTTTTTTATTTGTTCTCACCAAAGCCATTAGGTTTTTATAGTGTCTTTATGGCCTTGGGTGGATTGCTGATCAAAAACAATCTGTGTAACTGTTAAGAGCTCACTCACATATGCTGACCATATTGCTGTGGTCTCTCTCCTGCTGACCATAGTTCTTTGGTCTTTCTCTTGTTGACCATATTGTCTCTCTCTGTTGCTGACTGTAATTCTTTCTCTTGTGGACCGTATTTCTCCAGTCTCTTACTGACCGTTTGGCCAAATTTCTCTGCTATCTCTCTTGCTGACAGTATTGCTCATGTCTCTCTCTTGCTGACAGTATTGCTCATGTCTCTCTCTTGCTGACTGTATTGCTCATGTCTCTCTCTTGCTGACTGTATTGCTCATGTCTCTCTCTCTTGCTGACAGTATTGCTCATGTCTCTCTCTTGCTGACAGTATTGCTCATGTCTCTCTCTTGCTGACTGTATTCCTCAGGTCTCTCTTATTTTCTGAGTGTATTGCTCATGTCTTTCTTTCTGACTCTATTGCTCATGTCTCTCTCTTGCTGACTGTATTGCTCATGTCTTTCTCTCTCGTTGACTGTATTGCTCCGGTCTCTCTTGCTGATTGTAAGGCTCAGGTAATAGTGCAATACTCCCTTACTAAAACCTGATCTGCGTATAGACATGACAACCTTTTTCTGACAAACTCCTTCATCTTCCAAAGAATTTAGGTCATTCTTAAATTACGGAATAATTCCACACTCTGCTGAGAGACTGTCTCCAGACAAGAGTTCTCCAGTTCCAGGATAAGTATGTCAGGGTGAATTTAAGAATATAGGATTGCAGTATATAGTTCTATGCCCTCTCACAATCTTACCAGAGTACAGTAACAGCTTTAGTTATGTTTGGATTTGCAGTTACACAACATGACATTTTGATATTTAAAATGTTGAGTCCTGGTATTTACCATATGCCACCAGAAACATTTCTGGCTTACGATATAAAGGAGACACAGTTTTATAATGTGACATGTTCAAGTACCAATTGTTCTTTTAGACAAGTACTTTCAAAATGTACACATCATGTCATTAACCCATTGTGAGGTGGCTGGGTCGGAGGACCAGACGCGACCGTGAGGGGATCACAAAGTACCCACAGACGTGGCGTACCACTAGAATAGGGGAAAATAATTAGAGCTCTGCGAACGGAGCAGTGAAAGATAAACAAAAAAGGAAAAAACTCCCGGCTTAAAGCCAAAGAAAAGTGACCCAGAAAAGTGGGTGAAAAGCTCGCAGACTCAAGCAGAGGTACTATCTCAAACAGAGACAGGGTAAAGAAAACCCAGGAAGGAACTGAGTGAGAAAGGAAAACTAAACTCCTAACTCACTAAGGCAAGTCCCACGTATACTTTGAGCAATTAGCCATAGGACAAGTGGTCGCCTGAATCCTATACCGTTGTTACCTGGATTTAGCGTGGCAAGAATGACACAAAAGCAACAAAACAGAAAATTGCTGCGCTTAAATAATCAGCAGACGCTAGCACAGGTGAAACGAATGAGTGCCAGGTAAGCGGAAAAAACATGACAGGCGCCGTCTCGCGGCACCGAAAAGGAAAAATCCACAGAACAGAACCGACGAGCTGCAAAACCATGACACCCATGTGTATTTTAGTCATCAAATAAATAAATAAATTCACCCCAGCAATGTCCCACAGTATGGTAGTTCCCGGCAGCCGTTCCCACTTGGTGAAAGGGTAACACCGCAGCCTTCACAGCAGTCATGCCGAGAGGCTCTGTTAGGAAGGTTTCTCCTCCTGTTTCAGCCTCTCAGCCCAACACTGCTTCCAACATTTATACATCCTGTGAAAAATGCATGACTCCTTTACAAAGGTGCATGTGCTATATGCTGACCCCCCCCAGTTAAACAGCAGGGAGTGTTAGGAGGAGAAATAACAAACAGTGTCAACACTGCTTGCATTCCTCCGTCATCCTTGCCCATCATGCACTATTCATCACAAAGTGTAAAAGAGGCCATTTTAAGGCACAACTTTGCAGCGCTGATCTTTCTTGTCTTTAAGAAGTAAACATGATGCAACGATCACAACAAATTGTGTAAACACAGACTTTCTCATACATGCTCACGCATACATTCTCTCTCGCTCTCTCTCTCTCAAACACACACACACACACACACACACATCATATGACACGTGTGCAATGTGTGTGTAACTGGACAGAAATAAAAGTAAAAATCATGGTATTTTCTCTGCTTTTACCTCTGCTGTGATTCAGAGATGCATTTGACCTCGAGCTAGAGACTATGAGACTTTTACCTCTCCACACACACGCTTACAGTGATGGTCTATACAGAACAAGCATGCGTGCACATGTTTCACACACAATACCTACAATCACACATTCACACAAAAAGTATATCACATACAAAAACGCACAAACAACAACAACAAGTACATCTCAAACACACACAAACACACACACACATCGATATACAATCAGTCACTGTACCATATGTGCTCACATTTATATACCCCCACACACACACACATGCTCCCCACAAGTCTTTCTGAACGATGCCCAGGACAATTCCGACTATCATTCCTGGCAAGCTATCCCTTCTTTTGTCTTGTCTTTGTCTGCGTGCCAGTCAAAGTGCCTGGCACCCCCCCCCCCCCCCCCCCACCGCCCGCCCCCCCAGTGGTGTCATGCACATTCAGTTTGAGGGGACATACGCACCCTCAGCTTCCTGGCAAAATTGCCCATTTACTATGAGATAAGTATAAGAATTAAATATAAATCATATTCTGTTCATTGTTAGATTTGGGGACTTGGAAGACACACACACACACACACACACACACCTAAACAATTAAGGTGGAGTGAACTGTCAGCTTGCTGTAATTGAGTATTTACCTGTACGTCTACCTGCCTACTATTTCACATGCACCCCATGGGGTACACACATGTCCACACCATCTTTATAGCTTTTTACTTTAGTACATTTGCAGGGTTAAATTCTCCCATCAACATAGTAAGCTTTAGAACGTTATCAACTAAACTGACGATTGAATGGAAAATATTTATTTTCCAGACAATTCTTGGCTGTGATTGGCTGTCAGGGGCCCTCTTTAGTGGCACTTTAAAATCATGGGAAAAGAATGTTCCCAGCTCTTTGGTTCTGTCGATTGGTATCACTGGGAGGAAATGGAGCGAGTTTGGGTGGGAGCCAAAGGGTGGGGTTGGGGGGGGGGGGGGTGCTGAGTCATGAAGCCCAGGCAAAGGGGCAGGGGGACAGCAGTCAGATGTCCGCTTCTCTGGGACGGGACGGCCGTGTTATTCAGAGTGCGAGACAGAATGGGATTACCCGCTCTGTTCCGCGGAGTTTATCACACTGCCGTTTGGGCAAGTCCCCCAGGAGTGGGAGCGCTGTTTCCAGAAACTGGATCTGTCACTGACACATTTGCATAAACGTCCAGGTCAGGCGGCGCACAGCGCAGTTCTCAATGTTAAATCGACCCTTACAATGTTCAAATGAGTCCATGCACTCCAGTAGAGGGAAAAGTATTTTTTATCAGAGTTGAAATTTCAGTCTTGCCATGCCCCCCCTCCCCACCCCCACCCATGCTTGGAAGGGTGTCAGCGATTCCACTGTACATTTGAAGATTACTCCACCTGACAGACATGGACTGCTTCAAAGAGAGAGAGGGAGAGAGGACAGAAACACATGAGAAAACACAGACATAGACCCAGAGAGAGCTTGGTGGAGTTATATTCTCATATATATATATATATATATATATATATATATATATATATATATATATATATATATATATATATATATATATATATATATATATATAAATAATGGATTAAGTAAAGGAAAATGTCAGGAGAATGGAAAGTTTTTATTTTATTTTAGTGGAAACACTAAAAACACATCACAGGAAACACTTCATTTATTTAGTGAAAGAAATCACAAGCTTAAGATGCAATCATCTTTCCCCTCAGTGAGCAGCTGAGATGAACTCTTCTATACAACATTTCTATACCACTTTTTCTAGACACTCCTCGCAAACAATCACTCATCTCCAATCTGAATTATCGGTAGAGTATCCAGTAGTTTGCTGTGTTAGCGAGACAAAGCATATCTTCCGGAACTGGTCCTGTAACCAAAAGGTTGAAAATTCAAATCCTTGTGTGTAGACAAAGGAGGGGGGGGGGGGGGGGGGGGGGGGGGGGACTGAGATATGGAATGGGGACTGGAGTAACTGAATTTCTTACCCCCATGATGGTTGTATAGTACATACTGTTCCTTTAAAATGGCAGTAAGACGAAATGGATTCTGTTTGAATGTTAAGAGTGTCATTTGTTTAATTCCACATGCACAGGTTACCAAACCCTACAGTCCTGTAATAGTCTTCTTGTATGCACAAATAATATCTGCAGTGGTGCTAGAAGAGTCCTCTTTGGTTGTGTACAGAGTCTGTTGATTATACTACCTGAGGCCTGAGGCCTGAAACCCAGATAGCCAGGAGATCAATCCAAAATAAATATATATATTTTTCAATTTAGCTGGGATTTAATCAAATCAGCCACATACTCATGAGAATCAGTGTTTTTAAAAAAAAAATCTAGGACTGAACACATTATGAGTCTTGTGGCCAATTTCCTTTTGTAGAGTGCCATGGGAACTGCCTGAAGGTACATCACAGCTACAAAAATAACCACTGACCTTTTCCTGGGCGCAGAGAACTCACTAAACACTTCCTGTCCCCCTGCTCCTGCTTGATTATTTATTTCGGTTTATACAGTACATATGTTATGGGCTGTGTGCACAAATGCTACTTGTGTATGCGTGTGTGCGAACATGCGCATGTATGCATTTGTGTGTGCGCGTGTGTGTGTGTGTGCATGTTTGAGAGAGATTTCAGAAAGCAGCAGGGATATGCTGCTGTGCTGCAATGTTCCTCCCCGGTGGATGCAGCTGTAGAGCCCCTCTACAGGCCCCATGCTGCGACGCTATCATCGCCAATCTCTTCTGCTGACGGCCTTCCACCAAACACGGCAACGTAATACAAAGAGGAGTTTTTTTTTAAAGCGGCAAACATGCCAGATTGTGATCGAGACGTCATTTCATGTAAGCTGTTTTTTTTTATTGAATAATGTTGAATTATACGGAGTACAATCATATTTATTCACATACGTTATTGCACGCTGCGTATTACGGGAGGGCTAGCGGGATGAGGGAAGGTACCGCGTAAGTTTTGCGCTGCATCCCGTTAGCCCGCTGAGCTAAAAGAGAAAGGCTCCCAGTCTGACGGACTAATCCCACTCTTATCGAAGTTTTGGGAGGTGACATCACATTCAGCAGCAGATGCCGATGTCCTAACTCGCATCTCTGAGCTCCACTGCTTTAGTTCTTTAGAAATTAGTTTCGGAACCCAGGAAGTCAGACCTGCAGAGATCTCTCAACACCCTGGTCTTACCGTCTGGGAACAACGTTTACGGTACCGGCTTGACAACAATTGGTCACGTTTTAATTCCTCTCGGAATTGGCACAGAAGTGGTTAGAGCTGCCTACTCATATGAATCTACGTATTCATATGTTTGGATACAAGACGAACCAAGGGCTTGCATCTTGAATCTTGCCCTCAACTCCAAACTATACCTTGCTCCTATCTGACAGTCAACATTCTCCCTACCCTGCACCAAAAAAAAAAAAGGCTTCCAGATTGAATTTTGACGTATTTTCCTGCGTTTGAGGATGCCCTTAACCTGATATACTAAGATAGGAGTGCAGAGGCAGGTGAAGACGTAAAACGTAAATAAAAAGTAGAATCAACTGAATGTTGCATATTCTGGCTGCCACTTTCTCTTATTCTTGCTTAATGCAAATCAGCTCCTGCCTCGCATACTCATTAAGAATGTGACAAGGCGATAATTAAAGTCACAGGGTACGACTGTGATCCTCCCTAACGTTCACAGTGCGCATTTGAAATTATGGTTGAATCATCTAAAGAAAGAGAAAAAAAACCCATCTGGTTATTTCTCTTCTTTGAATTCTAAACTGTATTTAACACGCATTAAGCGAGAGATAGAGAAAGAGAAAGAGAGCGAGGTCAGAGAATCGCACATGTGGAAAATATGACAAACGCACACAGACACACACATGCGCACGGAACACAAAAATAAAAGGCAAGATGAAGGGCGTGAAGGCAAAAGGGCCTATCCATCACATAAGACAAACAGGCTGCAGGGAACCGCAAGTATCGCAGTCCCAGTGTAGTCTGTATATTATTGTCGGCCATTAAAACAATCATGTCCGCGGGAGAATGTGCGCGGTGGTTTCAGATGGTCCTGCGGCTTTGAAACGGTCCATGTGTCCAGCACATTCCGCACGCCACGCTAACCACTTCATGGCCCCGGAAAAGTGGAAGAGCGGCCGTTTCCGATAAAACTTTGCCATAAACTATGCCATTGTTCCTTTTTTACTCGCTGGGAACGCCGGGCTCCCGTGAAAAGCTACCACAAAGAAAAAGTTGTTTTTAGCACTTCCATTTAATCAGAATTTCGAGGTCAAGAATATAATTATATTTGAAAGGTTTTTCAAAAAATCCAAGAGGTTCCAACAATCAGTGGTATTTTTTTTCTTCTTCTGCCGTCTGTTGCTCAGAAAGTGTGCAAATGATAAAGGGCCATCAAAGTCTCAAAGCATCATGGGAGTTCTTGTTGCTTGTTTGGTGAAGTTTATATCACTGAACAAATAAAACCAGGGACTGGGGCCTTTATAAAAAAAATAGCCCCTCAGCTCTAATGGATTAGAAAAATGGCCCAAAGTATTTAACAGCCCTCCAGGGGTTTTACAAGCGCTATAAATCCAGAGCTTCATTTGCCCAAAAAACATGGTTTTTCACATAAAATCTCTCTCACTGGGTGATGCTGCTTGTTTCTGTGGTCAAAAATATGCATTTAAAAATGCCTACAAATCTTAGTTTGTGTCCTGAGTGAATCGTTGATACTGAAACGTTACTAGTGTCCTATCTCCCTGAGGTCTTTTATGTAGAAACAAACTGGCACAAAATAGTTAATTACCTTCACACCACCATATCAATACATGCTTGTATGTAACTTTACATTGTAGGCCTAACCTAGTCAACCCAAATTGATTCACTTTTTCGGTGTAACCTCAATGTTTGCAGTGAAGTGCATTCACTAAACAAGCTGCAAACTTTTTCTCAAAGGCAAGACAGCAGTGCCTGACCACATTAGAACCTACAACCTCCAGCTGTTCCTTACACCACACCTTGGTGTGCAACACACATGGGGAATCGGTATCCAGTACAAATAGTCTGTGGACAAATGAATGCCAGCTAGGAGACTGGCTGTAGGAGAATAGCACAATGCAGCGGTAGCACCTCTGCAGGTGATATGCCTGTGAAGATGCTGTCAAGAACATCTAACAGTTCTGGCAGTGCAACCATGCAACAATATCTGCTGTACCAGGGTACCCAGAATGTGCTCAGAAGAATGGGTATGACCACAAGACACACCCCTGCCTACACAGCCAATCAAGGCTTGGTCACCACGAGCCAAGCAGGGAACATACTGATGCCAGAGGAGATTCTTGGACACAAAGGCAAAACTGTTGCGCGATGTGTTCATATATTACTCTGCACAGTACTTTTACGGTTTCCTGAAAATGTTTCATAATTAAAATATGCTGTTAAATGTACTAGTTTTAGTTTTTTTTCTACTTTTTTTGTTTGTTTGTAAAGCTCTCAGATATGGAAACACACCACTCACCACAAAAAAGCAAGGCCTACATGCATAAGGAACTGTGACTGCTTCCTTAACTCCTGCTTCCTTAACTCCTTCCTTTGCGCAGCTGCCTAGTGACCAGGACGCCAGCGCCAAGATTTTGCTTAACTGAGACATCCGTTGCTCCTGCAGCCAAACTATTAATGGAAACCTCAAACTCTGTGTCTAATCTTTGTTATTACACGATTCTTGACAACTCTGCAGAATACGGAGTTTCTAAGTGTCACTATTTTCCCGTAGCAAGTCCATTTAACAAGCAACCCCCCACCCAGTCTATACCTACTCATGCGTGACATGGTGGACAAAAACGTCGATGTGTGAGTTCATAAATATATTTATTCATAATATAAAATTAGAATTCCGTCATAGCAACAAGATACACCCAACAATAGCCTGCTCGTATGCCAAAAAAGCAGTGAAAAGCCCTGCTCACTCAAATGCAAAATAAACATGTGAAATTATTGTGTCATATTCTACTATAAATATCTGCTACTAAATATTAAATAAATATACAATCCTACCATTGGTTTTAAGCATAGAGATGTCCTTTTAAAAATTCAGTAGTCATTTATAGTCTTGGACAATCTGTTTGAGAAATACACACCAGTTTAGCTTGTTATGACACAACATGGAACGTCTGCGCGCAACACCCTATACTGTACCTGCAGCTCTGAAGTATTTCACGTGATTCCGGTTTATTTTATTGTAGTGTTATCATACATAATATAGGCTATAGGCTTATCTTCCTGGGCTATAGAAAATACTCATTCCAATTTACTGTGCGCTAATATATAGATGAATGTAAAAATTGTCCTTGGAGTCATTGTGAATGGGAACTTTTTTTTTTAACTACAGAAAAATTCCATCCCAGGGCAAAAGTATATATACTGTAGAGTACAGGGGAATCTGATGTTTTATTGAGGTACAAGAGTGAATGATTAGGCTACATATTTAGGTGTGTGTAACAGTGTGATATCAATGTTTTCATCATAAACAATCACAAAGGGCAAATGTATATGCTTTATAATGGACAAAACACATTTTATTCATTTTATGACATGTATTGGATAGGGTTTTGGACCCATAGATAACTACCCCCCTATGTTGATGAAAAGATAATTCCCACTTGAAAATGATGCAAAAATGAGTTTTATGATCCAAAACATTTGATTTGTAGTTATCTTGCCTTATTATTATTATTATTATTATTATATGATTTAGAGCACTGCACAATTTAGCCATTTGGATATATTTGGAGACACTAATGGACAACAGGGTACACAGCCTATATTTTGCATCATAGATCTTTGGTCTGCATCTCATC
The DNA here is from genome assembly GCA_029718625.1 of Synaphobranchus kaupii. Classification (NCBI taxonomy): domain Eukaryota; kingdom Metazoa; phylum Chordata; class Actinopteri; order Anguilliformes; family Synaphobranchidae; genus Synaphobranchus; species Synaphobranchus kaupii. The sequence continues at coordinate 60,541,972 of CM056383.1, read as the reverse complement.
CTTAGATTCTGCACAGATGTGGTCACACAAGTTTATAATCCAGGAAATTAATAGATTTACCTGTTTCACATATGCAGCTCTCTGTATTTCATTGCAAACTAAAGAAAAACTATTTTCTTTTGCATTTTTCCCAAGTTTCTTTGCATTTGTGGCACTTTATATTGACTTAAATGATGAAAATAAAAAAATATAAAGTTTGTATTGTAAATGGTAAAACTTGTCTTGTTTCATTTAAGCCATTTCGCAAATTTCTGTGATGCTCACACCTGGAGTTATAAAGCCTTAAACAGAGCACCCCCTAAATAGGTGAGAATGGGTTAAGGCCTGGGAGAGGTCAGGAGACAGTGGAGCTGTAGATTATACACATTTGCAGAGTAGCAGAAGAGGGCGCACTTCAGGCCCTAGGCACCCCTGAAGTGGGACAAAAAAAAAAACACAAAAAATTAGCCTCATTTTCTGGAAGCATATTTTCCGGGAGCTGGAAGAGCAGAAGATTGCGCTGTGTCTGCATTCCTCTCCTCTCTGCAGACCAGCTCTAATGACAGACACAACAAAGTCATTCCTGTACTCTGTTGTATGTTGGGCTGTAACACTGTTAAATCAGGGATGCTGTAATACTATGAACTCAGTTGTGCTGTAAATTCAATGGCGCTGTGATGCTGTAAATTCAGTGGTGCTGTAATGCTGTAAATTCAGTGGCGCTGTAATGCTGTAAATTCAGTGATGCTGTAATGCTGTAAATTCAGTGGTGCTATAATGCTGTAAATTCAGTGGCGCTGTAATGCTGTAAATGCAGTGGTGCTGTAATGCTGTAAATTCAGTGGCGCTGTAATGCTGTAAATTCAGTGGCGCTGTAATGCTGTAAATTCAGTGGTGCTGTAATGCTGTAAATTCAGTTGTGCTGTAATGCTGTAAATTCAGTGGTGCTGTGATGCTGTAAATTCAGTGGTGCTGTGATGCTGTAAATTCAGTGGTGCTGTAATGCTGTAAATTCAGTGGCGCTGTGATGCTGTAAATTCAGCGGTGCTGTGATGCTGTAAATTCAGTGGCGCTGTAATGCTGTAAATTCAGTGGTGCTGTAATGCTGTAAATTCAGTGGTGCTGTGATGCTGTAAATTCAGTGGTGCTGTAATGCTGTAAATTCAGTGGTGCTGTAATGCTGTAAATTCAGTGGTGCTGTAATGCTGTAAATTCAGTGGTGCTGTAATGCTGTAAATTCAGTGGCGCTGTAATGCTGTAAATTCAGTGGCGCTGTAATGCTGTAAATTCAGTGGCGCTGTAATGCTGTAAATTCAGTGGTGCTGTAATGCTGTAAATTCAGTGGTGCTGTAATGCTGTAAATTCAGTGGTGCTGTAATGCTGTAAATTCAGTGGTGCTGTGATGCTGTAAATTCAGTGGTGCTGTGATGCTGTAAATTCAGTGGTGCTGTGATGCTGTAAATTCAGTGATGCTGTAAATTCAGTGGTGCTGTAATGCTGTAAATTCAGTGGCGCTGTGATGCTGTAAATTCAGTGGTGCTGTAATGCTGTAAATTCAGTGGTGCTGTAATGCTGTAAATTCAGTGGCGCTGTAAAGCTGTAAATTCAGTGGCGCTGTAATGCTGTAAATTCAGTGGTGCTGTAATGCTGTAAATTCAGTGGTGCTGTAATGCTGTAAATTCAGTGGTGCTGTAAATTCATTGGTGCTGTGATGCTGTAAATTCAGTGGCGCTGTGATGCTGTAAATTCAGCGGCGCTGTAATGCTGTAAATTCAGTGGTGCTGTGATGCTGTAAATTCAGTGATGCTGTAAATTCAGTGGTGGTGTAATGCTGTAAATTCAGTGGCGCTGTGATGCTGTAAATTCAGCGGCGCTGTAATGCTGTAAATTCAGTGGTGCTGTAATGCTGTAAATTCAGTGGTGCTGTAATGCTGTAAATTCAGAGGTGCTGTAATGCTGTAAATTCAGTGGTGCTGTAATGCTGTAAATTCAGTGGTGCTGTAATGCTGTAAATTCAGTGGCGCTGTAATGCTGTAAATTCAGTGGCGCTGTAATGCTGTAAATTCAGTGGTGCTGTAATGCTGTAAATTCAGTGGTGCTGTAATGCTGTAAATTCAGTGGTGCTGTAATGCTGTAAATTCAGTGGCGCTGTAATGCTGTAAATTCAGTGGTGCTGTAATGCTGTAAATTCAGTGGTGCTGTAATGCTGTAAATTCAGTGGTGCTGTAATGCTGTAAATTCAGTGGTGCTGTAATGCTGTAAATTCAGTGGTGCTGTAATGCTGTAAATTCAGTGGTGCTGTGATGCTGTAAATTCAGCGGTGCTGTAATGCTGTAAATTCAGTGGTGCTGTAAATTCAGTGGTGATGCAATGCTGTAAAATCAGTGGTGCTGTAATGCTGTAAATTCAGTGGTGTTGTAAATTCAGTGATGCAGTAATGCTGTAAATTCAGTGGTGCTGTAATGCTGTAAATTCAGTGGTGCTGTAATGCTGTAAATTCATTGGTGCTGTGATGCTGTAAATTCAGTGGTGCTGTGATGCTGTAAATTCAGTGGTGGTGTAATGCTGTAAATTCAGTGGCGCTGTGATGCTGTAAATTCAGCGGTGCTGTGATGCAGTAAATTCAGTGGCGCTGTAATGCTGTAAATTCAGTGGTGCTGTAATGCTGTAAATTCAGTGGTGCTGTAATACTGTAAATTCAGAGGTGCTGTAATGCTGTAAATTCAGTGGTGCTGTAATGCTGTAAATTCAGTGGTGCTGCAATGCTGTAAATTCAGTGGCGCTGTAATGCTGTAAATTCAGTGGTGCTGTAATGCTGTAAATTCAGTGGTGCTGTAATGCTGTAAATTCAGTGGTGCTGTAATGCTGTAAATTCAGTGGTGCTGTAATGCTGTAAATTCAGTGGTGCTGTAATGCTGTAAATTCAGTGGCGCTGTAATGCTGTAAATTCAGTGGTGCTGTAATGCTGTAAATTCAGAGGTGCTGTAATGCTGTAAATTCAGTGGTGCTGTAATGCTGTAAATTCAGTGGTGCTGTAATGCTGTAAATTCAGTGGTGCTGTGATGCTGTAAATTCAGCGGTGCTGTAATGCTGTAAATTCAGTGGTGCTGTAAATTCAGTGGTGATGCAATGCTGTAAAATCAGTGGTGCTGTAATGCTGTAAATTCAGTGGTGCTGTAAATTCAGTGATGCAGTAATGCTGTAAATTCAGTGGTCCTGTAAACTCAGCGGTACTGTGGTCCCTAGTTTTTATTCCATGCTGTGCCTACCGTGCCTTAGCAGGATAAGTATAGATGTTTGTCATACCCATAAAGCACATTGAATTGAATTTCATTGAGAGAATGTGTGACAGTCTGAAACAGAGAATGAGGTCTTTGTCTGTTTGTTTGTCTCTGCTACAGTGTGCAATTCAGGGAACTGAGGATTGCTCTGATAGACCCTCCGCTCATCAGGAGAGTTTAGAGAAAGAGAGAAGTGAAGGGGAGAGAGCATACCTCCAGAGAGGTCTCAAATACTTTATTTTGATAACTTGCAGGCAGACAGAAGAGGTGTTGTTGCACAACAAAGTACAGGATGTCTCACAGACCAAAACAGTCTGTCCATAGGTGATACCGTGACCAACTGTGCATTACACTGCGGGACCTCTGACCTTTAGAACTGGCATGGTTAGTAATATATACCAAAGACTAGCATTGTTAGCATCTGATTATGGATGCTCAAAGAAGAAGCAAACTTCTTCTTCTTTGTTGAAGATGAGTGTATATAATGCACTTCTATCCAGCATTATGCTGAATTATTATTTTTTCTGTAGGTGCAGTACAGTATCAACAGCAGTCACGAGAGCTCAGTGCGGTGAATTGAATTGCTTTCTGAAAACAAGTGATTTTTAAATTATAGCATATGTAATGTATGAGGAGTGAGTCACCCCAGATAAGAGTATCTGACCGGCAATTAAAAAAATTAGATAAAAAACAAATACTTAAGGTGTCATAACAACGACAATTGCAGCTACCACCACAAAGTCTTCGACTAATCACAAGGCTATAGCAATCCTATTCACAACCCCCCCCCCCCCCCCCCCCCCCCCGATTATTATAGTAGCCCTAATATTCATTATGCCAGTGGTGGGTTTGGAATTGGCAATAATAAATGTGTGTGAAATTAAAGCAGTTTCCAGGGCACTTAACTACCGCCTCCCCAATGGGCTCCTCTTCCCCTCACTCAGGATATAATTAACACTCATCATCTGGGCTCCGCCAACCATGGAGGGGCAGAGCCAGGTTGAGAACGGGAGCTTAATAAGAAAACTGGGGTGGCGTGTGTGTGTGTATGCGTCTGTGTGCGTGCGTGTATGTTTGTGTGTCTGTGCATGTGCGCGAATGGTTGAGGATATTTTCTGCCAGGAAACTCCATTCTCCTGAAGTCCCAGTCATCCACGATATCCCCTGGGCTTTGGCGCTGTTATCTCTCAGGCCGGGTCAGCGCTGTGGTTTGCTGATCTATCGACCTTCTGGATGTAGTTTTGTTTATCTGCATTGCTGGCAAGTTTCAAATGTGCACATCATTTATGCGTGTTTACAGCGTTTGCGTTGAACTTGTTTATTTATGTTGGCATCCATATCGATATTGGATCATTTTACCCTCTGTATACTGTCCGTGTTTTTTATCTGTGTGCATAATTTAATTGATCTGGAGCCTTCAGTGTAATCTTATTTAATTTCCGGAAATAAATACTATTTGGTTACGGTTCATTCATTTTGAAGACACAGGGGAGCTGTGTGACTGCATCTGTCTCCATCAATTTACCCCCTATGACTTGCATATGCATGCAGAGCACACACACCTAGAGACAAACACACACACACACACACACACACACACACACACACACGCACACAGACGCATTCCCTCAAGCACACAGACCCAAATCGACAGCCCCAGGTCCCTCAGTCTGAGAGAGCAATAAGGATGCACCACCCATCGAATGTCCTTGTCTGCGTCCTTTCAAAGGTCAGTTTTAATTTGGGGTCGTACATGTGAAGCATAGTGTGTGGGAGGGGTCTGTGGTTGATGGTAGCCTAAGGGATTTGACCTGCACTTGAGCCAATCCCCTAATCTCATAGGGTCCCATAGGATGGGGTGTCTAGATGTGAATGTGGTTGGGGGTGGGGGTGTGTGTGTGTGTGTGTGTGTGGGGTCGGTACATCAAAGGTCATTTGCAAAACAAATAGTGAGAAATAAATGGGAGTTTGACTTTATAAGTGGAATAATAAAGACTGTGAGTTATGCATCTCATTCCTCAGAGAATCAGGAGAATAATTTCATGTTAATAATGATTTCCCGAGCAGCAGATGTAAACTCACACATGTTACATACAGTACATGTACACATAAAAGGAGCCTCGTGTTAACATGTGAACACAATTCCGATTAAATGCATTCCGTAATTTCACAGAAGATTAACCTGTCAACACGACAGGTTTTGTTCTGTACATTGTAGCCACGGGCTTCTCATTTCAGATTAATCTGTGGTGTCCTTTGTAACATACTCAGTAATCTCTTGAACCTTCCAGCACATTGTAATGCACATTTGAATTCTGCTTCAGATACCTTGCTAAATGGTACAGCGATGGCGCATCATTCTTTAATGTCTGAATCCTGCGGCCTTCTGGCAAAGAGACGTACCTCTAACCGCTGATTCTCTTCAAATGTTATATACTGTACTTGGTACATTTCCCACAGGTAATTTACTCCTCTTAAACGACCCTCTTTACAACTGTGTTGCAGCTGCACTACAGTCTCTAATCATGATGGCGCCAAAATTGAGTTGGACGTGCCTTAATTCGCCTCCGCTGTGAGTCATCACTAGATTTTTGGCAATTGCGCTCTGATTGCAAAAACAGGGCCGTCGAGACAAAAGGGCAAGAAACGTAAGCTAAAGGATCAAAGGTCCTTACCTCTGAGTCTCCCTTCCACAGTTAAGAGAATTAAAGAAAGATGAACACTTGGCGTTTGGTGGTAGCATTAGCTCATCCTCTCCTGCTTGCTGCTGGAAATGAGCAGAGGTCTGAAAATCCAGCCCAGTGTTTTGCTCCACTCACCTAATTAGCGCAATTCTTCAGCCAGAAGCGAGAACTGATATCGGCTAAGAGAGCTCATGGGTGGAAGAAACACACGGCAGGACTTTTACTTTCTGACCCCTGGACTTTTCTTTCCACCTCTGGAGCTGTAAAAAATAAGGTTACGTCATGCGGGAGAAATACTGGGACCACTGCATTTTTCGGTGAACTTTGCGGAAAGTGTGAAAAGAGTCTCACTCCATGCAGTTATTTATACAGCAAGCCATGATGCCTGTACAGTCCCTGCGGTACAATGAGGTATCGTGACGAGCAGGTGCACTACCACACCCGTATAAAGATCTTGTTTTCCATCACTGCTGATTGATCACATATTACATTACATTTACATTACATTATCCAAAGCGACATATCATATCACATCACATATCATGGACATTGGCTGTTTTGACCATGCTGGTCTTTAAGCCCTAGACCCTGAGCCCACCAGAGGAGGATGGGCTCCCCCCTTGAGTCTGGTTCCTCCCAAGGTTTCTTCCTAGTTACACCAGGTAAGTTTTTCCTTGCCACTGTTGCCTTTGGCTTGCTCTTGTGGGGGGTTTCGGCTGGGTTTTGCTGTGAAGCGCACTGTGACAACTAGTTGTGAAATGCGCTATATAAATAAATAAATATTGATTTGATTTAATACATAAACAAGGTACTTAAACAAGATCTTCAAAGACCAGTGTAAAGCATAAGTACCGTGATAATAGTATTTATTGTCTTTGATTTCATAGCTATTGAAATTATGACGCAGGGTCTTTAAATAATCATGTAACTTAGTGCCTTGTAAGGCTGGTGAAGCCTGTTCCATTGGAAATGGGTGTTCTGTTCCTTTGGAAACAGGTGTCCTATTCCATTTGTTAGGACGGACAATATATTACTGCCCTGTGCTCCCTCTGGAAACTTCGCATTGATTATTTTTTCTTCCTTTAGCGCGTTTATCAGAAAGTAAAAATAGTATGTGTTTTTTTTTTGTGTTAAATCAATGGCAGTATCAGTGTAAGTTCATTTAAGGTATATAAGGATATAAGCATATAAGGTATGATGAGACTGCTTTAAAATGAACGGGGTGTTAGGGTGGGCTAATACTAGGTATCCATTTATTAAATCTTTTGAAACAGTTTCTTCGACTTCAGCAATGCGTGTCCTACTATGGTGCATCCACTGCAGATTATTAGCCTATTATGTGCAGACCGTGGGCATATTGACATCCTGCTCTTAGGCTATGATTTAGCCTTACATTTACAAATAAAGGATTTATAATAAACCCCAAATCTACCCCGATAAACACGCTTGTTTCCTTTCAGTAACATCAATCGCCTCAGACATGCATATATGCAAGGTGGAGGTAGCCTAAGTCTGAAATAGAGAAAGATAAATGTGTGCTTGTGTGCTGTGTGTACGTGTGTGGGAAATCAATTTCACAGATACAAATAACAAGATGAGACAAGGATGGGGTTTGGGGGCGGGGAGGGTTAGTTTGATGACTAATTATGAATTCTAGTGATGCTATTTTAATGAGTAAGTGGTCCTGGGAGAACAGCCATGGTATGGGCCAATACTGTTGGGAGATGGGTGGAGAGCGAGGCCATCATTTATTATAATAGAGCTTCTAGCAGCAGTATTTTCTGAAATACCATGGGGGCCAGTCACAACATTAAAGGATCCAGTTATGTCTACCTTGGTAAGCTAGACACATACAAGAAAAAAATATTGATTAGAATCGGAAGAGGTGCTTGTCTTTTAAAAACAATGTTTATATTTTCACGTCCTGCTCTGAAAATGCCCCCAATTAGCTGCAGAACAAAACCTGTCACTGCTTATTCCTGAAGCTCTTATCTGTGTTAAAACATTCATTAATGAGTCTTCTTTCCCTGGCATTGAGACAGATGTAACAGGAAATAAATGTTGCTTTTCTAGAAGATCTCACCCCGGGTTCACATAAAAGTTGTTGTTGTTGTTGTATTATAGATCAAAAGGACTGCAGTTACAAGAACTTATATGTAGAAACGTGCTCTTAACTAAAGGTGAGTATTATACTTTTAGAGCATTCATCATACTACAATTTCTTAATAGCCAAATTTTAATTAAAATTTTGAATTGATATTTCCAGTACTTGGGCCCTGATTGAATTACTGAACTGTCAATCATCAGTCTGGAGATGACAGTTGAACTTGTTTGTGTCCCATGAGTCTCTTGCTTGTTTTTCCTGGTTCCTGATGACTAATGGAAAAACTTCCCAAGCACATCCAAAGCCACAATTCATATCAGATAAAGTTTATTACAATCCTCCAAAGTCAAAAAAGATGTTTTAGGAAAATTAGATCATGTTTATGTGCCTGTGGAGAATGGAGAGTGAGTTTTTTTATTTCTTTCTTTTTCAAAACTAGAGTAAAAAAGCTTTTAGAGTTTTACTGTGCCTGCAGCAACCGCAGTGTCTAATGTGCAAAGACAGCGTCTGCCTGTTTTTACACGGCCCAGTCAAAGTGCTCTCAGAAAAATTAGTAAATAAAAAAATATATATTATATTTGCATGGGTGGCATTTTCCGAACATGCATTTAGGTGCAGTGAACAACAGCCAGTGGCACTACTCTGGCACTGAGGGACAGGTAATTCTGAGTAGGTGGTGAGGGGGCGGGATATTGAGAGGTCAGGACTCACACTAGCTTTCAGCAATATGCACTTTAAAAACACAGGCGATGAAAATGTTTGTGTTTTGACCGATTTCATCTGCTTTCTAAACAAACTACCATTATCTATTAGTAAATCAGATAATTAAACTCTTTGTGCTTCACCAAAGAGTTTAGTAAGTATTTTCAATAACACCAATAGACGTGAATAGAAAAATAAGCTGATTTGGCCAGGTAGTTAAAATATATATTTTTGCTCAATTAAAAATATATTTTTACCAATGCCCTCTATTCTTATAGCTTTGAAGCCTGAACATGAATTATGGTAAATAATAAAACATGATGAGTTGACGTGCTAAACGTAAACATTGCTAAATGCTAAAGTGGCAAACAAACTTTACTGGCACTCAGCTAATAAGTGCTGTTTCCACTCACTATGGACTTTTAATTATTTCTTAAAAGTACTTAATGGTAGCTAGCAGGCTATTGACTGGTACATTGTGCCAGTTCCTAACATTCACTTTTAAATTAAAATAAAAAATTTGACTAAGCAATGACAAGATTGGTTAGCTTGCTAGTTTTAAATGGGAATGTATGAACCACTTAGCTAGCAATGACAGCTATAGTTGTCATTGCTTGATAGTGTTAGCTAGACAGTTCACGGAAAGGAGAGAGCAGCAAACATAATTGTAATTGTTTGTGCACTAGTAAGGTAGCAGTGTAAGATTAGCACAATAGGATAGTTAAGTTTTAAGTTGGTTAGCTGGCAAAGTATTCTATACTGAGGTAACTAGTTAACTCTTGTACAGATTTTGCCTGCATCAGATCACAAAATCACCTTCCCACTGCTCAGATTTCTAGCTTTTATCTGGGTGTTGTCTTTACAAATTCACAGTCAGAACTGAAAAGCACAAAACATGAAATGAGCTTGTCTGTCTACATTATTACTGCTGTGGCTGTGGTGGATGGCTAGTTGTGCTCGCTGCACTAAAAACATAAAATCCCAGGATTTGCAAATCCAATACAGATATTTCTAAACTCAGATCTTAATTGAATGTCCCTATAATGTCAATATAATTGCATTTTCACTTTTTTCATGTGACAAACACTGGGCTCAATGTCATTAAATGATAAAAAAGCAGCAGAGGCAGTGGCTCATCCTGTTGAAGCACATTTAAAGCTCATGGGTAGGCTCTTGCAAACCTGAACCATGCCAGCGTTGACTGTGGCCAGCAGGCCCATAGGGCGACGAGCACTTGGCTCTGGGAAGGAGGATTTGAGTTGGCTGGGACTCAAGTAGTCACCACTAGTCATTCGGGAACATGCAAGTCCAAATTGCTAAACTGCACACGAAGTGCATTCCTCCACAAGCTCAAAATGGCTAGCGATATCGCATTCTTCTGAAGACAAGGCATGCTTGTCTGCACTCTTCCAAATCAACAGCTGAGCTCGTGGCAATGCGTGCTATTCGAACACGATTGGTATTCCAAGTTGGGGAGAAAGTGGGTTGCTTTGCAGGTGGCACTGAAGTATACGCCATACAAAAAAGAGGCAAGCAACCCACATTACACAAAAAGTACATAACTGCAGGTACATATTTCAAACACATGAGTTGAAATACTGACTACCACTGGTTGCTTGGTGGGGACCTGTAACCATGGGAATATATGATTATGAGCAGCGTTGCATGCAGGGATTTTTGTCACGCCGCAGGAGAACCTTAAAAAAAAGTTTTATTAAGTTTGGGTTTTTGTTTTTTTAGACAAAAGGGCACTATTGCTTCACAATACAAAGTTGGAACATTAATAGTATTTGAAATAAATAAGGGCTATTACAAAGATAGGCCAAAGATAGCAGGGTCTCATTCTGGGCAGTTCCCCCCCCTCCCAGTAGCAGGCCATTTTGACAGAAAAAAGTAGCACTCTAATTACAACACGGACTTCGACAGATGAGCGGCCATTTTAAATTTGTGGATGTGGGTGCTTTCCAGCCTGCTCTCGGAGAGCGCCGTGTTTTTAAGTGGACGGGTTTGGAAATGCCCAACACTCGCCGCTTAGCTGGTTTCTCACTGGTGTGAGGTCAAAGCAGGGCCTGTTAGAATCGCTTGTAGCCCTCGTTTCTGATCTAGGTTTTTAAGTGATCAATGGCGTTTTTGCACGTCGTTCACAAAAGCCAGGAGGGAAAATCAACCCGTCACTCGCTCGGACTCCATTGGCACGGGAGGCGGCTGGAGCACGGCTGGGGAAACCGAGGAACGCGATGACCTGAGATACACTAGAATGACTTTGCATTCAAATTTACTCATTTAACAGCTGGTGTTATCCACAGCAAATTAAACAGCTTATATTTGCTGTGTGCAGTCCACGTATATGGCTTGATATTTTTTACTGACGAAATTCAGGCGAATCCTCACGCGAGAGTACAACAGTTGTGCCCCACCTGGGATGTATACATGCAGCCTCTGAGTCAAAAGCTCAGGTCCCCAACCATTAACATCGCCACAATACAAAGGGCCATCATTCTGAACGACAGCTGGAAACGTCTGCTTTGCAGACAGCGTGAACGCGCGTCCAGTCCGCTGAGCCGCCGGTTCTCAATTCGGTGACGCTTCCTCCCCTTGCACGCCGGCCTGTTCCCACAGGGCACAGTGATGAATGGAGGGACACTGTAATAGAGGGAGAATCGATCTGAACCAGACTTCCTCTAGGGTGAAGGGCACAGTCAATGGGGAGACACTGCAGGAGATGGAGTCACTGGCAGAGGGCCAGGGGGTGCTGGGGGACGTGGCCGCGCCCGGGCCCCGCAGGCCCCAGGGGGCCCACACAGGCCCTCTACACTAATAGATAGAATCTACGTGTAATATTGTGAGCAATTTCTTGCGGAAATGATTCGGTAACTAAATGCCAACCGAGTATCAACCGTGGTAAACTATCGAGCACTCTACTATATATAGCATATTATTTCAAGCATAAGTCACGGTCATGTTGAATTACAAATTAGTAAACGACTCAATAATAGTTGTTAAATAAAAAATGAAATCTGAAATGTTATGTTTATGTCATGGTTTTGGACCCTGTGGTCCTATGCGGTCGTTTTCCTCGGTGGCCACGCGAGGGCGCTGCCCTGTTGGTAGAGGCTTGCTCCGCCCTGCTGAGTTGGGGGAGTTTCTGGTTAAGCATTTTCACCTGTTGCGTGGTCACGAGAGTTATTTAAGCCTACCGTTCCCTTCATTCGGGGCTTCGACATTAATTGTTAATTGTTTTGTATTGTGGTGTATTGTTGGCTGTGAGTGCTCGTACCATTTTGGCTACTCGCCCAGTTTTGGCGTCTCTTGTAGAGGCAGGGCTTATTTCTTGCTGGCTTACTAGTGGATTATCTCGTAGAAGTTTGGGACTGTAAAATCTCTGCTCTAGTTCGCCTGTGTGCGTTTTCCTCCGTGTATGGAGATTTGGGCGATGGTCGGAACTGTGTTCTGTTCGCCTCTCGGTGCATGTCGTCTCATGTGAGATCTGGCGTTTCGCTTCAGCTGGGTTGCTTAGCTTGTAGAAGTGTAGAGTAGCTAGGAGTTTTACTGTGAACAGTAAAACCAGCTAGGGCATGTGTTTATTTAAGTTTGCGGAGTCTTTTGGTTAGTAAGTTTTGGGACGACGGTGCTCCGTCGGCTCACCTGTAAAATGTTTCTCATGTGAGATCGGGTGTTTACCCAGGTATGTTTGCTGCATTAGACTGCAAACTTATTTAAGTAGCCATGGAACGTTAAGTCTCTGTTCCTGTTTGCCTCGTTACCTTTCTCCTTATTAAGAGGCTAGGGCCCTTGTTTGATTAAGTTTGCGTCAGTCTTTTGGATTAGACTGCGTACTTATTTAAGTAGCCATGGAACGTTAAGTCTCTGTTCCTGTTTGCCTCGTTATCCTTCTTATTAAGAAGCTAGGGCGCGTGTTTGAGCTAGTTTGCGTAGTCTCTGGTTAGTAAGTTTTGGGACGACGGTGCTCCGTCGGCTCGCCTGTAAATGTCTCTCCCCCCTGGGAGATCGGGTGTTTGCCCAGGTACGTTTGCTGCATTGGACTGCGCACTTTTCTAACTAGTCATAGAACGTTAAATCTCTGTTCTTGTTCGCCTAGTTACATTTCTGCTGTCTGTGAGGCAGGGCTTGTGCTTGTGTTAGTCTGTTTAACCCTTGGTTAGGGTGCAGCTGTCCTGTTCATCTCTTTGTGCTTTCCTTCTCCGTGTATAGGAGATGTGGGCGATGGTTCGGAACTGTAGTTCTGTTCGTCCTTCGGTGCAATTCGTCTCTTAGGGAGACTGGATGATATTGTGGACATGTTTGCGTGTGACTGCGAGCCTTGAAGCCGTGGAACGTTAATTATCTGTTCCTGTTCGCCTCGTTACATTTCTCCTGTCTGAGAGGCAGGGTTTATGCTTGTGTTAGTCAGGTTAGCCTTTGGTTAAGGTGCAGCTGTCCTTCATCGTTTGTGCTTTCCTTCTCCGTGGATAGGAGATGTGGGCGATGGTTCGGAACTGTAGTTCTGTTCGTCCTTCGGTGCAATTCGTCTCAGGGATACCTGTTGATGATGTTGGACATGTTTGCGTGTGACTGCAAGTCTTTAAGCCACGGAACGTTGGATCTGTTCCTTTCGCCTTCTCACACTTTCGTATTATTTTTGCTGTGTGTTTGTGCCATTGTGCTACTCGCCTGTTCGTATGCGTCTCGTTATCGAGACAGGGCGTTATATTCCTGGCTCTGGTGTAACAGTGAGCCGGTCTGTAGCTGTGGTGTGTTTGTGTTCGCTGTTTTATCCTTCCCTTATCTGCGGGGTATCCCGCCTTAGTGGCCTAAGGGCTTAATGATTCCCCTTGCTGCGTTTGGCTCCTCCCACCTCACACGTCACGCCCCATTACAGTGTAGGTGAGCAGTTTTATTGAGCATACAGTTGCAAAAGTGAATCAAAGCTGCAAATTAAAATCGGGTAAAATATGTGCAATGTTGTTATCGGGAAATGCCAAAATTGAAAGGTCAATCTGGACGTGTGCAGTTAGAAATGCCTTATAAACATAAAAGTGGCACTCAGGAGAGAAGGAAACAGCACGCTAATGAACAAGAGGTTTCCAAACATAAGTAATTTTATTCTTTTTCCGTTCCCCGCTGCCACAGGAAGAGAGCTAGGCAGCGAGAGGGAGGGCAAAATGGAGCTTTGGAATGTAGACAGCATTGAATGCTCATGAGATTGACAATATATTTTTCTCACAAAAAACAAAGTTGCTGACTTTTTTTACTTCGCTACAGTGGTGCTCAAACTCACTTTCTTGATCGCCGTATGAGGCTAGTATGATGTAGCTAGCACAAGCGAATAGCACTAACCCATAAAAATTAATTTTTTAACATTACTTGTTCAAGTTCAGTGAAATGTTTGATTATGGCCAGTAGCACCAAAAATGTCGTACCTCGATAACTGACAAAAGTCCCAGTACACGATTAAATTTAAGTTTTCTGAATCAGCCCCGATGGCAGCCCCGTTAGCGATGATGCTAAGCGATCTGTGCTTACAGCAACTATGTAATTTATGACAGAAGTTTTTGCCATTCTTGTTTGCCATCTAAACTTTGCTGCGCGTGCTATATTAATGGGGCCGCCGTGCCAACTGCGCTGGTTTTGTTATATAGCTGTCTGCCTTGCTAATTTGTCTGGTTATTTTAATGGGCCGCCGTGCCAATTGTGTTAATTTTGTTATAAGGCTGCTGTGCCAATTGTTCTGTTCTGGTTATATTAATGCGCCCCGTCATGCCAATTGCTCTGGTTATTTTGGGCCGGCGCTGTGCCAATTATTGAAGTCATATTATTGATAATATTTACTGTACCTGCTTGCACCTGATGCCTATTTGTCAAAGTGAGTTCAAAAATACCGTGAACACTGTCCATAGTGAAGAGCTGTAAATAATGGGGAAGGCTGCAGTCAAAGGCCTATAGTCGCACACCCATTGGATGTGTGTGCTAGGCTTGTCACTGTGTTACTATTTTGCCACCGGTGTTACTTCCCTCTAAAACACTGATGATACCAATATTAACGGTATCAAACTTCCCTTAAAAGTGATAATTGGTCTCAACCAGTCTATGGTCTCAACCTGTTTTCATAAATTTTCCTTGATTAACAAGTGTGCCAATCTGAATAATCCATTGGCAGGTAAACACACGGCTTCTTTCTTCACATAATGTTAGGGAGATTAAACAATAAATTAAATTTAGACAAATCAGTTGTAATTACCGAGTACACTTAACTAAAAAATTATACGCCACTGTTAACTGCCACGTTAGCTTTCAGCACAACCTGCAATAAAGGCTGTCTTTAACAAAAACCAGCCGTGTGACGTCCCTGGGAGGGGGATGAGGCGGTTCCAGGTTTTCACACCGAATTTTCCACATGGAGAGAGAGAGAGTAAGTGCACCCACACCGACGCGGAAACAAATAAACAAACACCTCGCAGGTTCTGGGCAAAAACTATAAATGAAAGCAACAAACTAAAACAACAAAGACAAAAGAAAGCAGAACCCAGCGGCAGCTTTTCAACTCGCCACTAGCCTCAGCCGGCCGACCTTTAGCTGCCAGCTCCTCCGCCTTTCAGCGAAGATTACTTTCAATTTGTCTTACCGCTCTGACAACCGGACAGACTTCAACCGCTGACTCACCATCTCTCGGCGTTGCGCTCCCGGTCTCAGCCCCGTACCGTGGAGAGGAGCGCACCTTTAAGCACCTGGGCTGATTAGTTAGCACGACCCAGGCGTGTGTGTTCTCTCCACCACTAGGTGTACCCGAGACAAATCCATTTGTCCACCGGGTCAAATGCCACACTGCGCTTCAAGATGGCTGCAAGTCTGCACATTTCATATATATACGTATATATATCTATGCAGAGAACAAAGAGTAGCCTACATGAATCCACAATTTTAAATAGCGTCCATAAAATGTGCACAATTTTGCGATGCAAATACAAATTATTTTATTACTCGCCTAATAACATAATTGTTGATAACTGGCTATCTGATGGTATTGAGTATTATGTGAATACAATATAATGTGATTATACTCATTTAATAACATCCTCTTCAGATGCACTTTTATTTTTTACTTCCTTTTATTTTTATATTGTAATTGCAAATTACTGGTATTGACGGAGTGGAGATAACTGCACTCCAGTTTAACCAGTGGCATATGGTGGGCTTACGCACCATATGCCACTGGTTAAACCGAACACTGCAACAAGCTAGTTGTGCGCTGCTATACTGTGTGCATAACATTGTGTGTATGTGTGTGGTTGGTGGAGGGGAAGGGCCCGTTTTGCACTTTGCGTGACCCTGTTCTGCTAAAGGATCAAGTACTGGGCTTAGGGGCGTCACAGAGTCCAAACAGAAGAACCAGAATTACACACTCACCTCACGGAACAGGACGGCCACAATTACACAGAGTATCCTGAAAGAATAGGGGAACCAGAATCACACAGAGTTAGCTCACAGAACAGGAGAACCAGAAAGTACATAGAACTGTACAACCAGAATTACACAGAATCATCCCTGAACCAGAATTACAGTGATCTTACAGAGTATAACAATTGTCTGTGTTTGCGAGACAATTAAGAAATAATTTGATTAAAGGCACAACTGCTATTGGGTGGAGAAACAGAGGAGATGCATTCTCTGAGGCTGAATGAATTGGAGACTCAGAAAAAGACACCCTTAGCCAGGTGAATGTATTCTCACATTTCTGGGAATCTTAACCTCAACCTTCAGGGTACAAAAATTGATCACAATGGCACTATCATAATAGACAGTGAAGTATATATATATACGTATACACACACACACATACTGTATATATACATATACTGATCAGAAGAGCTCACAGTGTAAAGGACTGATTTCAAGATGTTTTCAGCACAAGGCATCATGCTGGGTAAGGCCATGGGGGTGGTAAAGGTCAGAGGTCAGAGTTCAGCACCTTGATGACAACTGAGCTGGCTACCCCCTAATATAAATTTTAGGAGAATTCACATCCTTTGCTGC
Organism: Synaphobranchus kaupii; assembly: GCA_029718625.1. Classification (NCBI taxonomy): domain Eukaryota; kingdom Metazoa; phylum Chordata; class Actinopteri; order Anguilliformes; family Synaphobranchidae; genus Synaphobranchus; species Synaphobranchus kaupii. The sequence continues at coordinate 60,525,191 of CM056383.1, read as the reverse complement.
CCTTATGGAAGGAAGCCCATACCTTTACCCCTTTCCCGACACCTGCTTCCTTCCTTCCCACCTACCAAAGACTCCTCATACCACAGCTATGGCCGACAGGTGTTTGGAATTAAACTGGAACTAAAGCCCTACAGGAGGACCAGCATGATGGCTAATGGTGTGAGGGGTGAGAACAGACACCAAACACAAAACCTCTCATTGCCTCATCCATCACCCCTATTCGTTCCCTTTATCTTTTCCCTCCCCGTTTCTCTGAAGTACGATACGGTGCGTCCGTGTTCGACGCCGTCTCAGAACCGCGGCTAAAGGACTAATCGGAAACTAATACCCTGCGCCCTACGACGGCGGCTTCTGCTTCCGTGCGGGCAGCAATTATCCATTAGATTAAGGGGAAATTGGATTCACATCTAGATGCATTTATATTGATAATCTGTTCAATACCATGAAGAATGTAACTGTTACAGTCTTTAAAAATTATGCCCTACTGGGAAGCTACTGATAGCACTGTACAGTCAAAAATCCATCTCTGCCTCATTGAGCCTCAGTGGTATTGGTTACACCCCACCAACACCGGTTATTGTTTTCATTAAAGTACGTTCGGTTAGCAGTAATGGTTATGGCTTTCATGAAAGTATTTACTGAGCGTTAAGAGTGGTTTGGTTTGCGGTTTGAATGAGGAAGAGCAGAAACGCCTGCTTGTGTGAGCATGTGCATGAATGTGTTTGTGTGTGGGATTGTTTGTGTATGTGTGTGTATACATTCATGTGGCTGTACATGCACAGTGTTTATTTGTGCCTGGTTGCCAAGGGTGGCAGTTTAGCATGGTATGACACATATTCTTGTAGTGCGTAGTAAATAAGATACTTCAAAACATTTACCAGTGCAAATGCTCCTGTATCGTACAATACAGTAAAATAGTATACCCTAATTTCACACTTCATATTATGATGCAGGCTATCCAAAGCCTGTTTATAAAGCCTCACAAAGATATATACATGTATGCTATTTTAGATAAATATTATTTTATTAAAAAACAGAAATGGTTGTTATTTCAATTCATTTCCCCTCTCACCGTGGGGCCCTGTGAAGTGCAGGGCCTGGGGCGGTCTCACTAGTTGCCCCCCCCCCCAAAAAAAAATACGGCCCTGGGTGCAGTGTGTGTGCGTGTGTGTGTGTGTGTGTGTGCTGGGGGTAGGGGTGGTTCATGGAGGGCCTCGCCCTAGATTGATAAAACATTTTTTTTAAATTGGCTATTTTTTTATTTGACTGAACATGGCGAGATCTGAGATTGGACTCTGACCAACGTGAACGGGTGGATATAACATTCAAATCATATAGCGGCAAAGGCTGTTACTTGCTTTTGTTAACTAATTAGGCCTAGTTAGCTAGTCTAAAATTAAGAGAAAATATCTCTGCGGTACTCAAAAAAGACAAAAAGCCTAAAACAACGTATGTTGTTCTCAAGATGACGAGTTAAAAAGTCACCATGTGGTGGCCAAAAATGCCGCAAAAAAACATTATCTTACCCAGCTAAAGCTAAAATACCAAAAATAAAGTGTTAAATAACTGCACTACGCCAGTGGAAGTTTGACACCTTCATCCAACACCTACAAGCTGAAGTGACTGTTCCACATACATGTACTTGGTCAGTCTGAACACCCTGTTTCAGACCGGGTGTCTTCCCTTGGGAAAAGGCAGTGCGTAGGTAGGTATGAAAAGGGTTAATATAAAGTAAGGAAAACATACCAAACTTACAACAACAAAAAACATACCATAAAAATAATAATGGACTGTACTTTCAAAATGCGATTTTGTTTTGACCAATCTTATTCTGATTTGTACTGTCATTTTGTGTTTGTGTGCAGGTTTGCGCGTGTATTGGTGCTTGTGTCTGTGCGTGTGGGCCTGTGTGTGTGTGTGTGTGTGTGTGTGTGTGTGTGTGTGTGTGCGTGCGTGCGTGCGTGCGTGCGTGCGTGCGTGCGTGCGTGCGTGCGTGCGTGTGTGTGTGTGTGGAATGGTTGCATGTGGGCAAAGTGCAGGGGAACAGAAACACAGAAAGGACCATATAGTGAGAATATTTTTCTATATATCGTGCATTTCTAAAGTGTTGCTGAGGTTTGAAATGGCACCTTGGAAGCAGACCCACTGTGCTAATGCATCTCACAGGCATCTATTTCCTGCTATTACTGAAGGTGATGATAGAAGAGAGGGAGACAGAAAAGGTGTAAAGCCGTGTCAGGTGGAGAGAGAAGGCACTTGTGCGAGAGATATATATATCCATTAATCATACAATGACTGTAAAGAGTTTTAGGAGCTCGGAAGTAATGGAAGGACACATGACATTAAGTTGAAGAGGCAAACTCAAGATGTCACGTAGTGTGCAAAGACCTTTGGATTGTAGGTAGGTGAGGTTTAAATTAGGTACTGATCAGATGGAAAGCCCTCTCTACCGTCACAGCTTATTTCTGTGGGAGTGCAGAAGCTCTCATGAAATGCGCTCTATATTTACAGTATATTTCAATTTTCCATCAGGACCATTTCCCTGTGTCTCATGTGGAGTAAGATTCAGGGTGTGCCTTGATGCTTTCTTTGGTGTAAATGTGGAGTAAGATTCAGGGTGAGCCTTGAGGCCTTTCAGGGTGTAACGGTGGAGTAAGATTCAGGGTGAGATGGGAATATATTCAGATCTTCTTTAGTGTAAATGTGGAGTAAGGTCTGAATTGAGCCTTGTGACCGTCTCTGTTGTAAATGAGAGCTACGTCAGAAGCTACTTGCTGACATATGAATACCCATTGACTTCCTCAAGGTTTTAAAAATTGTATATCACTAAATTGTAATGTTCCAAAGAGTAGTTACAATTAATGTTTTGCGCCTGAGTACATTAGTGCTAGTATGTGTGAGTATGATTTTGTATATGTATGAATGTGTTTATATAGTGTGTGTATAGATGTGTGTGAGCGTGTGTGTGTGTGTTATATAATTTTATACTGTAGACTGGCTCCTGCTACCCTGTTGGATGCAGTCATCGGTTCACTAAGCTCAAATAAAAAAGAGTTCTTATCCAGCAGATCTGTTTCAGGATATTAAATGCATTTTACAGCTTTGACATGAAATTCCTTTCGGGTTGATTTAAACCATTCGCAAACGGGAGTCTTGTCCCGAGATCTTAAAACGAAAAACATTTTGTCCCTTTGCAGTAAAGCAGTGAAAATGTAAATATTACACGGCTGGCCTGCTGCATATTTTATCAGACAATTTGTAAAACTTAACCTCGGAGTCAGCGGGGTGAGGGTTCTCGTCGATTCGAAGTCCGAGTCGCGGGAAATAAAAAAAAGACTGAGTGATATCAGATGTCTGCACTGCTGTTTGAAGCTGTAAAAGAGCAGAAAGGATAAAACGCGTGATTTGTGCGTGAGGAGTGGGAATGCAGCGGCCTCACACCTGCACACACTAATTATGATGTCATTTTTGGACTCGTTTTCCGGTTGACGCCCCCGTCTGTGTGACACAGAACAGGGGAGGGGTTTCGGGAGGGGAGGGGATGATTGGCGGGGGAGCTGGTACCCCTCAGTTTGTGTCTTTGACCCTGCCCACTTTGGGAAGCGTCGGCATCTCTCGGCAAGGATTGCCGCCTCAATTCAACTCACAGCAAGAGCCGGACAGGCACCGGAGGAAACGGCGCAGAGCTGCTCCTAACCATGTTGCGACGTTATCACAACGTTAGAACGACGAGATAAAGTGTCAGGGACCCTGTGGGATTGTTGGTGTGGCATCACTGGCTGATATAAGTCTAGTTCAGACTAAGTCGAGTTAAATATGACTGCTGCTTTTCTGCTATTTAACAATTTAAATGCCATTTTGCAGTGTGGTGATTTCAACTGTCATTCCACATTTCTCTTTTAACCACTTCAAATCTAACATTAGAACAACAGGAGCCCCACATCTTAGCAAAAGTCTCCAGATACACTTTGAAATGCACAATAAAAGGAGTGGATTATCTTGATTCCAGCACCTTTCCCTGCAATAGTGAACAGTACCTAATGAGCTCATAATGAACTTAAAATGGCATGCTACCAGCTACAAGCCTTCATTGGATTTAGGAGATTGAGCGCCATCTTTCTGGTATGTCCTTGTTGCTCTACTCACTGGGGTCAAACTGTTCATCATTTTTTAAAATGTTTTATCATCGCATCATGTTAACAGAATGTCTGTTACGACCCCGGAATAGGACAGAACCCAAATGCAACAACAAGGAGACAGGAATGCAAAAAATGAATATTTATTTAAGCTCAGGGTAGTCCTGAGCATAGGAAGAAAAAGGCAATGGCAGTAGAAGTTCCCAGCCGGAAACTGGACTCAACCGGGACCTCAGAATTGCTCCAATCCGGAGCTGGACTTGACGGGTCACACTGGAATTGTTCCAAGCCGGAACTGGACTGGACGGACAGGACGGAGAGTGGGAGTGCTAGGCATCCAATAATTTAAGCTTCGAACTTGTCTCCTGAAGCGAGGGAGAAAACAATTAATTAAGACAGACAGTTCAGCAATGAATGTGCGGGAGCAGAGGGAGCAGGGAAAGTCAGGGGTGATGATGGAAACAGGTAACCGGGTGGTTTGGAGCAGGGGATGAGCGGGAGCGGGAGCGGTAGAGCAGGACAGTGCAGCGGAGTCCAGGCAGGACGCCGGCGTGGCAACAGGGCAATGGCAGTAGCAGCACGGCAACGGCAGGGCGGCAGCAGAGGCAGGAGCGTCAGCACATCAGCAACGCCGCAGCACCGGGCGTGAGTGTGGACCGCCGCAGGGTGTGATAGCAGAAGCCCAAGCTGCTTGCACAAACGTCAGGTGGAAGGCTGGGAGACCGCAACACAGGCAGGGATTCGCAGACAACTGCAGACTGGCAGACTAAGTAGACAAGGTGGTTAGCGAGACAGAATAGTGAACAGCAGGTAATGCCGCTCAGACTGGACAGACTGAGGATTTAAACAGTTCAGCAGAGTGAATAAACACCGAACAGAACTAAACTGTTTGACTAAGATTTCTACAGTTCAGCAGAGTGAATTAACACCACGGCAGAACTAAACTATAAGACTAGACAGAGAACCAGACATGACCAGAAGTTTCAGACTACAAACGTTAACGAACTGGCAAAGGACAGAGAACACCGGGTGACTAAATACAACATTTAATTGGTATCAATTATGTGCCGCGTGCGAATATATGCAAGAGTGATTAGCAGATTGAAGAGTGTGGAATGCATGCGACAACGGGGAAAAGGGATAGGCTGAGACAGGAGTGGTGAAACAGAGTGAAACAAACGGGAGAAACACGCCCAGCCTGCAGCACGGGGGAAAACACGGACAATGGAGAGACAAACACGAAACAGGGGGAGAGGGAAAACACGGAGAAACAACAGGATGGGAGTGGAACGTAACAATGTCCCTATCATATTAGAAATGTGAGTCACCTTGATATTTTCTACCTCTCGCTCTCTCTCCCTGGAGAGTAGCAGGATGGAAGTAAGAGGTGACTGTGTTCATGTGTTGGGCATGTTATTGTGGGGGAAGGTCAGACCCTATAATAATGAGACAGCATTGAAGTGAAGAATACACCCTTTACCACGATATCCTCTGTCACAAGAATGCTCCAGGCTGTGGGATCAGTGTTCACTGATTTTTATCCTTGAAAATATTAATCTTCAGACTCCCCCCCGCTTGTACATACACTATCAAATACGTTGACAGTTACAGCATTAGTGTAATTTATTTATTTTCCAAAATAATGTAGGCTTCACATAATACAAGCGTGTAGACGGTTAAATCGCAATACAGCACATTGACTTTGTGCAGGTACCGAGAATGTCAGATTATAATACAGCATATCGACTGGGTGAACGTAATGAGAAAGTCATTTCATAATACAGCATATTGATTCTGAACAAGTAATGAGAATCTCAAGACAGATTGCAGTGCAGCTTTTGACTCAAGTATAAGTCCTTTACTGAGAAGTCAGGTCCTTCCTTAGCCTTAAGATTCCCATAGTTCTATAAAGCCTGATGTACAGGGTACAGATTACATTAGATTTATAGAGTGTAGATGTACTTTTTTGTTGGTTGGAGGGAGTACTGGATTTGGAAGACACACACACACACACAGACGCACGCACACACACACACACACACACACAGTATACATATATGTATATATGTATATATATATATATATATATATATATATATATACAGTATATATATCCAACCAACATAAAGTGTCTTAGTAAGGTGTTGGGCCCCCACAAGCTGCCACAACAGCTTCAATATGCCTTGGCATAGATTCTACCTCTAGTCCAGCATAGATTCTAGTCCCTGGAACTCTACTGGAAGGATGGAACACCATTCTTCTAAAATATATTCCCTCATTTGGTGTTTTGATGATAGTGATGAGCGCTGTCTAACACGTCGGTCCAAAATCCCATAGGTGTTCAACTGGGTTGAGGTCTGGTGACTGCGAAGGCCATAGCAGATGATTCACATGATTTTCATACTCATCAAACCATTCAGTGACCCCTCGTGCCCTGTGGACGGGCACATTGTCATCCTGGAAGAGACCACTCCCATCAGGATAGAAATGTTTCATCATAGGATAAAGGTGATCATAACTTTGTACTGATTTACAGTGACCCTTTCCTTTAAGTGGACCCAAACCGTGCCAGGAAAATCCCCCCCACAGCATAACAGAGCCACCGGACCCCCTCACTGTGGGGGTTTTCCTTTAATTTGTTGCCCGTCTGTACATATATAGGCGATGCAGTATAAGGTTTTAACGGGATGTTTGTGCTAGTGTGGGGGTGTTCACTCTCTCCCCATATGTGCGCGAGTCAAAGACGGGAGAAGTCGTAAGTTACTGTCAACCTGTGATTCAATACTTACATTTTTACGGTTCCTGCAACTCTTGATTTGTTGAACTTAAAATTGCAGACGCATGGGGAACGTGGGGCGGGAAGGTGACACCTACCCCAGAGGTACAGTGGAGTGAGAAATTATCCGCTCCTCCTTATGGGTGGGAGGAGGCAGCGTTTTGGGGGGGTGGGCAGAGTACTGCCTTAATGATGGGCCCCTAAAACACAGGGCAGACGTAAACCCGTATAAACCGCACAGTTGATTGCACAAAGCCGAGAAGTGTGTCTGAACCCCCCCTTTTTTTTTTTTTTTTTTTTTTTGGGGAGAATCGTAAATAAATAAACGTGGAAATTGGAAACACACGCCGCGTCCCGGGAACCCCTAACGAAACCTGCTGGAATAGGGGGTCCTGCGCCGGCGGAATTTCGGCGTGCACTGGCGGCGTTTATTTTTGTAACAGTCTGAACGTCATCCTGGTTCCAGATAAGCGCGGGCAGGAGTGTGTGTGTGTGTGTGTGGTGGGGGGTTGATGGAGGTGGAGGGAGGAAGGGGGGGTTGGATACAGTAGGAAAGAGGTAGAGGGGGAAAAAAGAGAAAAATACCCTCTTTGTGCTTTGTTGCTATGTTACTGAAATGAAAAACATGCTGCTTGGAGCGCTGGTTTAAACTAGGAAGGAAAGGTACGACCACCTCAGGCTTTCTCGGCCTAACTCATTCAACTGCTGAACTCATTTACCCACGTATCCCAGCATCCCACTGACTAACTCTGTTCTGCTTTGTACTATAGATACCTGCCCAAACTGAACAACCCCCCCCCCCCCCCCCCCCCCCCCCACCCAACCTCTCTCCTGCTTAAACAATGTGAAGTACCCTCACAAAACATTTCCTCTCTTTAAAATACTGTGAGGTCATACCCATTACACCGCCTCCATCTCTCTCTCTCCCTTAAAAAACGAGATGGTACCATTAAAATCATTTTCCCTCTCTTTAAAATACAGTGAGGTGATACCATTACACCTCCCTCTCTGCCCTTAAACATTGTGAGATCATATAATCACACCCCTCCAAAAACACTTTGAGATAACATTTCACCTCCTCCATTTCTCGGTGTCGTTGTTTTGTGTCACTGAGAGGGAATTGTGATTCAGCCCTATGTTCTGATCCTCATAGGTACAGACCCCGCCCCTCCCCCACCTCCCCACCTCTGCATTTCTCAATCTCTTAGCCAGTGCAGATTGATCCTATATCGGCTGTCAACAATCAGGAATCAGGAAGTTACGTCTGTCATCAAGCTACATGGACACCGGCGACAGACTCCGATCGAAGCTCCACCACAGTCCAGTGTCGGCTGTCTACGGAGTCCTCCAGGAGACAAATACAAACACTCTTCCCTTTCATATCTCACCTTCAAACCGCCAGCTTCCTCCCCTCTCCTGACCCTCACACACACACATCCAGAGTAACATTAGGGTAGGACACTTGCTTCAGCACATCGATGTAAGGAAGGAAATACCACTGTCCTGGCATCCATTCCCCTTCACCCCCCCACTTCCCCAAACAAACACACACACACACACACACACACACACACACACACCTCCGTGAAAGTCACCGAGGAATGACCAGGTCTGGAGATGTGTATCAGTGTTTGAATTCCCCAGGGGGGATTCCAAATTACCCAGGAGCTCCACCGGGACAAACACCATGCAATACCTCCAGCCATTTCGTGTTTGAGAGAGAAAGAGAGACAGAGAGAGAGCGAGTGATAGAATAAAAAAACGAAACTCACACAAACACACACACGCACACACACACACACACACACACACACACACACACACAGTACAAGACCACAGTAAATATCCTGTGGAAACAGTGAGTCAGAGAGTAAGCATTCTTTGCGTGTTTCACATGTCTGCGCTTTGGTCTTTTGATAGAGCCAGACACCTACAGCATTGGGCTCCACGCTCCATCACTGTGAAGTCAAAATATTTTTACTTCTGTGGCCAACAGACAATATACCCTGGGGTTTATTGCCTGAGAAACCCCTGAGTTTGTTCTAGGAGGCAACCATTTTCTGCCTCTACTCTATTTAAACATTTCATTTTACGGTGTTTTACGAATACACTACATTACTATGTACTGAAATAAGGTGGATAGCTAACTGTGGACACTGGTACTACGGGTTGAATGTCGTGTTGTCTACTATTTGTTTTGAAATAATAATAAAAATATCAGCACGATAGCTGCTTCCATTACAACAGCGCTAAGCCATGCTACAGTCCGCTATGGCAAGCATGATAAGTCCAAACATCCCTCAGGGAGAGTCTCTGCTCCTGTGGTCTAAACTCAGAGTGAGTGCCCAGCTCTGCAGGCAGCGAAAGGGCTGCCAGGTTCGCGCTGGCAAGTAGCGCTGAAAAAGAGCCCCACGCCGAATCTGGCCGCGTCATTAACTTGGGGACAGTGCGGAATTCATTCTCTCGCAGTCCTCCGAACGTCTTTTAGGCGGCGGAACTTATCATCTTTCGGGGGATGATAAGCGACGCACAATCCGCTGACAAGTCGCCACCGCCAACTAATTAACCAAGAGGAGCCTCTCCTCTGCAACTCGTTATGAGGAACCATTTTGAGAGGTAGGAACTGTTTTTTTTTTTACACATGATATAAAAAAAAAAACAACATCTGATTTACGGCATCGCTAGTGACATGTTTGAGGGAAGAATAAAAAAAAAAAAACGTGTCGGCACCACTTTTGGTTTGCTTCCTTGATGATCTCGCAGCCTCGTTATTTCCGTTTCACTGCCCTTGCAGGTTTGCGCGATAAAACCTTTAATTAAGAAGCTACATTGCTGCGTCAAGCTTTTTCTCGTCCCGAGTTTTTATCTTATTTTTTTTCTCCTTCTCCCTCCGTGCTGCTACCCATTATCTTTTAGGTGCCATTTTAAGTCATTCTATCTCTGTCCCTGGAGCTGATCTGGAATCAGTTCTGAAGAAAGTCAAAGCAACATCACACCACTCAGGCACCGCCCCCCTGGAGAAATGGGCCCGCTAGCACTTAATGTTATCACAGCTTGTCTGCGACGTCGCAGCAATGGTGAGAAAACGCTACTCTCGAGCCAGAAAAGCGCCGGCTCCCCGCTCTAGAAATAGCTGGTGTTGACAGAGCCGTGCGGCGCGAGGTCCACTCTGCAAGTCAATTATTCATCTGCTTGACGGGAGCACAGTTGGTCGGAGGAACGGCGCTCGCCAGCCAGGACGACCCCGGTCCTAGCGAGGCGTCTGCAGCAATCTGCCCGTCGGATCTATTTTGGTGCGACTGAAACAACGAAAAGGAATTGGATCAATATTACGAGAAAGCCGTGCGGATTTTTTTTCTCTCCTTTTTCTCAGACTTATCTCCATCTGTTAGCGAGCGTTGCGAGGCGCGCGCAGTATGCTACGCGTCTGGTTCGGTAGACAATCGACGGCCGCTAGACTAGGCGCGGACCGCGCCCGCGAGGGTCCGGATTTAAAAACGGTTGACAGATGAGGAGACGGGGAGAACATAAGGTGACCTCTCGGGACCGCGGGCGGGCTCGGGACACCGCCGGCTGCGCGCGGCAATGACGAACGTGACGGCTGCCGGGCGCGGTGTCCTGCGCTAGCAAGCGGCCGGTCTACAGGAACATCAATATCCTGAGGAGACAGGAAGTAGGAAGGACACAGAGGAGACGGGGAGGAAGAATACAGCGACTGTGACACACACTGCCAGTCTGAATACATTCATTCAGATCTTATAATCCGTCACTTTGAACACTCAGTTCCGTTTCAAGATGCAAGTCTCAACGTTATGAAATAAATATTCCGTCTGAGTGGAAAAAGGTTACACCAGCATTTGGTTGATAAGTGAAGGACAGTTTTGTTTGATCAGTGAAGGTCTCACACACACACACACACACACACACACACACACACGCACACAGAGTTTCCACACCACTTTATCCTACAACACAGAGATTTGATCGAGAGACACCCATCCTTCCCTTGAGAGAAATCACACTTTACCCAGAAACCTTTTGATTCTTCAACCCGCGCGGTATCCACAACAGAGAGATCTGAAGGAAAATATCTCAAGGCAATAGCGCAGGGAAATGTAGTTTTGGTTTTTAACAGGTTGAAGTTGTTGTTACCCTTGAGCTGATTGGTACTTGGACAGACCAGAAGGGTGTAATCGATTGCCGGATAGAGGACAACATGGACATCTAATAACACTTTGGGCTGAGCACTATCCGAGAAACCACCTTTAAAAATAAACACTTCATTTATTTTTCTCCTGTAGCACCACAATCACGGCATACACGGAGAATATAACTTTTTGTTTCTTGCGTTTGTGTACAATAAATCGATATCCCTTCTACTTTCGAGACAGTAGAGTCAGCTCCATTGCAACACCTGAGAATCTAAATTGTAAATAATGCAATGTTGAAGAGTCCCTTTCGTAAGTATTATTTTCATGTGGCTTGAATCCAGCCTTCAGTGAAAGTCTGTGTGGGAGGTGGGCGTACGGTCCTTCCACCCAGGCTGCAGTTATTAAAACTCATTTATCAGAATATGATACAGGGCTCTGTTAATAAACTCTACAGGGGAAGTTTTAAACCAGCCAATATTCCGGGCCACAACGTCATTAATTTCCATTTCATTAAAATAAAAAACGTGGGCTAGTCGTATTCCCATAACTGCACATCCATTTTACTGCCTAGGATGCCGCCCGTCCTGTTTTAATCCCATTGACTGCACTTGATCCTGTTATGTGAATGCTCTCTGGTTAAGTGCTTAACGTCAAAATAGTCTGGAGCATAAGCAGGCGCCGGGAGTCGACTGCAACATTCTTTTAACATGAAAGGCGGACAACTTCAGTTCACTGCTGCTGCAAGTTGATGGTTGACTACCGACGAGAATAAAAGTCTTTAAAACTGACATGTGGTAAAAGCTCATTTAAAAAAAAAAACTAAAGCGATTACTTAAATCTTGTCATTTATATGTTATTCAATTTTAATATTTAGTTCAACCACTAATCATGTTTCTGACACCCACTAATGTAGGGTGACATGATTAACTTCCTCTCAGATATGATGGTCTGATTTAAGCGACTGGTGAGGAACAGTGGGACTTGGTGATTGCTTTAGTTTGATGCGTGGGAGGAACTCATGGACAGTCCGGGTGGTCTCGTGCATCACAGATGCAACCTAGTATTCTGGGAACGTTTGGCCATTTCACAAAATCCAATTTATTTCGCAGAATTTCTCTCTTACTTTAATGAAAGCGCCTATCTAGAAAAGTGCATGTAACACAGAGAACCCAGATTAATTCCTTGACTCAGTTTCAAACAAATCTCAAATACCTCTTCCCCTGTCAAAGACTGTCTAGCTGATGAAAATCACCCTCGAGAACCCCTTTACAAGCAAACCACTGATGCAAAACAGACATCACATAAATGCTAAAAATGAGAAATTTGTGAAAAAGATTTCTGCAGTACATAAATGGTGCATAGAACAGAAATCACCTAGTTATGTAGGTTGGCTCAGCTCTGTACCAGCCCTGACCTGGTGATGTAGCTAGGCTCAGCTCGAGACCAGCACTGACCTGGTGATGTAGCTAGGCTCAGCTCGAGGCCAGCACTGACCTGGTGATGTAGCTAGGCTCAGCTGGAGACCAGCACTGACCTGGTGATGTAGCTAGGCTCAGCTCGAGACCAGCACTGACCTGGTGATGTAGCTAGGCTCAGCTCGAGACCAGCACTGACCTGGTGATGTAGCTAGGCTCAGCTCGAGACCAGCCCTGACCTGGTGATGTAGCTAGGCTCAGCTCGAGACCAGCACTGACCTGGTGATGTAGCTAGGCTCAGATCGAGACCAGCCCTGACCTGGTGATGTAGCTAGGCTCAGCTCGAGACCAGCCCTGACCTGGTGATGTAGCTAGGCTCAGCTCGAGACCAGCACTGACCTGGTGATGTAGCTAGGCTCAGCTCGAGACCAGCCCTGACCTGGTGGAGCTATCCTGCCAAAATGCACCGTTCAAAGGCATAACGTGTCACCTCTCTATTTCCTCAGAAAATCAACATCACAGCAGCACAGCTAGGGAATTACAGTGAGTAGCACGTGGCCACCAGCATCATCTCCCAAACTGGTCAAATCTCAGCGCACAGCTCACTGACCCAATGAAGAGCAGCTTCACACACACCGCCACAGTTTATCAAAGTGCGTTTAATACAACGTCAAACTTTTCTCTTGGTCAAAAACTCCAGACTCTTTTAAGCCTTGCGTTGTTCAGCATGAATCCATCACTCTAATCCGTATATTTGGAATGTGTTTATTTCAGTGACTGAAAAAATGGGGGGGGCACAAACGCGTGATGTTTGTGATGCGGTTGGTACCGATACAGACGGGGAGAGGGGACACAGCTGCAGGTGCAGATGGGGAAGAGGGAGCGAAAGTTTGAAAATCAACTGCCTTGTTTTTTGTCTTTCCTCGCCCGTGCGTGTCGCGGAAGCGGGCACCGCTCGCGTTCTTCGCGCACCGGATAAGCGTCGCGGGCCGTTTTTTAAATGCAGCCGAGCTCAGGGCCGGCCTTCTGTCTGCTCGTCCATCTGAGGCGGCACGCAGACTTGGGAACGGTTCCCCTTCTCTTCCGCAATTAGCGAGGCCAGATGGAAGAGCCGCGAGCTCATTTAATGGTCAGTTTAGCTAATGCAATAATGGCAACACGGAACCCCTGCTAATGAACGCCTCCTTGCCTTGATTTGGTCCAGCGAATCCATTTCAGGCTCCCCTAATGAGAAACCGCGTGACTCGTCACCATGGCATGCATAAGAGAGGTAATCGTACTTTCAAGGATGCGATGCTCTCTGAAGACAAAAGGCCGAATGCAAGGAAAAAGAGAGAGGGAAGAAATAGATGGTATTTTAAAAGCATGCGTGCTACATCTCGGATATGAGGTATGTTGTTCACCCCAGACGACACAAATGTCACTGAGAAATTCAGTACATTTTGTCTTTTGAGCCAGATATGCACATATAATACTCCCTCTGTTTTAATGCAGACACACACACACACCATCTGAAATCCATTCATTCCTGAATGGAATGTATTCCCTTTTAAACACACTGTGTTTTCTACGTTCAAATTCAGTCACCAAATATGTTCTGAGTCGTCATACAGGCCTTTATATAGCATTCATAAAGCCTTCGAAAAATGTGACATAATGGCTTCATAAATCATACATAAGAAAATGTCATAAAGGGTGACATAACACCTTCTTATGCAACATGTTATGCCAAATGTGACAAAGCAAACAACGTCACTTAGCTAATGGCTAAACATTGCACAGGGTAACATAAAACATGCTTATGTAGGTGCTAGGCTAACTGTGACGCATTTGGCATAACATGTTGCATAAGACGGTGTTGTCACCCTTTAGGCTTTATACATGCTATATACTGTGTATATATATATATATATATATATATGAGATGTTTATATGCTTTACATGAGAGACTTCATTTAAAGTGTGACCAGGCTGGGAAACTCCTGAATCTGACTCATTTACCCGTCTCAGATTTTGTCATTCAAAACTAATTGTAACCACCTTTATGTGTGGGGTAGAATGGGTCATGCTGTGAATCGTAGACATTTATAGTCTATGTGGTGGAAGTTCAATTTCCCAACAGTTTGGTGTTCCAAACTGAGTGATAAAAGTACAATGAGGAATTTAAAATGAGCTAAAAGTGGCCTTCAGGAAACAGAATCAAATGAATGTACCATCCATTTGCTCACGATATTAAACTCTTCTTCGTTTTATTCAGTGACATCTTCCTCTTCTTCTTTGTCATACTATTATTATTATTATTGTTGTTGTTATTATTATTTGGGCTCCATAAGATATAAACAGTGTTTGTTTATTCATACGTGTCTCCTGAGCATAACAACTGAATGTATATGGGTCACGCAGTCAATGCACAACTGCTCTATCTATCAGCGTGACATCGGGGATGTGTGGGAATGATCAGGTCTCCCGGCGGGCGTCAGACGCGTTTCCGCCGAGAAGGTCACGCGTCTCGTTTTCTCTTCCCTTTCGCAACCCGCGGAATGTGCGGTGCGTAGCGAATTCGCGCGCCGATCCGCTAGCCGCTTTTTTATCGCGCGGGCCTCAAAGAGGCGCCACCCGGCATGTCTGCTCTATGTCGAAGAGCCCGCTATACGAGACGGCGGATAACGGGGACCCGGGCCGAGACATTTCACGAGCAGGCAAGAAAATATTCGAGGAGGGGAAAAAAGGCCGGAAAGCACAGAACCTCCGGCGGAGTTTTTGCCGCGAAATTCTCTCGCCGTACATCCGCCAGAGGGGGGCAACTTTGAGAACATAAGAACACAACAATGCATACTGATAAGAACGGGACATTCAGCCAATCTAGGCTTGTCGTTTACTTACAGTCCACAGAGTGTCCAGCACTATCTCAATCCTGACACCCCAAGAGTCTTTTCATCCGCTGCGTGACCTTGCCAACTGTTCCATACATCATCCAACAACTTTCCGTGTCCAAACAAAAGAAGAAAAAAACACGTCCTGACGTAAGTGTGGGATTTAGGGAGTTTTATTTATTTATTTTTTTAAGGAGGTAGTTTTACGCACGGAAGCGGAGAGGGAGCAGACGGCGAGGACAGGTTTGGAACGTAGCCTAGACCGAGAAACCCGCCTTTCCTATAACCATCTGGCCAATGGCGGGCAGAGTCCCAAGATTTGACGCACCTCCCATCGAAACGGCGACCAATCAGCAGGTGGTTCGTGACAAACAAAGTGAACAGATTGACCATACATTGCAAGGTGCGGTGCAGTGCAGTGAGAGCCTTAAGCTTGTCATATTAAATGAAGACAGTATATAGGGGACAACATATGATTCAAATAAATACATACATCCGATTTATATATACGACGAGGTTTCATTATTATTATTTTTTTTAGCTTTTCACTTTGATTGATTGCTTGATTCACCAGGACTGATTTGTGTTAGTTACCCTAGTGTTCTTGTGACAAAGCTTTTGAGTGTAGGGATCTGACATGGAAATGACAGAGATGGAGCCAGACAGACACCTCCAGTCTCACACAGCGTTAACTGAATGAACTAGTTCAATTCAGAACGGCTTTTTTTGCTGTCAAGCATTAAGGACAAGCCGGGGTGATCTGGGAAGGTATATGAGTATAATAAAGAGCCCATTTGTATTTAAAAGGTGTTTTGGTTGCCTGTTAAAGCCCCAATTCTATACCCTCTGGCATTTAAACCTTAATAACTTCAGTAGACACCCAGTAAATACTGAGCTACCGTTATACGTGCACAGTAAATTCCCAGCTAGTCTTGGTAAATTCCCAGGTCTGTAATGGATACTATGGGACCTGTGAGCGTTATACTACAGCATCCCTGTAAGAAAAGGAATAATTCACATTGAGTGTGCAGTGAATATTTCAGTTTTTCGACAGTTACAACAAATTGTGCAAAAGAACACATTTCCACTACACTACTGCAATGAATATACGTACAAAATGTTTTTAAAAAAAAATGAACTCGACTCCAAAGATCTACATATATGGCACGCCCAGATTATTATTCCATCACTTGTTGCCGAGAAGACGGCAGGGTGTTTTGTTGGTGCGTGCGTGTGTGTTTTTGTGTAGATACTGTAATATATTCATGTTTGTGTCTTTGTCCATGCGTCTGTGTTCTGTCAATGTACTTTTTTGTATACAGGTGTCCTAGCCAATGTGTCTGAAATATGAAGCCAGAAAATCTTGAAATGCTCCAAATGTAATTTGCAGATATAGTGCTCTTCAAAATGCAGGAAGCTTTCATATTTAACAGTGTTAAATACGTCAACACGTAGCATAGAATCGTATAGTTCAAGGAGAGGAGCGAACCAGGTCATTAATCACGACACCAGCTGGTGCAACAGCCCTGTGCGGCCATCACATGACCTCTTATGTCGCAATGGGGACGCGAGACCGTCGGTGAAGTCACAGGGCTGGACGGACGGAGGCGGGAGAGCACGCTCTGATCCTGTTTCGGTCCTTCTAGTCATTAATAACTCAAGTGTCTGTCAGTTATTTTCAGGCAGGAAAAGTGTGGCACGTTCAGTCCTACGCTGCCACCCTCGCAAACACAGATGTGGTTTTTCCACCGCCGTTCGCGGAGCCGTCCTGCAGCACGATCTGTATATTTGTACTTTTCCTTCCAGGCTTTTTTTAACCATTTTTTCCCCAAAGGTTCTGATTGTTGTGCTATCGCTGCTGCAATTTGTAGGAAATGTGGAAGGTTGAAAAAAGCTGTTAAATGTGTTGCCAGGAGAGAGGAAAAAAAATGTACAAAAAAAAATAACAGCAGGGTTTCACAGCTTGCAGACCTGTGGATTTTGCGTACAGATGTCTCGCTGCATTGCAAGTCTCGGCGTTTGATATTCCTGCGCACTCCACCCAGGGGTCTGCATGTGTAACCTTCAAAAGCAAACGATTGATTTGGGTTTTCTCGGCAACAAGTGATGGAATAAGAAGGCATTGTAAATCCCTCAAAATTGGCGAGCGCTATCGTGTGCTACCCAGCAACTGTGCTTTCTGGGGGGAGTGAAGCCTTTTATTGATTGGCTTTAACAGTTTGATGTTTTTGTCTATTTATTTATTAGGGACACAGCAAGGAGCATTGTTACATTGCTAATACAAATAAAAACAAAACACAAGTACTCATATTTACAAAATGAGAGCAACGATAGGTAAGTTATCAGTCATAATTGCACTGCTGCATTAAAATAAGGTTTTAGAAAACCTTAATTAATTATTGGGTCAAGTGAGTCCCAAGTTAACAGTTCTCAGGTGAAATGACGTCACAAGTTCTCAATTTCATGTTTTTTTTTACAAATTGAGGCAATCAATCCATATTACACATGAAATGCTAGCCGTTTTCCATCTCCCAGTCCATTTGAACAACTTCAATTTTGCCACCCACCATACAATCTTATAAATAGAACTCATCAAAATGAGATTCTGTTTCATTTCCTGGATCTGAGGTCTCAATTGCTGATTTTGTCAGACCGGCTTTGCCGGCCACTGATCAGTTTTTCGAATTAGCAAGCAAGCTAGCTAAACAAGGTCAGAAAGCGTGTTTGGGCTATTTGTTTGAGCTCAGGTACACCTCTGTTGGACTCATAGCAATGTGGCATAGCATAGCATAGCGGAGTCATGAGCATTCCGCATAGAAATTTAATTTAAACATACCGGGCACAGGATACAATTGTGTTTGATATCTCTTTAATTTAATCGTTATAATAAGTTATAATAGTTCAAATGAAGTATAAACTTTTTTGAGATTGATTTGCCGGCCCACCTGCAGTACCCCGATAGCCTACGGCCCATAGGCCAGAAGCGATGCTGCACACAAATACACTTTTCTAAATACATTAATTTAAAACATTGCCCATCTCTGATGTACACACACACATGTGTTTTTTACACTTATTCTATAGATTTTCAGAGAAATTTTGTAAAAGTGGAAATGGCCCGAAAACTTTTTATTCTATTTTAGACACACCAGCTGTGTGACAACTTATAACATGTTTACACATAATGTAGCAATATAGCATGTATAGTAATATGTTACCTCGAGTTGTTTTCCCCAAATTGCTTATGACCCTCTAAGCCATTGTTTAACAGGAGATTTCGGCGAAGCTGCTCTATAGCACGGTGTCGTATGAGCTGACGTTAACGGGTTAAGCTGCCGCTTTGTAGCTGTCAGTGTAGTTCCTCTGTAGCCGTGCGCTGCGTGGGCCCGTGCTAACGGGTCAAGCTGGCGTTTGGTTTGAGTTTTCGTGGAAGCTCTTTCGTAACTGTGCGCCGCATGGGCCGATGGTAATCAACACAGGAAGTGGGATGGGTGGGAGTTCAGTCCTCTATTGATTTTAGTCTGTTTAAGACACAAGGGTTTCTCCTCAGGAAGCAGCCGTGGTAATTAATCCTTCCTGTCCTGAGTGCCAGACTTTAGGATTAATAGAATGCTTAGAGTTCTTCTTTGTCCCATTTTAAGATAATGAATAGAGGACAAAAAGCAAAAAAAAGCAAGAAAAGAAACGAGAGATGAAAGTCGAAACTGTAACTTGTGTCCTTTAAAAAAAAAAAAACATTTTTATGAAGTGTAAAGGAGTGTCTGCACACTGGGGGCGAGCGACATCTGTTTGGTCTGTGCTTTGCGGCGTTTGACGCCGCCACATCTGTCTCCGAACAGAGGGACGGACAAGACAAGCGTGCGAGCCGTACCTCTGTCATCGTAAGGCAGGGGCGATCCAGCGGTCTCGCGGGACGGCTTTTGGGAAGCGGGCCCAGATGCCCACCTGCTGTTCGGTACGGCGCGGCTAGGCAGCATGCTGTCCGCTAAAATCAGCATCGCGGTGGGGGGGGGAGTGCGAGTGGCGGTGCTGAAGACAGAGCGCGTGCAACTTCTCCCGGCAGCGACAACGCGTTCACTTCTGAGACTACGCTGGTAATTAATGATTATTAAAACGGCAGAGTTTCTGAAGAACAGAAAAAGAAAGAAAAAATGTCGCTTGTTATTCCCTCTTTTGTCGGGCGTTTGTGTGCGAAAGAGACAGCGGTTCTCTTATCAGGAGTTCCTCAGCTGCGCTGCGCCAGTAAATTAAAGAAAGCTCATTCTTTTTCTTTCCCCTTTGTCTTTGCGAAGCTCAGCGCTTCAGCTTTGATTTCTCCTGGGATGGAGACATGCACATGCATGCATGGTCTCTCGCACACGCACACACACACACACACACACACACACACACACACACACACACACACACACACACACACACACACACACACACAGAAGAAAAGCAGTACAGCTGGAAATAACCCAGGCTTAGTGACTAGTTTTTTACAGTCTAGTGGTTCTGTGAGATGTTACCTTGAAATTCAACAGCGGGCAGCATACAAATGATCGAATTCAACTCAACCCCACTCTGTACTGCTGGGTCAACCAGGCTGGGGAATCGAACCTCTGTGCAGAAGGATATTGGTTCCAGTACCTTCTGGGAAGACTGCACGAGCTACGTCCATTCCAGCGGAATCAATGGATAAACCATCTGTGTAGACACAGTGTTAACGCCGAACATCAATATTTTCCTCTGCAGTTTTAGACCAGGTGAACAATCCTCATCACTCCCAAGACTAAGTGGATAAGCTTGCAGAGAAAATCCTTCCCTCCTCTTTTGGTTTTTTTCAGGTAAAGTAAGTCAGTTCCCCTACGTCTCGAAAGTTTACACTGAGAAAGTTCTGGAATTTTCAATGCGTTGACCTGTGCTGACTGGAAACTTTTGGAAACACGGAAAACAACGCAATATATCATATATTTTTTCTCACATAAAATATATATCATATCTATTAAGTCGCAATGAAGACAGAATCAATGCTGATGCATGATGCTGAACACAAGGGATTTAAAAATATATATTTTTAATAATGTTTACGACACAAATCTGATCCAGACGAGAGAACAAAGTTCCCACATGGACCGTATATATATAGCTACTGCACCATTTTCTTCCCTCTGTTACTTTTTCTTTCTTAATTTGGGGTTTTACTACAAATCCCAGCCATCATTTTAGATGTGTGTCACATCCCCTTGTTGTAAATTTCACGCTAATTTGTTTAAAGGCTTTAATATGAATTTTGTTGTTTTAATTTTTCCCTCACAATCACGGCACGGGCCCCGCGTGACACTTAGCTCTTTCTCGAGCGCACTTAAACATTCCTGGCTTAACCAAGAGATCACATCTTGATTACAGCTTTCAAACTATTGCACACACACCCCCCCCCCCCCTAGTTTGGTGCCGTCTGTAAGAACAACATCTCGTACTTTCCCATCTCCCAAATTAGTCACTTCGGAAAGCGCTTTAGCACGCACTGAAATGTGCTATTGTTTACATCCAATCTAACTCCGGAATTCTCTGGAAATTCCAAAGCTGTAATGCATTACCGACTCCCTTCCTAACATGTGAACATGCTATTGCGCCGAGTCAAAGTCAATTATCTGAACTGAGGTGGACGCTTACTCTGAAGTGTGCCCGGCGACTGCAGTATGTGTGCACGCAGTAAAGAGGAGCCTCAGCCTCCTCGAGCAGCCAAGATACTCCATTATTCCAGAAGCCTCTGTTTAAAGAGGCAAGAGACCTCTTCAATGCCAAGTTGACCGCGTACTATGGGTGTGAAGGCTGCGGGAGATGTGAGCACGTTATCATTTTATAAAGCAGTTATACGATAACAAGCATTCAGCTATTTGTTTTTTTATTATTTCATTTAATTTTTTAACAGATTTTTATTACAAACTAGATTTACAAAACTGAGGACTAAAATGCATTACGCAGACTAAAAATAGGCACATGAACAGAAGATAAAATGATGATAAATTCATGATAAAAGTGTGTCTAGTGCATGTTAAAAAGGATTCCCAAATCATTCTATTAGTGAGCCACGTGCGTTCTTGAGAGTGATGGCAGAGGGACTAAGAGAAGATTTAGAGTTGACATTAGTAAGACTGCGAAGAATAAACCTAACTACACCTCAAGCCAAAACATTTACTTAATTTCAGAAGCTATGCAACGAGACATTATTGCATATAAGTAACTTTTTTTTTTTTTTTTTGCAGGCAAACGGGACTCGTTTATGGTCTAATTACAGAAATAAATGACATACTTAATGTAACCTGTAACCCTCAAGTCTAATCATATAATGAGCTTAGCAAAGTATAATTCCCCTCAGAATATAATGCACTGACAGTATTGTATTGCCTACGCAACTTGAAAAGGTTTAATTGATAACAGTGTGCTGTGGAACTAAAGAATAACACATGGAAGTTGTGTTCGTGGAAATTGAGTTAATGTGATGTCTTGGGAGTTGAATGGAAGGATTTATCTGTTCGCTTTGAACATTTACAGCAAATTTCCTCTGCCTCCCGTTTTCTGCGAGCTGGATTGCTGCGATTGTCAAGAAACAACGCTGAAAGACAGCGAGTTCCTTGAGAGAAGAAAAAAAGAAGAAAAAACAAACACATTTGTGCCCGTTCAGCCATCTGTGGTTTTCTGTGGTAATGGAGTGTGGGTGCAGAGAGACATATTTCATATTTAAGGGCACCAGTGTGTGTGTGCGCGCGCGCGCGTGTGTGTGTGTGTGTGTGTGTGTGTGTGTGTGTGTGTGTGTGTGTGTGAGAGAGAGAGAGAAGAGAGACGGGTTGCTTTCTGGGAAGCCCGCTTGCCTACGCAAGAAGAGGAGATACTCTGACTCTGAACATCTGGATCACTGTGTTGAAACCATGGCATTCCACTGCAAGGACATGAGCAAACTGATGAGAGAGAGAGAGAGCATGGTGTCAGGCCCCCCCCCCCCCATTCGACTCCCCATGTGCAGTAGTGGAAGGTCTTTAATCATGGCTTACCTCCAACAAACATTCATTATGATTATTATTAGTAGTAGTAGTATTAGTAGTGGTGGTGGTAATAGCAGTAGGTGCAGTACTAGTCGTGTTTTCTTAGCAGAAGCATCTAAAATGGCTGACATAGGCCTCGTTTTCCATTGCTATCCATTTATTTGTTGCTTTACAGCCTGCGGTTTTTATCCAAAGGTATTCGGGTGCATAACAGCAACATGGGAACCCAGCCCCCTTACTTTCCTCCTCACAAAAAGTTTACAGCACTATTTAAAAAGGACTAGCGCTCAGAGAAACAAATCAATAGAAGTGAGATTTGGAAAGAGCTTTTGTGTTTTCTTCCGTAGCTGGAAGTACTTTGATAGTGTCCAATTTATTACCTCGGCAGAGGTGTGAGGTGTAACAATACTTTGGGGAGGTGGGAGCAGGTAGCGAGATGCGTGTCTTTGCCTCCTCTCTCTCCCTCTTGCAAAACTTCCCACTTTTTAAATGTTTTTGTCTCTTTTTTTTTTTTTTTACCATTACTTGGATCAAAGACACTGAAGCGTGATCGATCTGCTCCAAACACTTTCAGGCCCTTTTGGAGATGCGTTCCAAGCGAAGCACTCAAGATACCTGGAAGCCGCGGGGTCAGAGGCGCACACAGGGCCCACAAGAAGCGACATCGATTGGCTATCGACTGCGCTGATCAATGGGCTCTTGGAACAGGAAGTCCGGACGCGGGGGCGGTCAAGGACGTTCCTCTCGCTGCTTCGACGGCTCCCTCAGTGTATTAACTGAGGCGTGGGATTTCTGCGGCTGTTACGCTCTGAAAACACTGAGACAATCACGGTTCAACGGCGCTGTGAGGACATTATGCGTTACATTTTTTATTTTTGTATTTTCTTTGCACATCACCCGAAGTTAAAGAGGAAGGACTGGCGAGGGAAACGGCTCAGGCGATGAAGTAGGGATGGTTTATTTTTCTCGGCTTTGGGAAGAGGAAGAGGAGAGAGGGGGAGGGTTGTTGATAGTTAATTTGTGACCTGCGTCAATCGTTATTCCGCCTGTCTCTGGAGCCAGGGCATTTTCAACGGGCTGGGATGAACGTCACAGCAAGACAAACAAACGCCCTCCCCCTAGCGCACCGGGGTGTCTGAGGAACGGTGTCCCGCTTTGACGAAGAGGAGAGATGGAGCCGTACCGGACTAAGGTAAATAATGCCTGATCACTGGGGGACAGGCCTCGTTCCCTTCCCCCCCCCCCCCCCACCTCCAACCTCAAGTTCCTGTACCCTGTTTCCACACCGCACCTTCCCAACCCTCGACTGTTTGGTTTTAGCTGCAGGGTGAGTCTGCCTCTGACACACGTGTACCACTCTACCACTCGGCATTGTGAACCAAGCCGCTCCGTGGCTGACACAGTTCAGTGGAGCGCAGTTGCACTCCTGAAAGCCAATTCCGGGTTCATTTTTTAAAACAGCTGGAGAGGCCACTGCTGGTTCACTTATTCACTATTTCAGAAGAAGTTACTGTTAAATCTCAAAATGGATGCAGCGGATTCCAGTCCTTGTGCAAATGCCGTAGTATATGCCGTGCCTCAAGCCTTCTGAGCCAAACCAGGCCTTTTTATATGAGACACACGTCATGCCAAAGCACTGTATCTTAAAAAATAAAACTGCTTCTTTTTTCTGTTTACAAACATAGCATTATGGTTTTGTCACATGGGGCTTTGAACCAACTTTATTACCAGTTCAATTTAGACACATTGAAAGCAGCTGGATGAGAACTTTCAACACGAGTTGAAGCCAAAAAGTGGAAAAGGTTTTTTTTTTTTTTATGGCATCAACATATGTTATGCCTGTGACAAATTAACAGTGCTACTGTTGGTAACTTAATTTTTTTTTATAGATGCACAGACATTTCGCAGAGTATGTACTCTTTACACAAAACACACACATAAACACATACACACAAACTCTCTCATATTAAACTCTCTCTCACACACACACACACACACACACACACACACACACACACACACACACACACACACACACACACACACACACACACACACCACACACACACACACACACACACACACACACACCATAGCTATGGCCACTTAAGCCCTATTGGGACGGGATAATTTATTTAATGTAACGTTACAGTTAATTTAGAGATCGGCCAAATAGTTGTGGCTTGCACTTGGACCGAAGAGAGCACAACCAAAGGCATCGTCGTGTGCTTACGTGAAAAACCAGGAGAAAAGGGAAAAACTGGGGAAAACTAATTTCTCACAGGAAATAACAGAGTATTTTACCGACTTGTCAATTTGCACAGTATTGCTTTAACCTGGGGTTAATTTTACAGGGCATTTAACAGTAGGTAAAAAGACGCCGGAATCTTTACTGGCACGGGAGCGCACAGTCCGTAAACGTTACAGACATGGCAGATTCGGACGGGACTAAAATAGCGGAGGTCCTCCGGTAATTATTATATTACCCCCACCTCCCCCAGTAAAACTCATACCATCCGAATAGGCTTTAGTCTCAGTTTTTTAGGCTCATAGCCTTACGGCACTATGGGCCTATATGTACCACAATAAACTAAAATAATATTGATATTGAATGCCGATGTAATTGTGAGGCACTAGGTTGGGACAGATAAGCCATTGTTACAAGCACAGACCCACCTCATACTGCTAAAAGCACTAAGGGCCAGATTCAGAGTTGAGATGAGCACACGCAAATGGGACTTACTCCCGAAATTCCGCGTAGCTTTAGCTATTTGTGATTCAGACATTTGACTTATCCGCTGTTTTGAGCGTCTCTTTTGAGCGTCATTGCACGCGTGGGGTGGAGATTTGATGAAAATGAGGCCTGTCTGCAAGATGCGCGTATTCAGAGTTTTCACTTAATCGCTTATTAGCGCTGCCAATAGATGATTATGAAAAATACAGCATGCTTTGCAAAAATGCATTAGAATGAGTGCATGTTCTTTGAAAAAAAATATCGGTTTTATTTTCCTTTGCCTAGCCTACTTACAATTAAAGAGCTGTCATAAAAAGAAAAATACGTAAAAGTTATGATTAAGCTATGATTGATTGTCTGGTATATAATACCAGACCAATATTAGATGGATTCATAGACAGTGTTTGGATAATAATCGCTTTGACAGAGAGACAATTTTGTAGCCTACTTTTGTGAGCACAGCTGCTCCAAAATTATTAGGAAGCGCAAAGTAACTCCCCACATTGTAGAACTACCAGTGCTCCAGGTTAAAATCTCTCTCCTTCCTGGCCACATCCTTTCAGCATGTGACAGATGCACTCAAAAAATAAATCTTTGGACAGTGGTTGCAAGTAATGGGCGAAGTATATGTGACTTTGACTGGTTAAGTTGAAGATGTTGCATATAGGCTATTATGTTACCGTAAATTACTTTATTAGGTAGGCTAAATAGTAAAAAAAAATATTATAATCTTAATATATATAAATATATATATAAAAAATAATATTAATATATTTTTTAAGTAAATCCAACAATATAAATATATGTTTACTTAGTAATATTGCGTGCAACCACTGTGTGATGGGTATACCCCAGTCATCAATAGAAGCTATGATCATTTTATCAATGTGATGTATTAATACATTCACTGCATGCCTATACCCCGTCACGCAAGAGCAACTACGATGTGCAAAGGCAGGATTTTCCAAAAGGCAAAGGCGGTTATTAAAGGCACTGTCACTGACACGTTGAAAAGGCATAACCCCACAAACATTTTTTTAGTAGATACCTGGCAACCCGGGGGGCAGGTACAAGAAACAGGTAATTAGAATATCATGCCCTGTACCACCCGCATTTTATACAAGTTAGAATACGTCGCAAGTCAGCTCGCGTTAAATCCGCGCAGGAGAGGCACTTAAGCGCATGACTTAAGTTGGCCATCTCTGAATCCGGCCCTAGGTGTTTATAGCCACTAGCCATTGCAGCACTCACGGTTCCAAAGATAGTATACATCCAACAGTCCTTTTTGATATCACACCAAGGCTTTCTTCACCTCTTCCTCCTGACAATATTTTCATCTCTGATGGCATTCCTGTCCCACCCCACCCTCCACACTCCACTGGCCATAATCCGGCAGGCATAATTATTACATGCATTTATGGGTAGTGAGTTAACGTTAGCATTAGCTCCTTTCCTGCAGAAATGGGCTAGGGATGCAGTAATGAGCTGATATTTAATTTGATATTTATAATCTGTGCTTGTAAAAATTTAAACAAGCACAGAACACAGTGACTCATCGGCTCGTGTGCCTCCCAAATGTGGAAGAAGTCAACATGATGTCTGCTGTCATGGAATTCAGAAAGGGGCAACTTCTCAATAGAAATCAGTGTGGAACATAGATTTAAATAAAATAATGAATGTGTAGTTCATCAGGGGAACAGTGGATATCTAATGCTTGTTTTCATCTGGCCCCCAGTCACTCCCCTCAATGAACTAGTGGACATACAAAAAAATAAATATTTTTGTTTTTGGTGGAAAAATGCAACCCACGTTTTTATTTATGTTGTATACCATATACAGTATTGGCTTGCTTAATCTCCACGCTCTATCGCTTCAAGAGATGATCTTTTCATACACAAGAGATTATCTTGTGTATGAAAAGAGAAGTCGGTTTCTGAGATAATTTTCCACTAACAGTACTATCATCTGATTGGTTCTCGCAACATTTAGGCAGCGTTGAGTTGTAGGTCAGTGCTCGATTTGGCTTGAATTGCCACCTTCAATTCAAGCCCTGCCTGTAGAAGATTAGGCTTCATCTGAATTAGCAAAGAATTAGCTTGTTAGCAATTAGAATTAGCTTGATAGCAAAGCACTTTCCCAGAAGCTGGGTTGTGCCTCATATCGGTGACAACCTGTTCAGGCTCAAGTGCCGTAAGCTTATGAACAATGTGGCCAGGCTCGTGATGCCGTAAGGTTATCAGCCTGATAACTTAATCAGCCTAGCTTGGCAGATGGCATACATGTCATCCCAGTTCAGCCAAGCTTGCCACCGTTCCTCAAGGGTGGCAGCACCAAGCAAACTTATAATTACCCAATTACATGAATTATTCTTAAACAGTCGCCAGGCCTGACATCACTCTTCTCCTGAGTGGGAGTGTTGAAGAGGGGCTTGATTAGTCAAAAGGTTATTCATGCTCATTTTGTGAGGGGGGGGGGGGGCTGGGGGGCAGGGTTGGAGACGGTCTTTTCTTCTTCACTCTGGTTTATTTTTAAAGTGGCGGAAGGAGAGGGAGAGAAACAGCAGGAGGAGAGGCGGAAAGGTAAATGTCACGCTAAGTGGACAGGGCAGCTTTCCTCCAGGAAACAAAGGCCCTCCACTATCACCTGCCCTGCACCATGCCACAGGCTGTCTCGCTAACATCTTAAAGGGGGAACACAGCCCAAAAACCACAATTCAGTATGTTCTGCCTTACACGTAGATGCTACCATGTTTTTCACTGCGTCTACAAAAGACCATATAAAGTGATGACATCATTGGAATATCACTCCTCTTTTTATGGTTTAAGTCCACGTAGGTGTGTTTTGAACTGGACAATTCTGAATAATGGAAACACATCTATTATGTTCTCTATATTATATTTTATCATCAAAAAATGCAAGACATAACTGAAGGTTTGACATTTCTTGTTGTTTTAATTTAGCTATAACCACGTGCCATCACTGGATGGGATGTGGTTCTGCAGATCTACATTTTCTTTGCTGTGGGAAGAGGTATTATATGTGACACTTAATAAATGAGATTAATTGAGGACCAAGGGATTAAATAATGATTTTGAGTCCCTGTTTAAAACAGGGTAGTACATGTGTTAACTGTTGGGGATACATGAGATGGTTTGGTTTCCACCCCTGAACAGTGCTCGACGGTGTACTTCTCAATACCTAGCCGTGTTACGATGGGATTCTGGAAAGCAATCTGGCACTTGCTGACACTGTACAGGATTCAAATGAAATTCAGCTGAATTCCATTTGCAGAGCTCAAAAAAGATGCCCGAGCAAGCATTCTGTCTGAATGTGTCTTATTTGGTACAACATGTCTCTGAGATGTGAACGTTTTGGCCGTAAAATAAAAGCAACGGCCCGTGGCACTCATTTTAATAAGCAATATGGAGAAACACCTGAGCGGGTTATTTTCTTTCTTGCATTTTTCGATACGGTTTCATTGTTGATGAAACACATCTCATCAATGGAAACCTTGCTCTGAGAGAGAGAGAGAGAGAGAGAGAGAGAGAGAGAGAGAGGAGAGAGAGAGAGAGAGAGAGAGAGAGAGAGAGAGAGAGAAATGGCTAAACCTGCTAATAATGGCCCTTTCCTCTGCCCTTCACTCTCTTGGAGCAGTGACGAAGAGGTATAATTCCTTCTCTGACCTTCACAACAGCACAACATCAGGGACAGAGATAAAGCAGGGACTAAAAACACAGCCAGGAATCAGTCACGAGAAGACCGTGCTGTTCTGAGAGACCGCTGTTTTGTCCCCATCTGTATTGTTTGGTATGTGGGGGTCCCTGGCACACTGCAGAGCCCCTCCGGCTCAGCAGTGGGCACGCGGCTTCGCTGCCGTGATGTGACCAGCTGTCCCTGCCTCCCTCGCCCGGGGGCATATTAGGCTTGCACCCCGCCCCCCCTACCCCTCCATGTCTTCTGGCTCTCCTTCTGAGGGTTTGGCCATCTGATATGATCATTTTTAACACTCCTCGCCCCCTGTGAGCCTGGCCAGTCCTGGCCAGTGTGGCTGACCCCTGTTTAATTCTATTGTAACAGACATGATGGCCAGTGTTTCATCTGTCCATGGCAGTTTGATGTACATTAATAATAATAATAATAATAAGAAGAAGAAGAAGAAGAGTTACCAGAAGAGTATATGCAGAGCAACTCCATAAAGACTTAAATACGTACAATCTCACTTTGTCTATAAACTATGGCCGGTTTTTTCCCCCCCTCAAAGTTATTATTGAGTTTAGCACCGAGCTTGAAAGGGGTACAGACGACATATTGGGCGATACAGATGGCAGAAGGGCACCTTGCATGTTAACAATGCGACTGTGGCGACAGCTACACCCCTGGCCCTTTAAACCCATTTTATTTTTGAAGAATGTCTCCTTAGCTGTCTGCTCGCTCCTCACTGCTTTACCGCTGGCCGCCGCAACCGTCTCAGACGTATTCCGGCTCGCGGAGGGCAAGTGAAACAAAACAGACCACCGGGCAAAGTCGAAAACTGTCAAACCTAAGGAAAAACAGACTGTGAAATGCGACTAGCGTTTGCGGAATGGAGCTAGGCCCATTCCCATTTCAAGGTTGCAAATCCCAAGTGGGGGCATTGCCATTCTGCCCGTTTGGGTGAAAGGTGTTTCCCCGATTGGCTTCAGCAAATGTCTGGCTGTATAAAACAATACAGTGCAAATTGTAGCACAAGTAGGCAAATTTGCTATAAAGAAAGAGCATACACGTGTCTGTTTAGTTAGCAACCGTCTTTGAATCAGTCTGAGGGTCAAGCATAAATCCTTAATTCATTCAGTGTTCCCGAAGACGCAGGCGAAAAGCTCTAATACTAGCCTTTGAAAGAGCGCGGTCTCTGCGAGTTGCCCTGTTTGTTGAGCTCAGAGATGTCACAGCTGGTGAGACATTGTGCTCATTACAAATGTCTTGTTATCGAAATGGGCACTCGAATCTGTTCAAACACACGGGCAGACATTGAGCCGCGCGCAAATGCCCAAGTCGATGAGAGCCTATTACGCTTGAAGAATACTTTGCCATACCATAACGGGGGCTTGATTCTCGACGGATGAAAAATTTATACTGTTCTACTGGCGAGGCAGAGTGAATCAAAAGAAGATTAACAAGCAGCGCTGTGGCTTGCAGGAATCAAATCAATTCATCTCTGAGTTCCAGGGGTTTAAAAATACCCTCCTCATTTTTCCCCAGTAGTATCGGCACAAGGTGACTGTCTGTCTGTAGGATTATGATATGATTCTTTCCTCTTTTTCCCCTTGGGCCAAAATTAAGTGTTTTGAACGCAGGTAAATGTACGCCCCTTTGATTCTGGACGCTTAGGAAGATATTCACCTTTGTGTTTTAATTTGATACACCTAAATTCAGCAGAATTTTTTTGTAAATTACTTTTAACAAAGCACAGGCTTTCATTAGGAATATCCACAATAGTTTTTTTCCCTTCTTTTTTCTGCTCATGAAGTTCATTTCTACGTAACCGTGGGTTACAGAAGAGTGGGAGCGGTCTTGCTCCTGGACACCAATCGCAAGACTGCAAAAGCTTCAGGTCTACAGATCTACTGTGCTTGATTAAATGTTACAGAAATACATTAATAAATAAATGTATATTTGAGTTGGCCTTGCTCTGCTGCAAGGACGTTACCCTCCTATG
Source organism: Synaphobranchus kaupii (assembly GCA_029718625.1). Classification (NCBI taxonomy): domain Eukaryota; kingdom Metazoa; phylum Chordata; class Actinopteri; order Anguilliformes; family Synaphobranchidae; genus Synaphobranchus; species Synaphobranchus kaupii. The sequence continues at coordinate 60,494,380 of CM056383.1, read as the reverse complement.
CACTTTTAAATTCATGAGCTTGGGAAATGAAAGAAAAATAAAAGCAACATAAATGAAGAGGGAGGGTGCAATAGAAAAAAATAAATATTGTTTCCAGATTTTGCATCATAAGATATCCATGCTGTCTTTTTTTTTTTGGCAAGGCATAAGGATTCTTAATTCACTCAATTTATTAAACCTGCTATGCATTACGCAAATTAATTCTTTCATGAGTAATATAAGACATGCTGGATATGAATACACATTGGGGAACATGTAAGCCTCTAAACTTAATGGACATAAGTGGCATCAGACAAGGGCATTTGCTCTGTTCCTCTGAGAGAACAGCACAGTGCAGTTTAATAATGGTAATAGCTCTTAACTGCTGCATGCGCGGGGCAGGAAAGCAACATTTCTTCTGCTGCATCAGGGCTGACAAAAATGGGAAGAGAAAGACAGACACATTGACCCTGATAGAGAGAGAGAGAGATAGACTGACTGCTGATTTGCTTGGCTTCCATTTGGAATGGGCTTTTCCTAACATTCGTACAGGACTTATATCTCTAGTTTTACTTATTTTCTTACTTATTTACCCACTTAGACGATCACTAATTTTTCACTTTCTTACCCACTTACACGCTCACAAATTTTTCACTTACTTATTTACCCACTTACACACTCACTCACTTTTCACTTATTTACCCACTTACACACTCACTCATTTTTCACTTACTTATTTACCCACTTACACGCTCACAAATTTTTCACTTACTTATTTACCCACTTACACACTCACTCACTTTTCACTTATTTACCCACTTACACACTCACTCATTTTTCACTTACTTATTTACCCACTTACACGCTCACAAATTTTTCACTTACTTATTTACCCACTTACACACTCACTCACTTTTCACTTACTAATTTACTTGCTTATTTACTCTCTCACTGACAGTCACATTACCTATAGGGTGCATTACATACCATGAGCTTGCTTTCTGTTATGCAGCTGCTCATCGTATTCCTTACTGATTCCCCCATCCCAGCAAACAGCATATTCAGAACTGTTGAGCAGACTTCACCTCCTACAAGGTCATTAACTTAGAACCCCAAACACATACACAAACAGAGGGCAGTAACGGTGCGCAGTCTGTATCCCACAATGCCATCTGCATGTCCTCTGCACCCCTGGACCTGAATTATTGAATGCAGGAGAATTGCTGCTAGATGCAGTTTTATGGAAATGCCAATGGCCTTTGACAGGGGAGTTTATATTGATGACAGCCGTAATTCAGTGACTTACAGCCCTGTCGCCATGGAAAATTGATACAATATGTATTTACAGGTACGGAAAAAGCCCAGACATCCGATCGACCTGCCATAAACCTGGCGCAGCGAAAGAGCGGCCGTTATGAAACCCGTGTCAGTGTTGTTAAACTCTATTGACTGACAGCTGATTTCAACACTGTCTGGAAAATGTCAAGCACAGCAATAAAATCGGTTCTTTTCCCACAGCCTACTAGCAGTCAAATACACTATTTTACCTTTGACATTATTGATAAAAATGTTTCAGCTGTCCTTTCAGACTTAGTCTGTACATACACTAACCGGCCACTTCATTAGGTAAACCCGCTTGTTAACGCAAATAGCCTGCTCCTCCGAACAGTGAATCATGTGGCTGCAACCCAATATACAGTAGGGATGGAAAGTATGTGGGCACTGACACAATTTTTGTTGTTTGGCTCTGTACTCCAGAACATTGGATTTTAAATGGAACTGTTAAAATACAGATTTTCAGCTTTAATTTGAGGGTTTTTACATCCATATTGGGTGAACCGTGTAGAAATTGTAGCCCTTTTTATACCAGTCCTCCCCCATTTTAGGGGACGAAAAGTAATAGGACAAATTAAAATAAACTTAAATAAAGTCATCATATTTAATATTTAGTTGCATATCCTTGCATGCCATGACGTCCTGATGTCTGTGACCCAACAACATCAAAAAACTCTTGATATCTTATTTGCTGGTGCTCTTTCAAGCAGGGGTGTCACCAGAGATATATGTTTATTTTTAAATGTAGCCACAAAATGGTAATTCCACATGGTGGTTCCAGCCTCACACACCCAGGAGCCATCCTGGGATTTTCACACACCACAGTCTCTAGAGTTTACAGAGAATGAAGCAATGAACAAAAAACATCCAGTGAGCAGCGGTTATGTGGCCAAAAACACCTCGTTAATGTGAGAGGTCAGAGGAGAATGTTCAGACTTGTTCAAGCCAACGGAAAGGCCACAAAATGCTCAAATAATAGCTGAAGGGTATCTCTGAATGCACAACAGCAGCAGAAGAGCACACCGGTTTGATGTCTGTGGTCGGGGATTTCTATTCCCGATTAGCAGAAGTGGACGGCCATGTCTGGTCATTTATGGCAAATGTCTGGACAAGAACACCTCCGCACATGAGATTATGTCCGCTAATGGCTAGTTACAGTGTGCATGAGATTATGTCCGCTAATGGCTAGTTACAGTGTGCATGAGATTATGTCCGCTAATGGCTAGTTACAGTGTGCATGAGATTATGTCCGCTAATGGCTAGTTACAGTGTGCATGAGATTATGTCCGCTAATGGCTAGTCACAGTGTGCATGAGATTATGTCCGCTAATGGCTAGTTACAGTGTGCATGAGATTATGTCCGCTAATGGCTAGTTACAGTCCGATTTCGGATTTAGGCACTGTAGTGTCTGCCCCGTAAACGCAGCTTTTTGTGCGGTGATTCACATTTTTTATTTTTTTTCTCAAATTAATAAAGATGAAAGTGCAGTGATGCCTGTAAAAGCCAGAGATGTGTGGTTGGGCAGCGGCTGTGGGCATGGGGGTGTGCCTGCCAGCAATTCACAATCTTAACTGAGAGGGGTCTCGCCCACAAAACCGCAGGCCAAGGTAATAGAGAATGCCTCAGTTTCGATTGCTAGGAAACCAGGGTCACTGAGCTGGCTTGGGTCAAAACCGCTCAGTCAGTAAACACATTCACAGTCCCTACAGTGAACACATTTAATGACTCAAGCCGCACATCTCAGATTTCTGGTTATGGGGTTTTTGTATTTAAATGCGATGAACGACACCCATTCTGGAGTGTGGTTATGCAGGCCTTTAAAACAACAGTGTAAGCTCTCTCTCTCTCTCTCTCCCTCTCTCTCTCTCACACACACACACACACACACACACACACACAGTTGTAACAGCACAGTTGAAGAGGTTATTTAGCTATCAAAGTGAACCCATGATCAGAGGTAAAATGGTTATGGTAAGTGGTATCGCCAAATAATAAAGCAGAAAGCATGTTGAAATTCCATATTTTCCTCTAGAAGTTAACCCCTTCCCACATAGGCTTAATTTTTCCCTTTTTTGTCTGTTTTGTACTGTTCGTTCTGTTTAAAGCTTTATAACTCCAGATGTCAACATTACACAAACGACAATAATATCTTACATTAAAGAAACCCTTGGTTCACCCAACATATTGAATGGCTAGGCCACACATGAAAGCTTCTATTATAATTTAGTATAAATTCTTAGTAACGTTACAGTCTTGCCGTAATCAAGGGTGATCTGCACCTAAAAAAAACTGAGGGTGCACAGAGAAATAATGATAGGAGTTGATAACAAGATCCGGTTAAGAGAGTTAGTAGTTAGTAGTAAGATAGTTTTGAGGGAATATACATTCATCTTACAATATTTTTGGATATATAATAGCATTTTGAAATAAAATAACATTTATTTATTATACAGATCGATTCTGAGAAAGCTGAAATCTGGCCAAATCGATCGCCACTGGCCATAATAGATTGACAGCTCACCACTATTTTCATTACTTATGGCAGGGGTTCCCAATAGGTGGCCCACGGGCCACATCAGGCCCGTGAGGCATTTTAATTTGGCCCGGCAAAGTTCTATGAATCAAACTCGAAAAAAGCAAATACTATGTAGTACGTTCCTCCTATGACAATATCGGCTTCTTTTATTGTGAAATTCTGAGCGCGGAGGACTGTTACACACAGGGGAGCAAGCGCTTTCGCGCAACTAAATGCACATGAAACAATATTATATTCTTTTTAAAAGAGCATTTTGGTTGTGAGACTTGTTTTGACGTTTTCAAAGGTGTTTAAAATTTAGGCTAATTGTTTTATTTATGTTATGAGTGTTGCGCTTTTCTGCCATGGACAATTACGTTTTTTATTTCATGAATGTTTAGGCCTGCATTACAATGTCTCGAGCAGTAGGCTATGCGCAAATTTGATGCTCCTTCATATAAAAGAAACTAAAATGGTTATTGAATGTTACATTTGCACTTGCAAGGAATGCATTTCAGGCAACTGAAAAGCATTGACAACGTGTTCAAAATAAACTCCGTTCTTCTCAGGTAGCCTATGTCTGCATTTTTTTGAATGAGGGAGGGGACAGGGGGCCGGGTTGAATCGCCAAGTCATTTGAATATTAGAAAATGGACCGGGTAGAAAATTAATTGGGAACCCCTGACTTATGGTATAAAAATCCAAGTCAATCCAAGCAGATTTCTCACCGGTGGTTAGTACGCTATGCGTATAACACGCTCTAAACCAAGGAGACGCAGACACTTGTCGATGCGTAATGTTCTGAAATGCGCTCGTGACACGCACAGCCCTGACAACCGCTCCCAACTGTCCAATGACCTATATTGTACTTCTTTGAAAAGCTTAAAATGTGTTCTTTTAGGATATTAAGGTTGTCAATCAATTACAATTAGTTTCAAGATATTACTACTCCCAATTGGAATCGAGTATTGTCATGCAGACGTAGTTTTGAGATTCCTCCCGTGTTGAAACTTACAATGTACACCACATAATAGGCATAAAAGACAGAAAATAATCTTAGAAATTACATGTCTGGCTTTAATAATGCAGGTAAGGTTATAACTTTATTCCATGCTTTATGAGTGATTTTTATAGCATAAGGAAATTATGTGATGATGACAGAGACGAACTCTAACTCTAAAGTGAGCAGGCAAAAAAAAAGTTTCATTGACCCATATCCAGGACCTTATGTGTGTAGTGAGGTTTGGTCACTTTTATTCAGAATTAATTAAGTTGAACACTCAATTAGAATTCTAAGTCAGTAAAGCCAAACTTAGTGAAATAACATAGACATGACAATGGGTTGAAAAAATGACATGTTTTATTGGCTACAACTATGAATATGTGAATAATAGAAACAATAATTGATATAACAAGGGGAATATATTCTATGACTTAATGTTAATCAGAGGAAATTATAAATATGTGACTGATTGTGCATGGGATTGTATGCTGTAGTGATAAGATTTGTCTTCACTGGAACTAAGGAGCCTAGCCTGAACCATGAAAACCAGCCCAAGAACAAGGGGTGTCCACATACTTTTGGCTATAAAGTGTATATCCTATGATATTCCAGCCGGTTGCTAACTAAACTAAATTACCTATACCTGCAACCTGCCACATAGTAGTCACAAGCAGCTAAAAAATGTCTTGCTAGCTATCATATAGCATGCTATCATTAATCAATATTTTAGCTTTTTCAAATAGTAATGTGTTGGGGGGTTTTTCGCTGTGGTATCGCATGCTTACTTGGGTAATATATTTATACAGCACATTTATACACACTTGTTGTGGTTACATTGAGCTTTGCCGCATGCAGCAGTTTTGCAAAGTATTTCTGCAAAGTGGTTCTGCAAAGCGGCCACCCGGTGTTGCTAGATTACAGCTCATCTGACAATAATTTGGAGCCTATCACCCAATTTTGCATTCAAAATGTAAAGTGGAGGGAGATAAACACCTTTTCTGAGGTGGCTTGCAGCTTCATTATTTAAATGATCAATTTTCCCTTCGTTTAAACACACGCCTTCAGAAGAATGTACCCTCATCTCACATGGATCAAATAGCAACAAGATATGGGCTGTGAATCAATACATAAAGGCAATATTTGTAATATGGAAGGGGCTAGTGTCAGCTTTATAGTGCTTTCATTTAATGGCTTTTCGTAATTAAGGTCTCATCTGTGTTTAGACGAGTCAAAGATTCTAGAAATGCAGTGAAAGCGGAATTCCAGTTTTTGTGCACCCGTGGACATGTGCTTAACCTGAGTACATGTACATTTTCCACGTAAGCCAAGGAAAGACCTCCCAATATCTGAGGTACGCAGGTGTGAAAACATGTGTAACTTTGACTTCAGCCAAATATGCTTAATTATGAATCTAAATAGGGCCCTATGAGCATAATGTTGATCCATTTCACATTCATCTAAAAGTTAATGTAAGTCTGATTTGGCTGAATTGCTTTTGCCCTTAAAGTGGCTAGGTATGTTTCATCTAGGCAGCTGTTCACAGACAGTTGTTTCCCACTTTCCTCTACCTGGCATGTTACATTACATTAGATTAATGCGTAGAAAATTGTGTAATTCAAATAAGACTGCCACGTAACTCACACTTGACCTATGTCATGATGGTGCTTTATCCACAGAGCCATGACACATTGACAGTACACACCTGATGAAAGGAGAACATCGAATGCAAAAAAGAGACCCTCCCATCAAAAAACATCATCCAACCTAAAAAAAGAGATCCTCCCATAAAAAAAAAAGATCATCCAATGCGATCCTCTCTTGGAAAGTTCTCCCACATAAAAGTACAGTCTTGTTCGTGACAAGTGTATATTCATGAAAACGGACACTATATGGCAAACGGCTGTGAATCTGTTGATTAGAGCTTAATTCATGCCTTTGTAATGATGTTTCTGCTGTATTGTACATGGAGTGGAATTACGCTTATTATTATTATTATTATTACCTTTATTTTTACAGGTAGTCTCATTGAGATCAAGATCTCTTTTACAAGAGAGACCTGCGAACAAAAATAAAAACATGTATAAAAAACTTAAAAACAAGTACAATTCAGCCACGTTAACATTCAGCTTTCAAACATCATACAGGGATATATCAAAGGAAACAAGTACATACAACATTAAGAAAATCCATGTATAAAACTTTAAAATTTTCTAAAATTTTCTCCGTTATGCCAACTACGGAGTAGGAAGCTTGTGCTAACCATGGGGTAGTTACAAAGGGGGTAGAATGCAGTTTGAATGCAACCTCCGTGATCCCTCTTCAAGCAAACAAAATGGAACATGGAGTATTTTACAGGATAGATTTGTGAAGCGACTCTTCAGATCCCATTAGGGCGGCATTTAGTCCGCAGAATTGCTGAGTCTGAACTCTTCAAAGTCTATCCAACTTATATGAAATCTATAGAGTTTTATATCCATGAAGTCAACAGCATGACTCAGACCACTGACACAAATACTACTGTGTGACAGCACCCTTCAAGCCAACACTTAAAAACACACGTTAGGTGAAAGTTTGAGTTTGAATACATTTGCTGTATATACAGCATGCAATTATATCGTTTGTTTAATTATGTAGAGCGGTACGTGGTGGGAGAAGCCTTAAATAGAGTCTGTCACCGGGAGACAGCTGAAAGCACAAACCAATTGTCAAATGCAGCTCTGAAGAGGAAAAAAAATAAGCAAAAAGAGCGAGGGTTAAGGCAAGAATATGAAAGTTTTGAAATGAATTAATTCGCAGCTTTAGATGCCTGTGACATTATTTGTTTATTTCCCTCCTGTCTTCACAGGGATGTGACTCAATAACCAAAACAGGAAAAATATCTAAAACAGGAAAATATACCAGAAAGTAGTTGAAGACTAGTAAAATAAAGAAAAAAAACGAAAAGCTTTTGAATAAGTGACCTCACCCAAATCTCTATTTTTTTTTTTGGAAGGTGCCATCTGTGAAGTGCATTAAGTCTAAATGACTAGAACAAGAACCATGATGGCAGCAGGTATTAAATATGAGTGGTTATTAAAGTAGGGCTTACAGCTCCTGGGCTTGATTAGACAGGAACTCGAGATACCTGTCTGTGGGGTGTGCACACAAAGGAGGGGGGGGGGGGGGGGGGGTGATCAAATGAGACTAAGCAATTCACTTCAGCTCAACACACTGTCGCAATTCTGACTTTCCTTCCTAGTATTAACTTAAGTAAGTAATTATGCGTGCTTGCATGATACATTTTTATTTAGTTTCAATGCAGAAGGCGGCAGGCCTGTCCCCTGCCCCAATCTCATCACACAATAGTCGACTGTAGATCTGTAGTCTTCCAGTGCCAGCTGCACATTAAATGTCATTTAAACTATGTGTTTCCCCATTCCTGACTTTTCCTAAATATGTGGCTTTAAAATCTTCCATATTTAAACATTTTGTAAGAAAAAAAAGGAAAACATTTAAAAAATAATTCACAATTAAAAAAAAAATCTAACTCTAAATCTAACCATTTGAACCAGGCAACACCTGTTTGCACTGATTGTCCATCAAAACAATTATACAAAGACCTTTTAAAAACAACGTGTGAAACTCAGCTATAGACTGAAACATTAGCAAGCTAATTACAGAATAATCATGAGTGAGATATGGGATAATTCACACAAAAGTGGTATGCCGATGCTTCAACATTTGGATGGAGTGTATATATATATATATATATATATATTATAACATTCTAATGATATTTTTATTTTATTGTGTTTAATTGCAGTCTACAAATGAAGTTGTCAGTTTGTTTAAATATGGTGTTTATTCAAAAAAAAAAAGAAGAAAGTTTTACATGTATGTACAGTAACATACTGGAATTCAGAGGTGTAAAATCCAGGTTCAGAAAGTAAATGTCCATCCCACTATTTAGTTCCAGTCACCTGGATTTGCTAATTAGCACAGTTCTTCAGCCAGGAGGTAGAACTAATTAGTGAAATCAGCTGGCTGAGTTCATGGGTAGAAGAAACACATGGCAGAACCTTTACTTTCTGACCCCTGGATTTTCCGGCTCTGCTGGAATTAAATTTCAAAAGTGATTTAAACACAAAGCTTTTGTCTTCCAAAGTGTCTCATAACATGCCAAGACACATTTATTATTTTATCAATGGAAGGTATCATATGGAGTAAGTACACCATAGCTGTAACAAAATTACATCAACTGCTGTAATAGCTAAATTAAGTGCTGGGTAACAACAAATTCCAGCAGGGCAACTGAAGACTCGCTGAGCATGGCGAAGGTAGCGTCTGTTACCACCCACCAGCACGGCAAACTGGATCCAGTCAGATTGCTCTTAATGTTTCACACGCCTGTCGGTTTGTACAACAACCTATGCACTATGTATCTGAAGTACAATTCCTCAGGAGATGGGAGGCAGTTGGAGAAGAAACAGAAAAAAAATAAACATAAACATATAAACAAACAAAAAAAAACGACTGAAATAACATTGAGCAGGAACTCTGTTATTTCTCCTCTGGTAGTACTGATCCTGAGGCGTGTGTAGCTAACAGGAAAAGCAGCCCACGCTCATACTGGTAGATTAACACCTCAAGGAGAGCCACTTTCTCTTGCATATGGGAGTAGGTTTGCATAGATGCTTAGTGGACTTGCATTAGCTAAGCAGCCTGTGTGTGTTTGTGTGTGTGTTCATAATAATATTAATAATGCCTGGTGTTTATATAGTGCCTTTCTCACACTCAAAGCGCTTTACAATGATGAGGGGGAAACTTGTGTGTGTGTGCACGTATATGTGTGTTTGTGTCTTTGTCTGTGAACATGGGTGTGCGCATGTGTGAGTTTTTGTGTCTGTGTGTGAGCGTGGGTGTGTGTGCGTGTATGTATGTGTGTTTGTGTCTCTGTGTGTGAGCGTGGGTGTGTGTGTTTGTGTCTGTGTGTGAGCGTGGGTGTGTATATGTGTGTGTCCAGTGTTAATTAAACTCTAACAGAGTACATATGAGCCTAATCTGGCCAGAGTAGGCTCATGTTGTATGTACTCTGCTAGAGTTGAATCAACACTGTTAGAGTTTAATCAACACTGGACATTTTACTGTGCATGGATGTGTGTATGTGTGTCTCTGTGTGTGAGCGTGGGTGTGTTTTTTTGTGTCTCTGCGTGTGACCGTGGAGTATTACTGTTCGTCCTGTGTGGCGCTCCAGTGGCGGAGCATGGTTTTCCTGTTTGTGTGAGCGGCCACACACTTATATATCATTAAACCTGCTGCACAGGAGGAGGCAGGACCCATGACTGACAGACCTCAGTGTCTTCGGTCTGATGTATGTCTTTCACAGTTCACTGCCACCAAGTCTGCCTCATTTGAGGATTTGTGCGATTTATACTGACGACGAAACTGTGTTTACAGGCCCTTGCTTATTCCTACGTCTGTAAAGAAAGTTGTGCTTAGGTGAAGCCTTTTTATTATGTTATATTAAGTTTTTCCAGTTCCATTTTCTCGCCAAAATATTTCTATACATATCAGAGCGATCATGGCTTGGGTAATCATAAGGGACTATGAGGAGAAAACTCCCCCCAGGCAAAGGAATAAGTAAAATAAAAGATGTCGCCTGAGGAGTTGAAGAGGAGGAGGAGGAAGAGAGAAAAATAAGGATGGGTGAGAGGGCATGGGATTCTGGCTGTCCTCTTGAGAGAGCGTGTGAGACACAGAGAGAAGTGGATGTGGAAAAGTTAATCGGGCTAACACGGTGTTTGCGGTGGTTCCTGTCCCACTGGGTTCGAGCTATCATTACTTGGCATTGGAAGCACGGAGAATACAGATGAGTGTTTCTAATCCCCAGGAATGGAAGTCTTGCTGTAAGCCTCCCTCCATCCACAAATCTGCGCGTGCTGTTTCTCAAGAGTCCAAGCTGTTTTTTTTTACTACACATGCTCAGCGAGGCTACTAACAAAAAAAAGATAATGATAAAACGTCATGCTGCCATTAACTATAGCAACCAAAAAACCTGAAGAGTTATTTTTCCAAATTTTCTCAAAAACACGGAGTTCTCAATTTGAAAAAAAATTATTTACCTCGACCGCTGTGGTGACGCTGTGCGTCAATCGGTGAGATACTGTGCCAGACAAATTTTGTGCCTTCTGTCTGTTTCAGACTGTGCCTTAGTCAGCGCTTCACAGTTTCGAAATACCTCTGCAGACACCCCATTAGCGCACGGTCCATCCTGGGCGGCATTCACAAAGACGGGAAACAAATGACACTGGCTTCTGCTCTCAAAGACTGCAAACTCCCCTCTGCCGTCAAAATGTGAAGCGCCGAGCACTGACAGACAAGACTCACTGTTCCATGGTGTTTGTTAAACATTTTCTCACTTCTAGTAGACATGTCACTCCTAAAATCATTTTCGCGTTCAGAAGGCCACACCTTTCTCACATCACTTGTCACTCTGAAGAGCCATACAGGGAAATATCATAAATATACATTACGTATAACATGCACCAACGTGGACAATACCAATTTAAAAGGTATACTACATATTTGACACTTATCAGTCTGTCACTGAGAAAAAAACAACAATAGGGGTGTTTTTTTAATATATTATTTTTAAAGTATCATTCAAATATGTGCTCCTTATCATCTTATTCGACGGAATAACCAAATCAAAATTATTCGCTGTCACATAGTCAAGCCAATTATCTACCACCTGGAACCACCTGGTTCATGTAGCTTTAAGTATGAAATGCCGGAGAGAGAAAGCAGGAGCTTGGCTGCTGGCATCCGCGGATAGTTGTGTGCATGGATAAACTGTGGCATTACGCTGATTTCTTTTATATCACAAAAGAGAGCAAGAAAAACTAATTATAATGGAAGAAAAATCCAAAACCAATCACATTATGATTTAGGAAATTATATGCCATCTTTTGTCAGTGCAGCTGAGTTTGAAGGGATGGGAGGATGGCAAGGTCAGAGGTCGTCAGAGTAAATTGCAGAACGCAGAGAGAAAAGAGGGACTTCCTGTGGGGGGAAAAAAAAGCTCATGAAAGTGGACGAAAAAAAATCACAGAAGCTTTTTCAGTTGAAACCTCAGAAATAAATAAATAAGTGGACGGATAAAATGCCGCAACAATGAATAAACCCCAATAGACGGGCGGGGGTGCTCGCAAATGTCTGTTTAGAAGGCACCATTATTCAAGAGGGATGAACCACGATTCCTTCCTGTTCTTCTCTCTCGTCGAATCCTCGATAAACGTTTACCTCAGCAGATTTCAGGCGCCGCCAGATTCTTCCCAGCGCAATGAACATTATCGTTACAGGGCCTTAAAAATCCAAACAAGGAAGAATTATGAGCGTGAATCAGAAAATAAGAAAATTATTTTGTCGCTCGTTGCTGATTCGATGCAGTTACTTTAAACGTTTTGCCTGGGGGGTGTAATTAGTGATGACTCACTGCTTCATGGTAGACCTGTTTAAATTTTATTTTTTTGCACGTCTCTTTCTTTGCTCCTCCATAACCGTGGCGTAGAGAACATTTGTATTGATCATCACATTCCGGTTACATTCGGCTTCAAGAATGTCCCTGATGGAGAAAACGAAGCCCGTCATTACTGGGAACGGACGGGCGTGCCGCCGGCAACGACCGGCGATCCTAAGACGCGCCGGGATGGATGTGCGCTTGCCGCGGCGAGCCGGACGGAAGCGCGGGATAGGAGAATGGGGGGGGCCTCGCTCGCTGTGGTCTCTTCTCATAAAGACGACTTTCAATTGTAATCGCGATCGTCAGCGGTACCACGTCTGGGGTTATTGCGCCATTTGTATTATTTACCGCCGGCCCGTGCCGCCGCAAATCAGTTGTGAGCAGAAATGAATGGGGCTGTGTCTTTATATTCCCTGGAAAAATGCATTTCGGGCGAATGGCCGTCTTCCATTCCGCTGGCTATTGAGAAGCAATTTGCCTTCTAAATGCCACAGGTACCCAGCACACGAGTGGACGGCCCATCTGAAAAATACTTTTTATTTCTCAATGATCAAAGGACCAAGAGTGCATATATGGAGGGCCGCTCTTGGCCCCTGGAGCACAAATTGAGTCGCCCTAGTCTAGAGAGTATCCTTTACTGTATCAAGCCTGGCTTCGAACACCCTGGGGGCTCTGCCTCTACTGCATGACCTGGCAAACTGCTCCATGCATCAAAAACCCATTATGCAAAAAAAAAGCCTCCTGATATCAATGCAGAGGTAATATGCTGAAGCCCCGTGGGTGCGTGCGTGCACTCGTCTGATAGACTCACAGGAGACGGGTTTCCACACGGCACACTGCAGTGGGGAGCTTTTATATGACCGGCAGGCTGGCCACCTCCGGTGCTTGACCTGGAGAGAGCTGGGGTAAATTACCCAGCATCCTGGGTAATTTAAGCCCACTGTACCCCGTCAAGACGGAACCAAAAACTGAAGGCGCCTACTTTTGCTCTGGCCCAAATTCAAATTAAGCAGCATCTGGGGCTCTAGAGACAATTTTATGGACCCAAGGCAAGAATATGTGCCTACTCACGACTTGTCGCACAGAAACTGAGTAGCTGACTGACGTTGTGAAAACTGCAGGACAAATTGGACCAATTGGCATCAGGAACGAATTTGCTTGTCCTGTATTTGGTCAATGTTTGGCATTTAGTGACTAGTCTTTTCTGTTTTATTCACATTTTGGTGATAATGTCTGGTACTTTGCTGTTGTGTTTCCATGTTACAAAACCAGTGTTAGCTACTGTGCATGGACAGACAGAAGGAAACTGTAATGTATATGTTATACTGTAGACTCACACATAAACGTGCACGTGTGTGTGTGTGTGTGTCTGTGTATAGAGTCCCCCATAAAGTATGGGAAATTTTAACCTCCCGCACTCCCACAAATCATATAAAATCTCCTGGAGAAATGATTTGCTCTCACATAACACCTCTGTTTTATTGAAATCTGCTGGAAGATTTGCTGCTTTTGCGTGCATACTGTATATAGCTGTAACACGAGAGAGCACCACAGAGCATATTTCCCTGAGGTCTCGGCTGTTCCTCGGTATACGTTTTTTGGGGCAAAAACAGCACTCGGGCGGGGGGGTAGGGATACGGAAAATTGTGTGTTCCTGTGCACTGCGTCTCTGGATTCTCTGACCTATCCGCAGAGTGACAATGACACAGAGGGGTCAACGATAAGAAAGTGAGTAGCGCTGGCTTCATTGTGCCGCTGACCCCCTTTGGAGGTAAACTGGAATTACAGCCAGCACCATCCATAATGAATGAGGAAACAATTAAGAAGCCTGTTACATGCCTCTCTCTCCCTCTTCTCTCTCTCCGCCCCTCTCTAGCTTTCTCCTCATCTCAAATTCTACCCCTCTCTCTCTCCCTGTCTCTCTCTCTCTCTCTGTACTGCACGTTGGATGAGCAGGAGGGAGGGATAATGGTGCCCGAGATGGCCCTGGATTCCGGGAGCAGCTCAGCTTGGTGTTAGCTTTAATTATACATGTGATCAATGTTCCTCCAGTGTAAAATTACAGCGGTCTGAGGAGAGCGTATCTCTGCTCCAGGTGTTAGCCCGGCACCGCTGCGGAGGAGAGATCAGCCGCTAATGCCGACATCCTTCTCTCACCCAATCGTATATATTTTTTTCCATGGGCTTTTATTTTTTATTTACTTGTGTATTTATTGTTTGCTTTAGGAAAAACACTCCGCCAGGCTGATGCGGTAGCAATATAATCCTTTATTTGTGTGCAGAATCTGAATGGCAAGCTATCCTTTTCTTTGAGATGAACAAACAAAACTGCTACATGCACCTCAGCAGTTTGTTGAAAGCATTCTCTCTCTCTCTCTCTCTCTCTCTCTCTCTCTCTCTCTCTCTCTCTCTCTCTCACACACACACACCACAGCTATGGCCTCACTATGGCCACTTAGTCTCACTTTTTAGACTCATATCTTTACGGCACTATGTACCACAATAAACCAAAATAGTATATTTCGATATGGAATGGCGATGTAATGGTGAGGCGCTAGGTTGGGACAGATTAGCCATTGTTACAAGGACAGACCCACCTCATACTGCTAAAAGCGCTAGGCGTTTTTAGCCACTAGCCACTGCAGCACTCGTGGCTCCAAAGATAGTATACATCCACCAGTCCGCTTTAATATCAGACTTAGGCTTTTCCCACACGGAGCAGCTCCAGAAATTGTAACAGCCCGTTTAAATAACCGGGTAAATGCCGATACATTCACCTGCTCATTTCACTCTCTCCCGGCTCTCCCTATTTCTGTCAGCGACAGAAACTGTCATCCCCACACACCAATGTGCCTGCATCAGCAGCTGATAGATTTCCTGTACAGAAGCAAAATCAGGAGATATCTTGTTCCTTGTCATTCCCTTTCCCAGCAGCAGAATGCCTTTCTTTTTTTTTCTCTCTCTTTGAGGAAAGTACACCTGTTTTATTTTGGTGGTCTGAAACAATATCTCAGTAAAGCATGTGAATAGCATCTTGGCACTGAAATATAACCGGCATATATGGCTACAATATTAATAGTTGCCCGGCCTGGGAAATGTATCTTTATCATAGCCTTGCTAAAATATATAATTTGATTGTTATTGTGCAACACTGCTCAGATTTCTCTCTAGGCCTGTCTCCTGCTAACGTTGCTTTTTTTTTTGTTTGCAAAACTTCGCCTCAAATCTTTCATCATTAAAAATCTTGAATAGAACCTTTCACTCACAGCAGCAGTGACATTTGCTGTGAAAGCGAAATCCTTATTCCGGTCTTCTGCCCGTTTTTGCCTGTTATTTAGCGAGCCTCTCAGACCAGTGACTCGGTAACGCTGCTAGCATTTGATGAATTGTGATCAATGCTCTTGAAACACTTTAATGACGCCCAGAGCTCCAATCTGGCTCCTTCAGCACAGTGTTGCTATAGAAAGAGGTTCACGTTGGATGGTGTCAGTCTGTTCTACGGACACTTCCTGCATGAAATTCTGAGAAACGGCTTTGCTTCGGGGCCTAATTAAACATGGAATCTTAAATTTCTATCTAATTTATTGCAATTTAAATACAATAAAAGAAAATTCAATTCAAATTCATGTAAAATGTTTAGTGTGTCATTAAAAGTGGTATTTTAATAATCGAACTGGATTTATTGTATAATCCTTGTGTTTTTATTATCTTCCTGATGAATTGATTGTGCGGGTTAGACTCCCTATTTAAGCGTTTTTTAGAATTCAGCTGAGTTCTTGGCGGACAATATTATCAAGGGCAACGTATCATCACCTCACTAGCTCACAGGTGATTACAGTAGAGCTCTTACCGCCACACACGGCTGGATGTGACTGCACTGCGAATCCCTCGCGCTGAGGGACAAAGAGTGGGAGATACAGAATAAAGAATAGGGGATTACGCTGAATTTCTCCCAGCAAAATGAAAACTATGTTAAAGAGAGAACAGATGGAGGAGCGAGGTTAGATACTGATACCCCCCGATCCAAGAGAGAAATTGCAGTGAATCGTCTGTCTCGTCATCGCCGGGGGCACCAGGCCGGTGTTTCCAAGCACCTCTAAAACAGGTAAAGGCTTCGTAAAGCAGGTAAGAGTCAGCGTGTTACAAGCAACTTAACTGCTGTATTGCTTTCTTCTTAAACCTGTGCTAAAAACTTTTTATTTTTTTATTTCTTATTTGTTTGTGTGCGTGTGTGTGTGTGTGTGTGCGTGTGTGGGCCGCTGAGCTTGAAGCGATGGATATGCGTGTAGGAGAGTGACGTTGGACAGTTTAGCAGGCATATAGCTGTATCTCACGGCTAGCAGTGACCCTGAATTTTTTCCAGAGAAGTCACTGTCACTCACATGTACATGGGGCGGGG
The DNA here is from genome assembly GCA_029718625.1 of Synaphobranchus kaupii. Taxonomy (NCBI): domain Eukaryota; kingdom Metazoa; phylum Chordata; class Actinopteri; order Anguilliformes; family Synaphobranchidae; genus Synaphobranchus; species Synaphobranchus kaupii. The sequence goes on along the minus strand of CM056383.1, from coordinate 60,477,647 downwards.
ACAGGGATGTCACTCACGCCTGATCTCATCCCATTGGATGGCAGTGGCAGATACAGTGACCTGGGGGTGGGGGGATTCATGAGTGTGGCAAAATCTAGTGTATGTGTGTACTGCAGGATGTGTGCATGTGCATGTGCATTGCAAGGTCTGCGTGTACTGGAGGGTATCTGTGTATATGTGTGTGTGTGTGTGTGTGTGGGGGGGGGGTGTTAATTCTTTAAATCAAACCAGTAAATGTTTGGTCCCCATCAGCTGTGGGGAAGGCCGCGACTTGAATTATTGAAAAGCGGAGAACATCTCAAGGCCGAATCCCTGGAGACCCACACAAGCGTCTTCGTCTTCATCTTCATCGGCGTCTCCTGGCTAGGAGTTTATTAGACTAACCCCCTCCCGCCCCCGCCACCCCCCCCCCAACCGTCGTTCATAGACAGTTATCCCCCACCCCCCCCACAAGCCGATGACCGAGGCTGTTACTTTAATGAAACGGTGAGATAAAGGAGATAATTCCCCCCGCCGGCTCCACTGCAGGTCCTCCTCTCTGATGGCTAATCACATCAGCAGGTACGGCTGTCGCGCCGACTCATTTGCATAATGCACAGGCGGGGCGCTCTCCCTTCGGCAGGTGCCTGAGACGATGGCAAACGGAGCGGTAACCAAGCGGCGAGCTGTTTAACCCCTGAATGCACTGGATTATCAGGCTACTCTATCTTATTCATAGCATATCATCTCCCTGTTCGCTTTTTTAGCTGCTGTATTTATGCTTAAAGTATCTTAGTTAGCCTTGCTTGAGGATATAAGAGCACGCTGCCCCGTGTTAGACATCCCGGTCTGTTTCTGTCACCAGCCCTGTCCCTCCAAACTAGCGTTTTCCAGTACCCTTTGACCCGCTTAATAAGCCAATGCATTTTCCCTGATACACGCACAGCCCACCATTTAAATCTAGCTCGACATACTCTATGTTCAAATCAGGAACTGAATTTGTTTTTTAAACAAAATGTCAGAACTGTTTACGCTGTACCTGGTGTAGCACATTTAACAGGTGCAGTGTTTCATCTAATTGGCGTGAAATGTGCTACACAGTCAGCCATTTTTTAATGTCATCTCGCAAAACACCTCAGCCCCTCCCATGATGCAACAGTGGGTCCCTGGCTCACAGTTTGAGATAGATGGATAGATCTGCTCTGTCCTACTAAGGTATTATCCAGGCTATATGTGCAACATCTGTGTGACTACAATTAAAGTGCATAACAATCAATAAATAAATAGCTAGTATACTGCGAGGAGGGGGATATGTACACAGACAGCATTTCGCTTGTTCAGTAGTTTAACTGAGGATGGAACAAATGACGTTTGAGCCGATTCAATTTGCGCCCGGGGACTCCAAACATCTGTTCAACAGCACGCGCTCATGGGTTTAAAATATGGGTGTGGTCCGCGGAGATTTCCAGAACCGCGCCGGCGTCCTCGACCGAGAATACGAACGTCTGCCGCGAACGGAGAAGAAGCCCGCGCCGTACGTCGCTGCGCGAGAGTTGACCGCAGTTGACCGCGTTCAATCGTCCCGTTTTCGCCCCCTCGACTCGTCCGTGCCGTGGTTTACGTGCTATGTCCCATGATGCCGTGCGGCGCGGGTCACCACGGAGATGCGCATCAGACGCGGGGAAGGCAGCGGGGGCGCTCGGTAACCGGATCGACTCGGGGGGGGGCGGATATCCTCCCTCCCATCAGCAGGGACCGGAGACAGGTTTGATCCCCTTTTACTTGGCTCCGTTCCTTCCTTTGTCTTTGCCTCTCCCTCGATTTTGGATCGTCTTCACAGGCCCGGTTCAGCGGGGGGTCCGTGGACGTGTGTCACCGGGGAGCGAGGGAGGAGACCCCAGATGGGGGCCCCAGCCAGCGGGGTTCTGCCTTGAAGGATGAATCAGCCGGCGGCTCTTTCAGTCACCCCAAAAATACGTCCCCTCTCCTTCCTGAATATAATGGCGCCCAGCTGTAGCGGGGGGGATAAATACGACCTTTGGGAAATGAGCTTTGTGATTTTGGCGGGGGTGAAAGGGGAAAATTGGTGACAGGCCACACAAATTAGCATTCTTTAGCTTAAGTACACATTAAACATTAAATAGCTGAGAAGTTCTAAAGTGTCTCTCCAGTGAAATCGGAGGGAGAGGCCTTTGTCCAGACGCCGGTGTCATTATCCCACCCCCTGCAGCTCAGAACCCAGGAGCTGAGCTCCATTCATTATTGATGTGTGTTTAGATGCATCGCACTACTGATATCTTGCTCTCGTGTCTCTGCTCAGCTGCGACACACACTCGCACTCCCGCGAACACCCACACGCACACGTGCGCTCAACATGGAAACACACACATGGACAAATGCACATGTGCCATAACACAAATATAGTATGTGCCTGCATGCACACAAAAACATACACAAAAATGTATTCTCTAGCAGGGATGGGCAAAAATACACTGAAATTAAGTTGCTACAAAATACCTACCAAATAAATGTCTTTATGAGCTACAATCAAGATGTTGGCGGCATCCTTTATGTTGCATGCAAATACATTTTTTAAAATGCATGTTTCAAATACATATTTCAAATGCATGTTTCAGTTGACATCTCCAGCAAGCCTTACCATTAGCACAAAGAGTCATTCACCATGCACCGAAGATGAGTCAAGGTAGAGGTAGCGTCTAGGGGCTTCTGAAGCTGGGGGGGTGTATATGGCGGTGGGGCAACATTGCTGTTCTCTTGAACGACGCATTGTGTGCTCGTGCACCTTGGCCACTCCAGTGAAAATCGGTTAGTGCAAATCTTGTACACAATAAATTCACTGATATGGAAATTAGCATTTTTGGCAAATCTGTGTTAATGTTACTGAGGAAATAAAGTGGCCCGTGCTTAAGAAACCATACCAATGGCCACATCTGCATGTCCCTTTTCAGCTCTACCTCCTTCCAACATGCCCAAGAAGGAGCTCTACCTCCTTCCAACATGCCCAAGAAGGAGCAAACCGCACACTCAGGCAATAAAGACGGACGACCTGTCACCTTCATTAACGCGCAATACAAACCAATAAATTAGCTACACCCAGCGAGCGCGATTGGGGAAATGCACTAGCGGAGCGCACTGTGTGTCAACTTTGTGCGTTTTCTTATTATAGTGTATAAAAATGACCAACTAAAATCTTTCAAATATATTTTATTTATTTTCTTATTTATTTTCCTTGCCAGTATCTTTACAAGTGCTCCACTTCTCTGGCTACATGTACATCACATTTCCGTGCTCTCAGTCTGTCCTACGGCATTGATTCAGACGTTTTTACCTGTGGCATTATTAGACTGTTGTTCCATTTTCAATATACCAGTAGTTTGGGAGGGAGATTGTTTTCCCGCTTAATGAAAACTTTAAGGTGACCTGAGTCTTCTTTTCACTCTCGCTCTGGCACTTCACGCGAATGCCGCCGGTCCTTCTTTTCGCTGTCAAAATTGTGTGCGAAGCAATAAGACTTGGCTCCGAGTGAAGAGATCTTCGGAGTCATCGGGAGTGTAGTGGCCATAACCACGCCAATAACGCTCCCTCTCTCCTCCGCTAAGGCGCGGCCCGATACCTTCAGCCCACGTTCGAAATTAACTGTTTATACGGACCACCTCTCCCACCACATCCTAAGTCAATAAACCTCCTCTGTTTGGATACTGCACGGCTGTTTGCCTCCTTTGATCTGAAACGCTTATCCACCATAATCTGCCCTTTCTAAATCGATGGCTCTCCCCTTGAATATTTTATTATTTATTTATTTTGCGGGGGAAGACGGTGCGCGACAGAAATAGTTTCAGCACAGAATGCCTTTATTACTTTGTTTATTTAGTCAACTGGGACAGAAGGTTTTTTCCCTGAGAAACACTCTGGTCTAGACGTCTGAGTGCCCGCCCCACATTCACGTCACGTTCTGAAAACCAATCATAAAGTAGTAGTTATGATGGAGCAGCTCAATAACACTCATTTATTGGTCATTGGCTTGTCATTCCAATAGCTTCCCCACCTCTACTCAGTAATTTCTTTTCCCTGGTAGCATTGCAGTGTCCAGCTTTTGTGAGTGAGTGGTTTATAGCAACAGTATATCAACCGAAAAATCCAAAGCACATTACAGGCTTGCGAACCATAGCTGGCTAACAGCAAGTCAGTTTATAGGTAACTAATCTCTTGTGAATTGTGTATATGTGTGTATTAGCCTTGCTTCCAAACCGTACTATGTTATGTTAACTTAATTTAATTGAATTTGTCAGAAAGCATGTAAGTCACAAGTTACTTAGCCTACAAAGGCCATGCTAATTGAATTCTCACAGCTCACAAACTGTACAGGAAAGTACAACTCCTCCACCAAGGTTAAGCCCTTGCCCTTGTGGTCTCAATCAACATACCTTATGTTAATTTGTGTTCATTTGTTTATATATAAAAATTTTTATACATTCAATGTTCTAACCTCCTCTCTCAGCTTTGCTGATGAAGATAAAGAGGCCTGCATTCAATCAATGTTTGTCCTTAAGTTTGACAGTCAAATACAAGTGTTTCCTTCACAGTCGAGTCGGGCAAATTCAGCAGTCACCTCAATTGACTTACCGCAAATTGTTTTCAGAAGAAAACAAAAAACGAACACTTGTATCGCCTTCAGATAAGATGGTAAACCAAGGTCCTGACTCACTGTGGACATTAACGATCCCTCGGCACTTTTTTGAATGTGTAGGGGCGTTAACCCTGGCGCCCCGAGCAAGTTCCCAAAAAAACAATTTTCATCCGGCCCCCTAATCATCTCCTGTATCTGATTGGCCACACAACCCATCGCATTTCCTACCCATTTCCATCCCCCAGGTCGTCGCTGCAAATGAGAATTGAGTTCTCAGTCGACCTGCCTGGTTAAATAAAGGCAAAATCAAATCAAATGTATCTGTTTGTTAAGGACAAATGTTTATTGAATCGAGCCAGTGGCTTCCCTCTCTGTCCATCCTGCTTAGATAAAAAGAGGAGAACGTCTGGTGTGTGTGCGCACGTCTCCTCTCTCTCGTGCTGTGGTGGGGAGCATATGTTTCCTGACAGGGTGTTATTAAGCATCGAGCGTCACGGCGCACAATAGAGTGCCCTGCTCCTCAAAGGGCGTCGCATCAGAATCTTCATCCTTTTATCTTCCTCACCCAGAGAGAGCGGGAAAAAGAAGAAGGCGAGAGAAAGAGGGTGAAAAACAGTCAGCGCTGTCATGCAACCGCAGTCATAATTAAAACACATAGAAATGATACTTTGGCGGAGAGTGAAGGGGTGAGGTTGGGGTGGAGGGGGGGGGGTAGTTACAAAACTTGCGAATACACGTTATATTTTATTCAGTTTCCATGGGAACGATGACAGCAAGAACGCATTGCGCTCTGAAGTGTTGAAGGAAGGTGTTTTTATTCTCCGTTTTTTTCAAACGTCACGGCTTTATCAGAGCCGTTGCTGGAGAAGTTTTTTTTTATGCCAGTTGCAGTGTTGCGCCTAAAATGGCTGACTTTATGAGCAGCACCCACTCCCAATCAGCAAGTAATCAAAACACCATGAACAGCCTTTTCAGTTAAAACAATGGCTAGGTCATTTAAAATGAACCGTGAACATAGATTTTCTTGGGCAAAGAGCCCAGATGTTTAGATACATAATCGTACTTCTTACGGCTTCAGTAGGCAGGCCCTCGTGGCTGGTCGAGCTGGGTTGAGGCATTGGAGCTGGAAGGCACAGATGGGGAGGAGACGTCTGGCGAATGCAGGCCCTAGTAACAATTTATTTCTGTTGTTGGTGGAAGGGATTCTTCTGTCTGGTTTGTAAGTTGTTCCTGGAACTTGTTTCACACAGTGAGATTTCCCCAAAGGGAGCGAGTGTGTAACTTCATTTGTTGTCTCTCAGGTTGTGTCTCCTGTGTGGTTTCCTTGTGTTTCTCCCGCGCGTTCGTGGAAAAAACAGGTGCGCAGCACGTTTATGTAGCGATACAGTAGGGGATGTGAGCTTTTGCTGTACCAGGTCACCTACGGGCTGTCTTTATAATTTTCCACTGAAAATAGCATCATGGTCATCCCCATTGATTCCTTATGGATGCATGAATTATAAAATGGCAACAATCCACTTGCACTATTTGTTATAAAGCCTCCGTAACTGAGATATTTCAGTGCAAACAGTCCACTTGAAAACAATCTTAAATGACATGCGTTTTTAAATGGAAGAAATGGCAGGGTTATTCCCCGAAAACTACTTCAGCGGTAGTAGGTGCAGCAGACTGCTGACTCACATAAGGAAAAGATGGTCAAAGACGTGTGAGATGGCACACGCAGTTATGCACTTTTATTTGTTCAGCAAAGAAAACCAATTACATTCTACTTAAAACTTATTTTTGCAGACACCATGCACCTTGGTGTCATAAGTAACAGCTCAGTCACGGATAGCATCAAACAATAAAAAAAGCAAACAAATAAAAAACAATGTCTACTGAACTCCAAGGTTGATTTCAACAATGTAACAGCAACGTCTCGGATAATACAACTTACATTAGCATAGATGTTCAAGCACTTGATGCCACATGCAGTCACTTTAACGCGTAACGCTCGCATTGTGACATTGGACTTGCAATTTCCAAGCTGGCGAATTCGTGGCAGTAGTCACAAAGATTTTCAAGCGTTTTCCGAGCAAAAAAGTCATTCCACATGGACTTTCTAAAGAAGCACAATAGACCATGGCTCAGGTTTGACTCTAAAACTATATAACACTGTACTGGATTAGCAGGACTTGGCGAGTACTGTACTTCTGACCTAGTTGATTACGAAACATTGGCACGTGAACAAGGCATCGCATTGACACTCAGGGAGTTCCAGGACACAGGAGAAAAAATTGTTCCAAATATTGTGCAGATGGTAAAAGATACTTGATCGTTCCGGCCAAGTCCGCTGATACACAAAGATCTCCTCTTCCCTTGGCACCACCAAAGAATGACAAAGAACTGACCGTGATAAAATATAATACCAAAGTTTATTTCTTTTGAGCTCATCTGTTTTAGCCTTTCATTTTTTATTAACCTTCACCGCTGCAAACTATTTCACTGTCATGATTAATCACATTTAACTATTTCTGTGCAGGTAATATAATTGCTTTTTTTATGTCCACTTCCCATTGCTTGGGAAAAAAACACTACCACCCAGCACTAAAAAAAAAGAAAAGCCTGTGGTTGAATGCACTGAAAACAGCATGTGACAATTTGCTCAGTCATCCTCTGAGCTTAATTAGTGCCTATTGATGTAGATTTCTGGGGAGGGGAACTGTGATAATTGACTGACAAGAAAGCTCTATCGACCTCTTGCTGAGGGATGACTGAATCGCAGGTGAGAAAACTGTCCTATAAACTGGCGTGTATAGTTCAAGGAAAGTGTTGCCAAATGTATTGACAGCCATTGTAAATGCATTGATTGCTATGAGCCTTTCGATTTTAGGGAAACTCAGATGTATACGTTTCTGTGCATGCGTGTGTGTGTGTGTGGTGTGTGTGTGTGAGTGAGAGTGAGAGCGAGAGAGGAGAGAGAGAGATATTCACTCCATACTTAAGACTCTTGCTTCCTCAGCGTGTTGACGTTGATAATGTGTGGAAGAGGGTTGGCAGTTGGTCATGCGTAGAATCAGAGCTTTCAACGTAAAAGCTCATTCCAATTTCAGGACTTATTATTCCTATGGAAGACATGTATCAGCACCTAATTATTTTGGTTAACTTAAGAAAAAAGAATACATCACTGCAAAATAATAATAGCCACAGCGCATTATATCTATGTCATTTTACAATGCAGTTCATGTGTAATGAATTAATAGTAAATACCATTATTCTTTTCTCTCTCTTTTGTTTTGTCTATTTTTTATGTTATTTTTTTATTTTTTATTTTTCTTTTCTTTGATGAACTTGTTTTATTTTCATTTTATTCTTATTTTTATTTGTTTTGTTGTTGGGGGGGGGGGGGGGGGGGGGGGGGGGTGGTGGGAATAAAAAATTAAAAAATTAAAAAATTATAAAAAAGGTAACCCTCTCAGGTAACACTAGTTATCATGTACATTTTGAAGAAATGGGGACAAGGGGGGTGGTGCCTGAAACATAACAGGGCACCGATGGTGCTGCTCTTGACCGGAAAGAGTTGTATGTCAGTTGTATGTATGTGAAAGAGCCTTGAACTTTGACCTTTCTGCATCGAAGTGGTGAGTATCAGAGGTGCAAGGTCTCTTAGACGTTGCCTGTCAGAAACATCCAGTATTGTAACATATTAAAAATGTGTTTGTGGCTGAAGCAGAGCCCTGATATCTCTCTTTTTAAAAAATTTGTTCCTGATTTTTTCCAGTTTTTCTGCCAAATTTGGTAGCCAGTTGAACACCTATTCTAATTCAATTCCCCCTGTGTAGCAACCGCTAGAGAATCACCGCTGCACAGCCCCATCAGCCGGTGGTGGACGGAGGTCGCCGCGTCCTTATTCAGGGCACGACTCCTCCAAGCCTGACCGTGATTCCAACTCGCCCCGGGCCGTTCCGCGGCGGTTCTCTCCTCCCCCCACCCGGGGGCGGCTCACGATTGCCGCTCCCCACAGGGCACCGGCCATGCTCGGATCTGGCAGGGCCGGGGGCGCGAGCCCTGATCCTCGGAGTACGACTGAAGGTCGGCGCTTTTACCGCTGTACCGCCGCGAGGCCCGTTAGCACTGACATCTCTTACCGTGGGTGCTCGTCACAGTTTGTGTTCGTTTTCATCCCAAGTGAAACTGCGAATTCCCCGAATGCGATAACCAATCGCCAGCGCACAACAGTCAGTAATCACTGCTGCACCTCCGTCTGAGATCACGCTAATGTACGTAACGCGCGTCGCATATGTTTTGTAAAAAATGATGCGACGAACTGCGTCAGTTCTCGGGCACATGATACGGTGCATCCTGTGGCTAATTCCTTTAGAAAGAGGAATGTCCTGTTTGTGAAATGTGTGACGATTGACCAGATTGACACATATCGCAAACAAGAAACAATAAATTAATAAGTAGCTAACTAAAGGTGTGCACAACTGCTTATTGAAATCACTACCTGCCTATGGAAAGCAAGGACGGTGTGGATGGTGACAAGACAAACCTGCATTCGGCCGGAATCTCTTTTTTTTCTTAAATCGCGGAGGAATTTAAGTGCATGTTTTTCCAATGAACCCGAACTGAGCAAAAAATAATTTACAATGAAAAATGAGGTACGGGAGTGAAGCCTTGGATTAAAAGAACATTTGTCCTTAACTTTAATTTAATCTTATATTACGGTTGATGATTTATGCTGACAGCATGCTAATATAATAGTGTTAAGGGGAAAAGTGTTAATTCCACTTATCTGAGAGATGTACCGAGAGGAGACGAGCGACATTTCAACCTTGGAAATTAATTTCGAGTAAAAGCGCCTGCGGGATTCTGAAGGCGTGCGATAGCCGCGCGGTAACGGCGCCTCCGTCTCTCCGGCCGAGTCCCGGAAAACGGTCTCTCCCCCCGTCATTTTCATTAGCGCCCGTAATCTAAACAACGAAGCCGTAATTATCTCAAAAGCAGCAGCGTTCGCCCCCGCTGATGAAAAAAAGCCTGACACAGTGAAGAAGCTGAAGGGAAAGGAGGATGTTCAGCACATATCTTTACAATGCAGGGACTGTGTGTGTGTATGTGTGTGTCTGTATATGTGTGGTTGTGTGTGATGGTTTGCATGTGTGTGTGATCATATATGCGTGCATGTGTGCGTGCATGTGTATGAATTTCCATACCTGTGTGTGTATATACCTTCCATTGTCATATCAACATAGGCAGTGATCCAAATCTTTAATATTGTTATTGGTAATTGCTTCCAAGACTGCTCACTACACTACCACTTGTGTCAGTCAAACTGGAAACCAGGCATCTCTTCAGAAATATTTATCTCTTTCTCTCTTTCTCTCTCTCTCTCTCAATACAATTTCATCAGCCAACATTTATCAGTGTGTATATTCCCTCTCCCTTTTCTTTGGCAAACGGCAAGTCTTTTACATTAACCTGATGATTTGCAGTCCCTTATTCGGTCCCCCGGTGTCAGTATAAATAACATCACAGATTAATCCCCGCCATTAAAAGCATCTGCTGCAAGCTGGCACGTAAAAAAAGAGACTGACTAAACAGACACCTACCTCTAGATTCATCAGGATTGGCTAGGCCCCACGCATTAACAGAACACAACCACCCCACTCCCTATCACGACCACAACCTTAACACGTGCCCCGTTTCTGAAGTAGAGTATTCTGGGGGCAGTTGTAACAGGGAGAAATTGTAACACCATATAATTGCACCAATCAGAAACAAGCTAGAGCTGAGATTCTATCCAGCAAGCTAGCTAGATTCATGTATTCAGGGTTGGGGGCAATTGTAACAAAAAATTGTGTTACAATTGACCCCTGTTACAACTGCCCCCAGAATAATCTATGCACTCATTGCAATCACAATGCACCCTGGGTTGGACATTATATGACTGCTTACGGAGGGGGCTCTGGAGGCCCCCCCCCCCCCCCTCCAACAGACACACACTACCCCCCCCACCACCCCCGTAACTCGGCTCTGGAAGGCGCCCCCAAATATGCGAACAATTAATGGTAAAGTAACACTCCCGAATAAGACAAAAAAAAATTGGTTCTGTTGATCTTTGGCTCACATCCCGTATCAGGGAAAATACATTGATTACGTGTGTTCATGTAACCGAACCCAACCAGTTCCAATTGTCAGTAGCGAAAGATTCAAGCCAGTGCCGTTTTTCCAGTAAGGCTTGAATAATTTAACACTTTTTTTAAATTATTTTTTATGACGGAAAAGCTTGAGAGGAGGTGGAAATCACAGGAGTCTTAATGGATCAAACTCCATTGTTGGCTCTCTGTAGGCCCCCCGTAAGCCTCGTTTTAATCTTTACTCCTATAGACATTTCTCTTCCACAGCACAGGAAGGCTCAAACATCATTGTCATTCTCCCAAGAAGAGAAAAGAAACAAGAAATAACTAACATGCAGGAGAAAGGGACATCGGATTTCTTCTTCATTAGAAATTTCACACTCTTTAAATTTTACTGTAATAAAACCGTTCTCTGTGTGGCGCGGGTCTCACAGGATGAGAGAATGGGGTGTGTGTGTGTGTTTGTGCGCTGTCCAATGTTCATCCGTCTCCAGGTTTATAAGCCAATCCCGGCACAAATAAAAAACAAATAAGGCTGGGATTTCCAAGCAGCTGTGGTGGAGGTTATTGGGGGGAATTTTAAGCGGTCAGGCAGAGAAATAGAACACATCATTGTGTAAATGTACCGGATCTGAAATTCACTGGTGTTTCGGACCCCGAAGACAGAGACATGATGAAAGGACAATTGATGTAGATGTGAGAAGCTTCTTTTTTTTTATTGGCCGTGCTATTTGTGCCAGTCGACTCTCCTTACGCAAAACCTTCTGAGAGCTTTTTTTTTTGTTTATTCGCTTTCTCTATCGGTCTTGTTCTTCTGTGGTCTTTGGAAAAAAAAAAAAAAATGCTTAAACACGTGTTGTTTTGTTGGACTCCGTCGGGGGGATTACCCGTCATTAAAAACCTAATTTATGGAACCTGAAACTGAACGAGCAAGCGAGATAGCCTTGTTGGCTCCGCGTTCGTTTTCCCGCTTGTTTGCATTGCCGCTCTGTTTGTTTTCAAATTAATTTCTTTCTCTTAGGATTCTTAACCCACGGAACTGCGCCCTCACTTTGAAATTTAACATCAATCCAGAGGAAACAACATCCCTGCCGAGCACCGAGAAACACTGAAACGGATACTGAAACGCAGGCAAACTCTGTCGGTAACCGGGGTAATTGTACAGCCAAAGCATTATGTGGGACAATATATGTACACAAGTTCAGCTGTAAGTCCAAATGAATCTTCTTGTCATTAGTTCATCTTATACCACTGCATCTGGTGTTTTATTTGTATTTTCCAGTATGAAGCTACATTTAAATATAATAATGTTTCAGTCAATTTCTTGGATACTATATATATATATATATATATATATATATATATATATATATATATATATACATACTGTATACACTACCATCCAAAAAGTTTGGAATCACTAAGGAATGTTTTTGAAAGAAACTGATACTTTTATTCACCAAGGTGGCATTAAATTGATTTTTTAAAAAGTACAGTCACGACGCTCATGTTACAAATAACTATTACTATTTGAAATAACTGTTTTTTAATTCAGTCTTTACATATGATTGCAAAGCCCCATTTTAAGCAGCCATTACTCCAGTGTACTCCATTGTAACAACACATTGTGTTACCTCATCCTTAAGTAATCATGCTAATGTGCTAATTTTGTACAAGAGAAACCATTCCCATTATATTAAGCGCTGCTGAAAACAATTGTGCCCGTTTAATGAAGCTATAAAATGTCTTTCTTTGAGTTTATAAAGTAGAAATAGAATGAAAAAAAATAGTAGTTAAAAATAATAATAGACATTATCAATAAACATTATCAATGTCTTGACTGTATACATATACTGTATATACAGTGAGCACCATAATTCATTGGACAGTGACACATTTTTTGTTATTTTGGTTCTGTACTCTAGCACTTTGAGTCTGAAAGGATACAATGACAATGAGGACTGTCAGCTTTAATTTGAGGGTATTTTCATCCATCTCTGATAAATTTTTTAGAAATTATGGAACCTTTTGTACATAGTCCCCCCCATTTCCGGGCATCAAAAAATATTGGACAGTTTAACATAATGTAGAATAAAGTAATCATTTTTAATATTTGGTCCCATATCCTTTGCATGCCATGACTTCCTGATGTCTGTGACCCAACAATATCAAAGGACTCTTGATATCTTATTTTCTGGTACTCTTACAAGTGATATTATTACTTCTCTGCACTTGAATGGATCTCTATGGAAATTGGGGGGTGGGACTAGATTTAGCTGTAAATTATGCTGGAACATAGCCAGCCATGTGTTCCATACTGTTCCACTGTAATTTACAGCTAAATCTAGTCACACTTCCCAATTCCCATAGAAATCCATGGGATGTATCGCTTTTAAGAGTACCAGAGAATAAGATATCAAGAGTCTTTTGATGTTGTTGGGTCACAGACATCAGGAAACCATGGCATGCAAAGGATAGGCAACCAAATATTAAAAATTATTACTTTATTCTACAATATGTTAAACTGTCCAATATTTTTGATACCCGAGAATGGGGGGGACTATGTACAAAAGGTTCTATAATTTCTAAACGGTTCATTCGATATGGATGAAAATACCCTCAAATTAAAGCTGACAGTCTGCACTTCAACCTCATTGTCATAGTATCCTTTCAAACCTGAAGTGCTAGAGTACAGAACCAAAATAACAAGAAATGTGTCACTGTCCAATGAATTATGGTGCTCACTGTATACGTACTGTATATACTGTATATATTTAGAACATTAAAAAAAAATTGTTATCTATCATTTTATTTTTTTTATCTGGATAAAAAATGGACTTTCCAGCCACTTTTGAAAGCTTGTCAGATGAATTTGTTAGGATGCACACAGGTGCTCTCTGCAAACCGCCACTAAGCTGCACTCAACAGTCCACAAGCCAAACTGCCGAATCATTGCATCAGAGCACACTTCATGTAGAGCTTCTGTAGATGAAATGCTGGTAGCCAATCCGCCAGAGTAGTCAGCAGTCACACGCCGCCCTACGGTGTGGTTACTGGCATGATCTGGGTTCGAAACACTGACATCCAGTCTGATTTCTCCAGATTTTTACTCAGGAAATGAAATTTTTTTGGACCAAAATTGTCCCAACCACAGGCAGAAGACTAGGGTGTCATAAGCGCATACGTCAAGAGCCTTGCCACTCTGACAGCTTAAAGTGGGAGAAAATGTTCAGCAATAAAGTCAAATGCTAGGAGCCTCTAAGACTTTTAGGGTTTAATTAATCAGAATAAAAATTAATCTCTGAGAGTTTTAGCAGGACGGGCCAATTGGCAGTTACCTGCTGTCTTGACATTTTTAGTTAATACATTTGGTCTCCCGTTGAATTGTTAAAGGTCTGCTGAACTCTCTACTGCTATTGCTTTTCCCTAGGGCACCTGTTAGAGATGAGAAACTTTTGTAAAAACTGCCACTCACAAAAAAAAAAAAAACGGTTTGTCACTCAGAAAGATTTAAAATGCTAATTGCAGCACTGTGAAAAAAAAACGTTGAAATAACAGATGTTTTGTTAAAATATTAATTATTTTTATTTAGCATTTTGTGGCTCCTCTGAGTCCCCCCCCCCCTTTTTAGTTGTTCTTAAAGTGTCTGGGAAGCTTTATAAATATACAAACATTAATTACATCAATCATTTACGGAATGGGATTTGTTTCCTGGCTTCTTATGGCCTGTATCTTCGGATGACAAATGGCAAAAAGTCTCTTGTGGTGCATTTATAACTTCCGATTTCCAGAGGAGTGAAATGAATGGAGGAGGTTTGGTTTGTATTTAAAAAAGGCTGAAACAATATGCCACTAAAAATATTGCTCCATGAATAATCACCGCTGTTACTTCCTCCGCTGTATATTTAACGATGATAATGAATTTTAGTTTAGTGTAGCGCTAATGTGCACAAAGGCTCTGGCGGTGCTGAGTCATTCTACTGAGGTAGGAGACAATAGAGATCGGAACAGGGATTTTTATTTGTTTATTTATTTAAAATATGTACTCCCAAATAAGAGATCTTTATTTTCTGTGTATTTCAGCCTACAGCTGTGTGTGTGTGTATGCGTGTGTTTGTGTGTGTATGTGTTTGTGTTTACATGTTGAGGTTTGTGTGTGTGTTTCCATATGTGTGTGTGCATGTGTTTGTGTGTGTGTGTGTGTGTGTGTGTGCGCATGTGTGTGTATGCGTGAGTGTGCATGTGTGTATGTGGTGTGTGTGTGTGTGTGTGTGTGTTGCAGCTGAGCAGAGACATGAGAGCAGATATCAGTAGCGCGATGCATCTAAACACACATCAATAATGAATGGAGCTCAGCTCCTGGGTTCTGAGCTGCAGGGGGTGGGATAATGACACCAGCGTCTGGACAAAGGCCTCTCCCTCCGATTTCCCTGGAGAGACACTTTAGCGTTATTGTTTTGTGTAAGTGTAGGCAGACAGAGTGATAAGTATCATCATAGCCCTCTATAGTGTGTAGCAGTCCTTCTCTAGGATCAGAGTGAGTCACAGCAGTCACAATACGTTATGTTCATTTAGCAGATGCAATTACACAGAGTGACTTAGAATACGTGAGAAATAGAGATGTGATCAACCAGGCATATGTTTGTGCAGCAAACTATGTTTGTTGTTAACGGTGGTAGTTGAATTACTTTAAATGAACATTCCATTTAGGTTACCACCATCTAGCACATTTTAAATGAAGATGGACACAAATAAATGTGAGGTCGTATTTTTTGCGAGGAGCCCAAGACAATGAGATCCATACAAGAACACACAATGCGCATGCGTCAATACAGCTAGCTTCCACTGTGTAATCGCTAATAAATAAACAGATACAACTAGCTAGCTTCAGTATTAGCCTTATTGAGGATATCGATGGCTAGCTAGCATGACAAGTAACCATAGAGTTACATGGATTGATAGTGAGCTACTAGGTAACTATCTAGCTAGCTAGCTAATATAAAACATTGTTGTAGTGTTACATTGTTACAATGAACTATGCTAGCTAGATATGGAAGATTTTCAGTGACTTTATTAAATGCAAGCACTTTACTGACACATAGTGAAATGTAATACATACTGTACCTGCGTTTGCTTTTACATAACAAAGCGCATTTATCATGCCATAATTCAAAGCAAAACACATATTTAATTGTGTGTTCTGTAAAAACAGTACTGAAATACAATACAGGCCTGTATTGTTTATCAACGCCAGTGTGTGGTTTTTGTGCCACAATTAAATGTAAACGTGCCCATTGCATTTAGCTCTGTGAGCATAGGGCGCTGCACAGAATGTGACACAATTCAAAGCAATCCTTGTGATTGTATTTATTGGACTGCCGAGTGGCCTGTCATTGATTTTCAATGGCAGTGTGTTTTTTCCGTGCCAAAATGAAATGTAATCGTGCCCATTGGCATTTTGCTCTGTGACCACTGGGTGCCACACAGAACGTGACATGATTCAAAGCAATCCTCATGATTGTGTTTATTGACTTGCAGAGTAGTCTATCATTGCTTTTATCTAAGTACTCCAGTGTTTCAGTGCCAAAATTAAATGTAATCAACTGCTAATCATAGTCGCGGGGCTGTTTGATGATGTCAGGGCGTGGGAGACAAAACAGAGTGAATAAAACCGTATTCGGACAGGATTCGGACCTGCTATTTTATTGCCCTGCAGTGCAACTCTATCTTTGCAGGCTTTCGCAACTGGCAACCTTTTTAAACAACCCTGCATCTAAATTTACGGGGTTTTCTTTAAGCTGTGGGTTATAATTTCGGACAAACATGAATACTGTAATTGGGAATGATACGACTACCAATAGGGGGTCAATGTGGGTGGGGTTAATTACGGCATGATAAATGTGTGTCGTTATGTAAAAGCAAACGCAGATATGAATTACATTTCATTATGTGTCGCTAAAGCGATTGCATTTAATAAAGTCACTGAAAATCTTCCATAGCTAGATAGCTTGAAAAAACAAGACAAAATGTGAGAATTAGCTAGCTAGTTATCTGAAGACCTTCATGTGATATTATGACATGTGGTTGTGGCCCACAAGGGCTCAGAAGGTTGCTGGGCGGCTGAGAGAACATAGAAATAACATAAATAAAATAAAATAATACTCCAGTCACAAAAAAATAATAGATGCGACTATTTAACTTAATACATCCAGCATAGCACTTCCTATAAAGAAATTGCCTAATCTAATATTATAAAACATCCAGTTCTCGTACATTGTTCTTATTTGTCAGTTTACATTCCTGCTGTGACAATATTTCCCAATATAGCATAGGTAAATAAAATGTAGGAAACCCTTAAAAACTCTATAGGTATAGGTATGGGCATGCCCAGCCAAGCCGTAACTTGGCGGATGGCATACCTGCCATCTTACACAATTTAATATCATTGCACATTTTTCGCAGAAATATGCATCATAAAGGATCCAATTGAAGACCCTGGTGCTAAAAGTACTGAAGTCACATTTTTAGACAATTGAAGTTGAGCATAGAAACATGTTGTATTTGTTTAGCTACCCTATAAATATTGTTAACAGAAAAGGTGCCTAAGCAATGCATAAAAACAGCAAACCTTTTGATGGCTGATTTTATGGATCAATGATATTTACGGATTTGATTCTCTCAAAATAGACATTTTGTGACTTCAGTACTTTTAGCACCAGGGTCTTCAATTTACATCACTAGTAAGAGCAAAGTTAATGTTACTTAAGGTGTAAACGTTTAACATCCAAAAGCTATTATCAGCCATCACTGAAGAGCAAAAAATTATGGCGCTACATTCTGGCAGAAAACCAGCAACACACAATTTCACTGGCAAAATTAATGAAGGTCACCCCGCCTGCCGTGACACCTACTCCAAAAACTGCAACTTGACTGGCAATGTCCAAATCAACATGTGCATTATGGTAGCCATATGTATGTAGCCAGCTAGCTAATGAACATCTGTTTTTGTAGCTTGCTAAATTTGTTTTAGCTTCATTACCTTTAACGTAGTTGAACAAAAAAAAAAGGAACTCGATGTACTGTATGATATATATAATCCCTTAATATGCATTTTAAAGTCTGTGATGTGGGTAAACTGACTGGACTTGCTGACTAAAGTTTCTGAATAGTAAGATGGCTCATTTCAATTTAACCACAATCAACTACTATTAGCTGGTGTACAGCACAGCCCAACTTCTCTCTCTCCACAAAAAAAACAGTGCATGAGCCACTCCTCACACTCCTACCTCTGCACCAATTTCCCCACATAGCAAGACTGCTGCAACATAATACAGTGCCCCGTAGTGCACACAATTATTGGTACACTTGTTTCTGTTATTTATTAGCAATAAACTACATAATGGCAGACCATAATGCACTATGCAACAAGCACTTGAGTCATCATTGTAGGGAAAAAAGCAGGATAGACAGGCAGAAAGCGAGAACCATAAGGAGGCAAAAAGGTTGAGAACCAGTTATCTATACTACACTAAGGCGAGGATGAGTTACAGCAACTACTGCTCCAAAGTCAGAACGAGTCAGAGTGATTTATACTGGAACGAAGTCAGAATACGCCACAGTGACAGTCAAAGTTAAAGACAGAATGCTGATGGAATTAGGTCTATGTGTTCGGGGACCCAGTACGTTAGATTGTTACATCGTTACGGCGAGTCATTGTCCAGAGCCACAGTGTGTCAAAGTGACCACTACTTTCTACTGCTGCATCATGGTCATCCATTTTGTTTTTGGTTGCCACCTTGGATGCCCGTGTGTCCACTTCTGTCTGGTTCTCCTGCTCAAGAGCTTTGCCCCTGTATGCAGTGCACATATGTCGTGCTGCAGGGCTTGATTTAATTGTATTAATCACTAACATAATGATGCATTTATGTTTAATGTGCACCTTCTAGTAATCAAGAGCAACACACCTCAGGGCCTTCGACAACATTTCGTGCTCCCCTTTTATGTTTTTTTGTCAAGGAAATTATCCCAATTAACTAAGTCTTTCCGGATCATCAAAGAACTACTTTCTAATGTGATCTCGCTTTTCAACAGCTCTTTGTCGCAAAACATAATTAATTCCTAGCTGCATCTTTTCAGCGAACTGTAGTTATTTAAATGAAAGCTTAAATGTATCTATATGTGGGCATTTCTTACACTTGGTATATGCCTGGCCTTCTTATTAGGCATAGCATATAAGCTATATTAAATTGTTCCATGTTAAAATAATATGCAGTAAACTTTGAATGAATAATGGTCATGAAAACAGAGGGAAACTTATAGTGATTCCTATCCTAGTGCTGATGTTATCTCTCCATATATCAGGAGTTTCCCAATAGCTGTGTGTTTACTGTTGGGCAACATCACAAAAAGAAAAGAAAAATCCAGCACATTACTGCAAAAGTAGGCCAATCACCCATGGAAAGAAATAATAATAATAATAGGCCTTAATAATAATAATAATAATAATAATAATAATGCTGTGACGGGTCATCAGAATAGGGTATCAAGGATGTCTGCTCATATGTGGAGACAAAATCAATCAGTCATGTAAGGATTTGGATTTTGTCGCTGGGCGAAAAGCAAGTTTATCTGACATTCATTTTCTAAACCTGTAACTTGAATGTTTAGGATAAAATGTTAGTAAGTGTTGGGAATGGTGCTATGGAACCACGAGAAGCCCAGAGATAACCCAATGTGTATGGTTTGGTGTAGGGCAGCATACCTGCATCTCAGAGTCTATGCCTGGCACTAGCACCCCCTTCTTTCACACATCTGTGACTAGCTTACGAGAAACTCAGAGCTCTTGTGACTTGGATTTGGCTGCTGAAACTCAGAGGTCTCTTGGGACTTTTACCTGCTTCCGAGTGAGGTGCAGGGCTCTGACTCCGAGACCCAAGTATATACATACCACAGCTTATGGGACACCGTTGCACTTTTGAACATATGAGCCAAAAGTTTGAAGGGAAGATGCTGATGAGGTGAAAACATGATGGTTTATTAATAAACGTAATCACCGGTTAAGTCTGTGACAGCAAATATGAACACATTCAATACTTATAGCTTAACACAAGATGACATGCTGGCTAAGGGTAATAAACATGAACCAAAGCAACGAAGTACCTATCCAAATTATTCCATATGGAAATGACTATGGTACCAGGAGAGTCTCTCTGAGTGTTCCTTTGGATTTCCTTTAAATACTTCCCTGAGCAAGCCTTCCACATTCCACATTTCCCTTAGTTTGCCCAAATAAGGTCTGGTCAGGAATAGGGCGGTAACACCCCGGGCCACCTCCAAGAGACACCCCCCACCACCATAACCAGGAATAGAAACACTACATTGCATACTCTCCCATAATGTACTGACAGTTATTAGTTGCTTTGTATGACAGCATGTGATCTTATGACTTTGACTATTATTTCTCTAGATACCTGCCTATGGAGGTCCAAGATGGTGGCCTGTCTGTGATCCAGACGCTTATGTAGGCAGAGATATCCAAGATAACTTACAATCCCCCTTCTGACCACATTCTTCCTTCCCATAAGTATCTAGTTTTATTCAGTCCGCATTCATTTACCTTTCCTCAATTGCTCCGCCCACATTCATTATATTTATACATGTGACACTTCCAGGGTCATGTCTTGAGATGACCTGATCCAGGGATGCTATGTGGATCAATGAATGGGGTCGCGAGACAGTGCCATGCTTTAGACAGGAACCACCAGACGGCTTTGATGCCCCATGTCCTGATGACTGCAATCCTGTTGCTTGTCCTTCGAACAGAAATTTAAAGCCTGTGGTATTTTGGAATCCACCAGTGTGCGGCAGAGGAATTATGAAAGTCCGGGGTGAAGAGAGAAAGATGCAATGTGGTGGCTAGAACAGTCAAAATTGCACCTTGCAGTCATACTGAATTGTAATTGGTCTGTTTTCATTGTGCAAGTGGTTCCGCGAAGAACTGAGCTGACCCCATCTAATATACAAGACAAATTAATTGGACACTGTGTTCTGAAGATCAGCCACCCTAGAGCAGTGACTCCTATTCTTGGCTCATTATTCACACTGAAATGATATATAAAAAAACACAGTATCAGACTGTCCTTGGATGGACGCTGTAATGGCTACAAGTTGTGTAAGGACGTGCTTTGTTTTTCCTTTTAATGTCTTGTGTGGGATGTTGTTATGTATCATTGTACCCAACACTGCACAAGAAGTTCCCTTGGGGGAGAAACAAAGTACTTTTTAGTCAGTCTACGGACAGGAGGATCAATTTCCCCTTCCGTTTCTCCCTATGGGGTGAATACGCAAGACAGCCGGCTATGTTGTCAGCAAAATAAGACAGGTGAAAATTGAGTGGGTCTCTTTTCTTTTTTTGGTAATAACCATTTATTAACCATGTTAAGCAGATTTCTCTGCAACAATGCTTGTCTACAACATCTACACTCAAAAAGGTCTTGCAGGATTTACTCAAAGAAATTGTGGCAAGCGGTTGCACAGAATCCTTTTAAGTTGTATGTACGCAGTAGTATTACGTTGTATATAGTTGGGCAAGTAGGAATTTTCACAATTTAGGGTGTGGCAGCTCTGAATCCAGCCCAGTCTACTTCATCATCCCCGTTAGCAGTTTACCACTCTGAAAGACACCTAAATGATGTACGTACGTAGATTAACATATTAGACAATTTAAATTATAAATTATTATAAAAAATAGAAATCCCAATTTAAAGCTCAGAATCAATTTGTGTGCTATTCTAACAGTAAAATGGTGGAATCAACTATTGGATTTAAGGTTAATTTGTTTATTAAATATACAAATAAGATATGCCAAATAGAAGCAAAAACAGAAATCATGCACTCACAAATGTAGGCTCACTACTTATAATTAACTAAAAAGAAGCAATTCCTCCAGTTGAAATAACCAGAGAGAGACCAATATGCTAGACCTGGCTGGGGAATTACTCTGCCAACTTCAGAGAGACGGGTACAAAAGAAAAATAAATAAAAAATGTAACAAACACACAAAACTGAAGAAATCACTAAAAAATTATTAAGAATTCCAACTACACTTAGACTAACCTTTCCTTCAGCAGTCATAAATATGTCACCCAGCAGTCACTGAAGATGCTGAACGTAATAGGTGTCATGGTGAAAGAGGGGTTGATTAATTTATGGCAAGGACTGGCTATTTGTGAAAGTAACAAAAAAGCAGAAGCACCATATTATTATCAAAAAATGTGCTGATTTAACCTCTTTTCAAAGGAGGTAATTCCGCTTAGCAATTGAATACCTCTAACAAAAGGATTTACTTCTTATTAGGTGATATTTATTAGAAATAATAATGGTTAAGTACATCCAGTACTGAAATACCCATTTCCGGCAAAGAATATCACTACCATATGACAAGGAAATTGTACAAAGTCAACCTCTGTTGTTCTTGAAGAATCGAAATTACAAACTGGCAGTCTTCAACGACCTTGTGACAATTGAGAATTTCAAACAATTTATTCATTTGAATGGCACAGATTGAGAGTTAAATCTAATCCAAGAGGCAGAAATTACCCTGTGGTATGGTTTGGCCATGCTGAATTGCTTTTTGTTCTGATCTTTCTTCAGACAGCTAATAATAGCTATAAGGAGAGGAGATGACACCACACCCTAGATTTGTGTGTGCAGATGAGAGACTCAGAATGTCTTTATATTCCCTTGGATTTTTGGGAGGCAAAAGTACACGGACAAAGGGTGGAGCAGTGAGTAGCACTGTCACCTCACAGCAAGAAGTTACCTTATCATGCTGAAATCCTGGTGTGAGGGCCTTTCTGTGTGGAGTTTGTATGTTTTGCCCATGTCCACGTGTGTTTCCTCCTGGCACTCTGGTTTCCTCCCACAGTCCAAAGACATGCAGATGAGGTTAATTGGAGAGTCTAAATTGTCCTTAGGGTATGAATGTGTGAGTGAAGGTGTGTGGGCCCTGCGATGGAGTCGTGACCTGTCCAGGGTTTATTCCTGCCTTTCACCCAATGCCCCCTGCAACCCTGACCAGGAGGAAGTGGTTTAGGAAAGGGATGGATGGATATTCACCCCTTTGCGCAGATGGCAAATTTGGTTAATATCTAAAGGTTTTTCTTTAGTTTGCAACACAATACTGAGAGCTACATAAGTGGAACAGGTAAATCTATACATTTCCTGGATCATAAACTCCATGTCCAAGTGTGCAAAATATGAGGATTATATGCAGAACTACTAAAGATCTATGATGCAAAATATAGGCAGTGTACCCTGTTGTCCATTACTGTCTCCAAATCTGTCCAAAGGGCTAAATTGTGCACTGTTCTAAATTTAAAAAAATAATGATATATTTACCTACAAATCAACAGTTTTGTCTCATAAAACTTACTTTTGCATAGTCTTCAAGTGGGAATTACTATATTTTCATCAGTATAGGGGGGGTAGATATATATTGGTCCAAAACCCTATCCAAAAAAATTTGTTTTGTCCATTATAAAGCATATACATTTGCCCCTTCTGCTGGTTTAAGATTTTTTTTAAAAACATTGATATCACAGTGTTACATAGACCTAAATATGTAGCCTAATCATTCACTCTTGTACCTCAATAAAACATCAGTTTTACCTGTACTCTACAGTATGTATAATTTTGCACTGGGATTGCATTTTTCTGTATTTTTTTTATTTTTTTATGTTCTCATTCATAATGACTCTGATTTTACATTAATCTACCACATATCAGTGCTCAGTAAATTGGAATGAGCATGTTCCCTGCCCTAAGTGAAAAGTACGTATATATGCCATAGCCTATTATGTATGATAACACAAAAATAAAATAGTATTCCACCATCTGCAAAATGCTGCCAAATGTTCTATCGTCAATGAAAATCAGTAGCCTACATCACACATAAAATGAACAATTGCACTACAGTATGTGAAATGCACTCAAAATGCAAAAATAACAATCATATTGGACAAGACAAACGTACATATGTAGCCAGCGAGACCAACTACATTTTAGAAGCAGTACTACTTACATATCGGGAATGGAAAACTCCAGTCGGGCAATGCATATTCTGTAGAGCCTGGGTAATACTAGACAGTAAAAACGAAAATTGCCGTTACGCTGGGCTGTAATTAATTGTTCAAAGCACCCAATAAGACAATGCATGTACTGTTGCTAAGGTTATAATGTACTCTATTGGATAAAAGAGATTAAAACCAGAATGAAATGTAATGAATGAGACAGGCTTGCAGGGCATGGGGGGTATTACAAGTCGACGTTTCAGATAGTGTAATAGCGGTATAAAGTGTTGTATATTTCTCAAACGGATTGTACCAGACAATAAATGACCACTGAATTTTGAAAGGAACATCTCTATGTGTAAAACCAATGGTAGGATTGTATATTTATTTCATATTTAGTAGCAGATATTCATAGTAGAATATGTGGTACAATGAGACAATAATTTCACGTTTAGTTTGCATTTGAGTGAGCAGGGCTTTTCATGGCTTTTTTGGCATACGATCAGGCTATTGGGTTAACAAATTAATCTGAACAAATTCAAGGTAACTGCTCTAAATAAAGATTATCTGTTTGCATTATTTTAATGCCTCAGTTATTTCCTGCAAATCTGTTCCTTCAAGTGAACGCAACAGCATTTCACAGAAATCAACAAAGAAGCATTTGACAGCAATGTGACTACCACAACCTGCCATATAATGTTATATGACATACAGCCAGACATCATATCAAAATACCCACACATCTCATTCAAGGTGACCCATAAATGAAACATCTTCTCCAGTGTGCCCCAAGTGAAATGCTCAGTCAGGATGTGACCCATCTATGGGCCATAAACAAGTAGGCTAGCCCAGCTGGATACAGCGCTCTGGGACCATCTGTATTTCATATACATTATCAATTAATGTGATTGACAACTCTTAAGAATAGGGAATCAGGGCTTTGCTGAAGCCATTTAGAGTCAATATCAATCAGTCATATACGTATATTGGACATGTAAGAGTGCTCCATTTTTTTATTTTTGTTTTATCATGAGTCCTTTATAAATAAAGGGGCATCAGTATAAATTCTTCAACAATAATACTGAGGACAGCGCTCCTTTATAAATGGACATCTGGACAAATTCATCTACAGTAATATTTAATATAATATATACAAGATTTTTCTCCTTCAGTGAGCATCCGGGTGCATCTAACTACAGTAATGTTGCTTTAATATTTACCTGAGCTCAGAACTTTGGCGGATAGTTGTGCACAACTAGACTGAATAACATGCTGCAACATAGCTAGGACTTTTATTACTTTATTGACAAATGTTTTGTTTTCTGTTGGACATGTAAGTAGGCTATGTTACTTCTAGCTATGCAGCAAGCTACCTTAGGTAACTAGGTGGCTGAAGTCGGGTACTTTTTGAATTAAATTAATATAACAGTGTAATATTATGTTGTATTTCAGAAAATAAATAATATTTGTATGCAAATATCTTCATGAAAAAGTCATTTACTTTACAATGGTATTTAGCTAGCTATGATAGACAAGATATGGTCTGCTAATGTTAGGCTACTTATTCCACACATGATTCCGTCTTTACATCCCAGCTCTAAATTTGTTTTGAGAATAACATTAGCCAAACACTGAACAAGCACACCATTTTTCCAGCCAGACAATTAGGGCACTGAGCCGGCTGAATTTCTTACTCCCACGGTTTAATACAGGAAGCGGTCCTGAGATCACAAGCTTGCAAATGGGTTTGATACAGTTATAGGTCTATAATGAAATACAATCGTTCTTTAAAACTCCTGATTTTCTTAACCTGGTGTAATTTCTACCCACATGAATTATTACAGCTTGTAATTTTGTGTTTTTTAACGATCGCGGGAGGTTGATTGTAGCCTATGCCATCCACTCTCGCACCAGGAAAACAGTAGGGTACACATTAAAATCCTTGAAACCACTGGCAACATTTAAGTTGCAAACATAGAATCCCCAATTACAACTGCGTTTGTCTGGGACTGTAGTAACGTTGAATCAGGTACTTAGCAGGCACAATGTTTGGGAGCTGAGGACTTCAAAACTATTTCAAAAGTTTTAATTTAATTGTTATAACACAATTACTTTTATCATCCATATACAACATTGCTAAAAATGTTATTTTCATTTTATCTTCGCTTGACATTTTTTGCATGTTTCTTGCCCGTAAATTACTATACAATCTCTGCCTCAACGGAGGGGAGTGGGCGGGGTTTAGAAAGAGGAGGAGACTTTTTGATTTTAAATACAGGACCACAGCAAGGCTAAAAATCCTGCATAGTGCCCCTTTAAATAGGCTGATGAATGTTTATGATCTGTGATTATCTATGGGAGTATTTGAGGGCTCTGCCTCAGCAAAAGTTATGATAGGGCTACTTAAAGGGATAGTTCACCCATTTTGAAAAATTGTGTTTTACTCATCCCCAAAAATAGTATGTAAGGCCATAGTGATGCTGTCCTGGTCTCAGTGTTGTAGCTTTCACGACAGCCTTACATACTATTTCGGAGTAAGTAAAATAATATACAAATTTTTCAAAATGGGCGAACTATCCCTTTAATCAATAGTCAACAATGACTTTTATGACAGAGAAGTAGATAAGCTGTCTCAATTATGTTCACACCTCCTAGTTCTCTCCTTTTCTCCACATGCTTTCTGGGTAGGAGACGATTGGTAGTCGGGGAGTGGAAAGGAGGTGAGGACTAAAAGGTATTAGGATGCACCCAGTGTCTCCATGTATGCCAACCGTTGCTTATACTGCTTGGACCCTGGGAATCGCTAATAATTTTTTTTTGTTTGTTTGTGCACTACAATAAAAGTTATGACTGTTTACCCTATTTCTGTTGTCAGACTCCTGTTGACTGCTTGCTATTATGAAGTGATGACCTGCCTGAGCCATCTGTGATTGACAGGCATTGTGTGTCTCCAGTAGTCCCAGCTGTGCCTTTCCCTATTCAGGGAGGTATAAAACACACAGGATGTTAGATAGCTGGGGGGGGGGGGGGGGGGGGGTGCCTTAGAAGGCAGCATTTGTAGGCAGCATCTCATGTATCCTTCTCCAGGTATGATATCCCAAAAGCCTTTGTGATTACCTCAGGCTTCTCACTTCCGTTAAATTAATGGCGGCTGAAAACAACGAAGCAGTAGTTGCGATGGCAGCAGAGCAGCTTTTTTTTTACAGTGTGAATATACAGTAAACTCCATAATTTCTTGTAGTTATATATAAAAATGCAATTTAATTATTTAATACACTGGAATTGTGTATCTGATGTTTTTATGCCATTAACTAGCCCGCAAATTTGCTAGCAAGCTAGCATAGTGCAATGAACAACACTGATCTCACGTGACATCATCCTGCCTTCAAAGTGCGTCCCAAATTTGTTACCTTTTGAGGTACCTTCAGAGACAGCGAGGCAGCTGCCTTCATTTTGAGACACGGCCAGTGCTGATTTTAGTACCCCCTCCCCAACTATAGCCTCAGCCTATAGCCTTCCCAACAAATTTCCACACTACAATTTTACTGCCTCCCCCCTCCAGATTACCACACAGTATATTATATTAGCAATTAATCAACTTCACAATTAAGATGTAGAATAAATCATTACTCTGTCATGTATAGATGACACACAAAACAAACATTCTTACATTTTTACCAATATTGAACACACAAACAGAGCAAACATGAGACTGACCCAAAGACGGAGATATAAATAAAGAGAGAAAGAGAGGCAGAAAGAGACAGCCTGAACAATGTCAGGATGAGGTAATTACACGTTTCGGGGGCAGCGGCACAAAAAGTAGGCATTTCTGGGCACTAATTGCGCTTTGGAGACGTAGAGTAGTAGAAGCCAGCCCTTCCCTTGATTTTTTTGTAAAAAAATCAGCTGGGCCAATAATGGAAGGGTTTTTGCATTTGTTGCTTCGCAGGAAGTTCTTTGTAACATTACAGCTCGCCTCCTCAGTACTGCTGACAAAGTGATTAGTGTGAAAAACGAGCATCAAGAACAAAAAAAAAACATAAAAAACCACTTGATACCGGAAACCTTAGTGAAACGGATCTCAAGTACTGAGCCGCCCAATTGGGTGTTTTTTTTAATCACTGAATTCCCTTTTGATTTCATGCACAGTACAACAACCCCCGCCATTATCTCATGTCCTCTGTACAAGCATATCGCAGTCACATTCTGTAATACAATATGACCCTTTTTCCACCTGCCAATAAATTTGGCGTGAGTGTTAATCTTCATTATAGACATACAACCTTTCCAGACTTCACCGGCCCTTACTGTGTATGATTAAGCCCTACTTGGTAATTGCCTATTAATTAGATGAAAGGCTATTGACTGCAGCAATGCGAATGTCACTCATGATGACAGATAGACCGACCGCACGGTGGCTGCTGAACTAAAGACTGCTCTGATGGCTCGTTTGCAATAGCTGTAAAGCGAAGGAAGTAAGTACATTCCTTACTTCCACAGGTTCTGGGGGTATGAAGTAAACTGGGGATGAATATGGCCCTTTTCCATCACCATAACATACCAAACCGTACCGTACCGTGAAATCGTGATCACGGCTTCTGAATGTGTTTCCATCACCAGCGGAAAAATACGGTATATAGTTCTCGGAACCGAATTTAGCTAATCCTCAAATAAAGGTACCAGGAACTAATGGGGGTGGAGCTAGCAATTCAGTAAAAATGTTGATTGGTCAAACGCAAACTTCCTTCATATGCCAGGCAAACCAACCGCCATTTTTAAATACCTGGTAGCTGCAAATTAGTTTACAAATATGAAAGAAATTAATTTACTACAGCCTTACCAAACAAAACTTACAAATATGATTTGACTTGACCACCAATAAGTGAGGTTCTACTGGTACCAGCATATATTTTGATATGGCCAATAACATTAGTGCTGCCACTAAAAACAAACTTTGTATGCAAAAAAAATAGCTGAATAGGTGGGTCTGTCTGGTGCTTTAAAGCATAATATTTTGTTCATAATAAGTGAGATATGTGTCCGGAATATTATTACATTTCGCCAAAGTTCAGTACAGTCGACATTTCCGCAGTGACCGACTGTCGTACTTGCGGCTGTAATACGTTGCTGTTGTTTAGTAAAAACTTAAAAGCACATACTTTTGTACATATTTTTGTACGTGTATAAAAACGTTAGGCTACGTATTTTTAGGCGTATTATGTACATACTGTGATTGATGATTGTGACATAACTGTATTCTGTTGAACCTTAAACCATGGATGTGCATTGAATTTATTTTTAGATATTGACACTTAAATAAGTGCAAACTAGGTAAAAACTGCCTTTTGTGGGCCAAAGTAAGATAGGGTTACTTAGCTTCCTCTCATTGTCAGGGCCAGGGCCACACAATAGCTGGAGAAACCAACTTTTCCTCTTGTAAATCACACTGTCATGTCACTTCTAATAAACTGGGTACAACAGTTCCAGGGGACATAGGTCATTGGTGATGTGACTACACTATGTTTTTTCCTGAACGCCTGAAGTAATTATTTAAATTTTAATGAACAGAGTTTGTTGTCTGGTTAATTTTACACTTTCAGTTTAGACATGGGAGAAATACATTTTTTTCTTAAAGCTATAATCTGTCATTTCTTTCATATTAAGAAATGCCATATTTCATACCTTTTCACACTTGAATTTTTGTAGAAATGTCCATGCAGTGTATTTGCGTTCTGTAATTGCTTCACTATATGCTACTTTCCATTGGTACCATCAGGTGTGACATTCCAACCAAGTATTCAAATGTGATGATGCTCACACAGGAACTTGCATGTTGAATGTGGAAGAGCAAGCACCTGTGAACATACAATGTATATGAATCTATCGATTCCTAATAATAATAATGAATATTTTTGCATGAATATAGTATGTGTATAGTACTACTTAGGAAATATATTTTGTAAGCAGAATGGTTTCGAGAAGCTTGACGGACTGTGCTGACTTTCAATGACGATTAGTCATTTCTAGATTTTAAAAATAGTTGACAAACCAGTACATCATTGTCCACATCAAGATAAAATAAATGCTGTACAATACTGACAGCATGAAATTATTTCTTAAAAACATAGTTTGGTCCGACCAGCATCTGACATTAAATAATTAACACCGGCTGAAAGTCCATAAGAGATGTTTTAATTTCTTCCCACATGCATCTTTTGCTTGAATTGGGACTAAAACAACTGTCAAATCTAAGATACAGTAGTGAAAAACCTAAGGCTGAAAAAAAATAGCCTTGAAATAGAATGACCCTGCAAGGATGATCTTATTAGGTACCGTTATGTACATGGCTTGAATATACAATACTGAACATATAACAATACTGGGGTTCCCCAGTGCTCAGACCACATACTTCTTTTAGTTGAACTGAATCGAAGGTTACATCCAAATCAGCGAGACCCTAAAACGGGTGAGTGGATCTTGGTAAACCTTAGGCAAGGCCGTCAGTTGTTCCCACTCGCCCCCCATCGTGAGTGTGGTCAGACCCGCCAACCTTTATTAGTCACCCCCGTTGGTCTGCCTCTCTGAAGATTTACCCTGACACTGAGACAAAGATGCACACGATTGGAAATCGATATACTGTCCGTAATTACCCTGGTAATACACTCTCAGGCCCCTGCAGTGCCATTCCTGCTGGATTAGCAGAAAACCGGACAAGCACCTTGAAACGGTCCACGATTCATACACTCCTGTGTGTTAAAATGAGGTCTCAGGTTACCACTATACCACCTGGTAGCCTGTGTGCTATGGCTGTGTCCGTTGGAGACCCCAATGCAGCAGGAGACCCCAAAGGCCCACTGGTTCTAATAACCAAACTGCCCAGCTGAGGTGACTTTCTGGCTTCCCCATTCCAGAGGCTGAGGTTCAAACCTGCGATTATAATGCTCAGGGTGACCCTGACTGACCCACTACATGCTCAGTACATGCTCATGGCGAGAGCCACTCTGTAGTGGTCAGCCTGTTGTCATGCTGAGGGCATTTACTGTCTAAGCCACTCTGTAGTATATACCACACCTTGTATATGCTTGTGGTAATCGCTTTTACTGACTGAGCCACTCTGTATGGCCCAGAATATGCTTGTGGGGAGAGCCTATACTGACTGTGCCACTCTAGGTCCCAGTATATGCTTGTGGTGACAGCCTTTACTGACTGATCCACTCTGTAGGTCCCAGAATATGCTTGTGGAGAGAGCCTTTACTGACTGAGTCACTCTGTAAATACCAGAATATGCTTGTGGTGAGAGCCTTTACTGACTGATCCACTCTGTAGGTCCCAGAATATGCTTGTGGTGAGAGCCTTTACTGACTGATCCACTCTGTAGGTCCCAGAATATGCTTGTGGAGAGAGCCTTTACTGACTGAGTCACTCTGTAAATACCAGTATATGCTTGTGGAGAGAGCCTTTACTGACTGATCCACTCTGTAGGTCCCAGTATATGCTTGTGGAGAGAGCCTTTTCTGACTGATCCACTCTGTAGGTCCCAGAATATGCTTGTGGAGAGAGCCTTTACTGACTGATCCACTCTGTAGGTCCCAGAATATGCTTGTGGAGAGAGCCTTTACTGACTGAGTCACTCTGTAGGTCCCAGAATATGCTTGTGGTGAGAGCCTTTACTGACTGAGTCACTCTGTAGGTCCCAGAATATGCTTGTGGTGAGAGCCTTTAGTGACCAAGTGGCTCAGAAACAAGCTTTCTTCATTCTCATGCCTCTCTCTAGGTGCAGGTTTGGACTCAGATGAAGGGGTCTGTGCCTGTTAGTGGACTGACTAAGCCTCCCTTGCTCAGAATTATCTGTACAAGGTTGCAACACCAGGCACTCAAATCAGGCCCTGAGATCGATAAGGACCTGAGCGTACAGAGGGGCACTCATCCGATCGCTATCTCACTTTCTCCCTGTGCCTTTTACTTTTATTTCTCTCTCTCTCTTTCCCCCATCTCTCGAAAACCTTTCCCACATTTTAATGAAGACAAATGCCAGTGGCCCGGAGTGCCGATGTGTCGAAATTACACCTCTCACCTGCGATGACGCACTGCACGTTCTCAATGACCGTGCTGGGAACAGCGCACAGTCGATCGGTCGGGGCATTCACTGGAATCGACACGATCAGCAAAAGCAATAAGCCGGGGGACGAGGCAGGGATTTGTTTTTTCTGGTACACAGCCCTCTGAGAGGAACTCGTTGGTGTTCCATTGCCTTGCCAACGTTCCGAGAGTGAGAGAGAGAGAGAGAGAGAGAAAACGGCCATTTTTTCCCTCGTCCTGGTTTCTTGGAGGAGGAACCGGGCCCGGGGGACGCTGTAAAGCAGGGTGCATGCGGCGGTCTGGCGCTTTGATTACATTAACCCCAATGAGTGTATCACCCGGCCTGTTCTGTGGGCTTCTGCCGGGCCCTGATAACCGCAAGAAATCCAGACAGTGATTCATGTGTTTTCCACGGTGTGCAAATGAGGGTGGGAGGACACCCTGATGGAATGGGAGATAAGGGGGGACGGGGATGGGGGGGGGGGGGTGGGGGGGTGGGCGAGTAGGATTAGCTCGCAGAAACACAGGGTTTTTTCACTTTCATGTTGTATTGGATTGGTCTTCTTTTCCAATGAATGAACCCTGCACACAATCTTATCTCTGCAAACAGAATACTTTTATTGTGAAACAAAACAAACAAAGACATTTCAACGTAATACCATTCAGTCATATGTGCAGATCTCTTAAATGTTTGGTTCACTGATAAGTTCCGATAAACTTCTCTATAATCTAATTACTTACATCTCCAGTTTGAAATTTAATATTTAAAAAAACAAAACACTGGAGCACCATAGACTACTTTTAACTCCCTTTTTTACTTTAATTCTTTGCGATTTTATCACTCATTTTTATTTACCACAATTATTTTGTTATTTTGACATCACTGGTTGAGCCCTGCTTTATTTCATTTCTTATTTGTGAGCATGTGCTTATACTTACAGTTCTTTTCATGTCCTGTTTTTGGATAGTGTTTTGTGTGCTCTGCTTCAAACGTGGTATATACTGCAACTGAAAAGTTTAGCTAATTAATTAACAGGTCCTGATCACCGTAAAAGCTGTAATAGACATGTGCTTAGCTGATCAAGAGCACAGTGGTTTATAAATGAACTCATTTCCATTTTGCTTCACACCCTTGTCTTGTACTCAACTGAAGTCCATAGATTTTCCTGTATCTCAAGGACTGGACTGTCACCTGAACTAAACCCTTTGTAAAACTGAAACTAGCATTGATCGTTTGCATATTTCAATGTTTCACATATTTGTTATGTTCCGTAATACTTCATTTTCCTTTTAAAATGATATTTTTAGAGTGTTTTATGCTGCTGTCAGGATATCCGTGTCAAGATGTGGCACTGCTAACTAATGAGGTAGGCACAAACAGGAGCTGGGCTTGGCAGTGCCTCTTAAATTAAGCTGGCTGGCTTTATTTGATTTTATCTTCATGTCATGATTCTATAAGACTAGTTATAGGACATGGGTTGACTACCAATTTGTTATGATTTTCTATCCCCAATATTAACTACCTAGCTGTACAGCTAATGTTAAATTCACAATCAAAATTCAGTCATCCTCCTGTCTGGTAAACTAACAAAGCTGAAACACCCATATACGTAGGTACCTAGCAAACTACGTATATCTCACTAGATGACTTCACTTCAATCGTTTGATCATTACCTAGCTAACTATTACTCATATTTTGCACGGTACACAACTGAAATATTAACGTGTCATTTCATTAGACTTGTTTGCTATGTACAGCAGAGCTTCCAACAGTTCCGCAGAAAGGCAATTGATTGAAGCCTCCCCCAATTTTCTAACTGGGTTGGTATTGGTAACGTTACTGTAATGGTGAGCAGGAAGCCAGAGGGAAGGGACAATAGTGCTGGAACCTTCGTTCACATAAAATTGTTATGTCAGTGAAAATGGCCCATAGGAGCTGGGTAGTACCATGCCATCTTCGCAGCGATGTTCTAACACCTTCACTTCACAACATCTGTTTCACTCTGTGCTTATTTAGTGTAAAAAAGAAACATACATTTGGAGTGTTGATATGGAGGAGTAGCAGCGAACAAATGCTATACAACTCCAGAGAAAGAACAGATAAAATCTGGTTCAGATAGGATTGATGCATTTTCAATGCACAATGTGACTGAAGAACATCTTGAAATCATATGTAATTTGTTTTCCGTTGTTGAAAATTCAAAAATGAAAGAAAGCATGCCATGAAAAACATTTTTAAAAATCAATGCTACTCTTCTGGAGTGCTAATTCTGCCCCTTCCCACACAGGCTCAGTGGGGGAAGCAATCGGGCCTGGGAGGGTGGATGTAATTATATGCCCTCCTGGAATGATACTAAAAGCCTAATTTGTTCTGTTGAGCTGGCACGAGTCAAGTTTCCACCAGTCAGGTTGAGGCACTGAAGTGCTTCGCTCCCGGTCGCTTTAGCATGATGTCATCAATTCCAGAAGCAGCGTGCAATCTTTTCATTCTATAAACATTTCCAATGAAAACGTATCGTCGTTACATGTAACCAATGGCCCGTCTTGCAAATAACCACATCAGGTAACAAAGGAATCTTTGATTGGTGCTCGGTTAAACATAGTAGCCCCAATATTTCATTGGTTTTATTTTATTTATTTTCTAAAGGGTGGTGGGTGGGGTGGGTGGTGGTGGTGTTGGGGGGGCAGGGGGGGGGTTGGAGGTCGCTGACTTTAAGTGACAAGCCAGAAGGAAACTGGGCATGACAATCCCACAAGCCCCTTGTTCCCACCTGTGACAGCGCCACCCAGATCAAACCACTGCAGCCTAATTAACTGCAATTACACCCCACACACAGTGGGAGCCGTTAGGCTTCTGTACAGAGTAATTATAGTGTCAGCTCTCTCAATGGCCTGCATGGTGCACCACGTACCACCGAACACCTGGTAAAACGCATCCAGTCGCATGAACGAAAGCAACCTGGAACACACATTGGTGGGAGCGTTGTTATACCCTGACTTGGCTGTTATACCCAGGGGCTTATTTTACACTGCATTAGGGTAAAGTATGAGCCCGGATGGGGATCTTGTAGGAAAATATTCCAGTCAACGGCCTGTGAATTGACCTGTTCTTCTACACTACACAGCAAAATGTTTGGCGTTAAATCCAATTCTGTTACAGCACTTTTTTTTTTCCTGAGAGCACATTTGATCCCTCTTGGAGTCATATCGTCTATGTTAGAGCTATATTAACACTGAGCATTTCACCTTGTACAGAGAGGGAGAGATATCACACCACCACACTTGGTCATAAGCGCATAACAGCTCAAAACCTTTGATGGAAGTGCGAGTGTCATTCGTTAGCAGGAGAGCTCGGGAGTTCTCACTTCACTTCATTATAAAGGCCGAGAAAAGCATTAAAAATGCAGGGGAAAAGACTGACTGCAAATATGAAAACCTCCCCACTTTGGGCCTAGATTTCAAGATGCTTTGTGGTGAGTATATCGAGGGGTCAGCCCAGGCAATACTGTCAGGAGTGAACAACGTATTAATCACAGGCTTGCGTTTTCTATGTACGTGTTGCTTTTTTCACCTTTTGTTTTTTTTATGTGTTCACAGTTGTTCGGGCTGTATTTGCTTAGCCCCACTGTGAAACTCTCACAGAAGAATTATTTGCACTCGGCAAGGTGAGAGAAGGCTCGCTGTACATGCAAGGAATAAACAGGGATAAGTATGGATGTTTCAAGGTAAACAAACACTGCAATCCCGTTCAAATTGCCTGCGCTCTTTAAACCCTCGCAAGAGAAAGCGGCGAGTCTTAGCAATCAGATAATGAAAAGTAATACAGCCCCCTGACAAGCCTCCCTCCGGAGAAGCTTTTAAAGGAAATGCGCTCGGAATGACCAAAATTCTTTCACTGAGAGGGAGAGAGAGAGAGAGAGAGAGGGGGATTGGATTAACAGTCTTCAATTCAGAGAGGAGAAAAAGAAAAAAGGAACTACAGGGGAAGCGAATAAAAGAAAATAAACGACATTATTCTGCTACCTGCTGAGCTGTGGAGGGGCAGGAGCTGTATGGAGGGGAAAGAGAAGGGGAGCGGGAGCGCTTGCTGAATATCAAATGCGCAACGTTCGCCAGGGAAGTGAATGAATGTGGGAATTTGGAAAGGACTGGAAGACGTAGAAGACGGAGGAGGAGGAGGAGAAGAAGGCGTTGTTCTTTTGCCGATTAAACACCCAACCGACAGCGAATGGTCTGGGTGGAGGGGTGAATGTAGTTCTGAAGGATCCTCTGCAGCAGTCTAATCCGGCACATACGACCCGATGGTGAAATCCGGAGTGTGATATGTATCGTAATCAGCCCCCCCGCCCCCTTCTCTCCCCACCTGCCCTTCCCGACCCCGCCTCAGGTGGCAGCGGGTCACACGCCGGTTTCACACACGTTAGGCCGATGGTCGACCCGTTCCCCTCCTTGACCCATTCTCCACAGATTAACCAGCCAAGGTGGCGAAGACCCCAAAACAGCTCGGGAATGATTCAGAAAATCTGCTGGCAGGAAGTGAACGGGGGGGGGGGGGGGGGGGGGGGGGGGGGTGTAATTGCCACTGTAGCACACTGAAAAGGCCATTCAAACGCCATTCTGTGCTACACTGATTGGCCTCCCCCACAACCCCCACCCCCCTCCCCATCATTCAAACAAGACCAGGCCTTTTAAGCCACTTGGAACAGGTTTGCCATAGCAAAGTAACAAGCCAATTAGAGCTCATCCAGCAGTGAGCCAGTGCCACCGCGGTAACGCCAGGCTGGAGAGCACGCTGCATCCTGACAGCTTAATTTGGGGATGTTGGGCGGGAATGACAGGGGGTGACATCAGCCCTGGCCACTCCTTGATTGATGGATTGACCCCTATTCCCCTGTTTCAGTGGAACACCCTTACACCCCCCCCCCCCCCCCCCCAAAGGCCTCCACCCCCTCTCCTCCCCCTATTTTTTTGGGAATGATCCTTTTAAGGGGGTCTAGAAGTCAGGAAGGCATCAGGTTGGCCATTGTGGGTGGGTGTTCAACACGACAAAGACTGCTCACAAAATTTGTCCAGACTCTAGAAGCCAGTAAGCTTATGCTGTTGATTGATGATGTCTGATTTCTGGAGTGTATGAGTCCTTTTGAATGTAACAGGTTTGTCAAACTCCAGTCTTTGAGATACATAATGTCTGCAGGTTTTTGTGGTTTTGATTTCATTTTCGAAACAAGGTGCAAACCTTTTAACCAACCAAACACTTAAATTAAGCACTTAAGTCCTGAGAAACACCACAATCCAGTAGACACAGTGGACACTGGAGTCTGACACCCCTGCGAGGTATGGATTGCTGCAGGAACATTACCCACCACCACCAGCGGGCCCTTTCACATTTTCACATTTTGAGTGCGTGCTCACCGATAAATACTGCTGTCTGCTATCCTCCCGGATTTTAAAAGCCATTTCCGCACTGATAGAGAACACATATTATTAATCCCTTCTCTAGACCAGCTTTTGTTGAACGCAACCCCAAAAATGGTTACTGCGCTTGATCCCCTTTGACTACAGGCATAATCCTGGTCTCTTCTGTAGGGTAACCCTTGGGAGTTTGTTTTGCAACAGTCTCCACCATGGTCCTTGACAGATGCAGAGTGTGCTGGTTTTTGTTGTTACTCCGCACTTAATTGACTCATTAAAACTTTTGATTACACAGTTAATTCACCTCACCTGGTTCCTTTGGTCTGAATTGATTGCCAGTTTTAAGGAGAACACAAAAAGCAGCACATGGATTGAAGACCGTAGAGTGAGATAGTTATAAAGTTGTAGTCCGTCTGTTCTTGATATGTTCAGCCAATCACGCAGATGCATAATGAGGCGTGCCACTGTCCAGCATGTAGCCTTTGACAGTCTAGTGAGGGGTCAAAACGTACATCCAGGAAATAGATCCACATGTTTATGTTTCTCTCTCTATTCCAGATTTACTGTTATTCTATTAATATGTACATCCAAGCTACCCATGCTAGCACACATACACCCAAATACCGTTGGTTGTGTTAAAATGAAAACCTTTTATTTTTCACTTCTGGCCCCACAAACCCACCCCACAGCTCTGAAAAGAAGCAGATGTCAAATATCAGGTTCGGCGGAGATTGTGTAACTCAACAAATTACACAGATCCCCCAGCACTGCGGGATGAGGTTTTTTTTACGAAAGCATCGGATCAATAGCCTGAAACGTTAGCCCTCTGCTAACTCTGTGCATCACTTCCTGGTGGCATCACTGTATTCCTGCCAAAGCCTTGTTGTATAAACAGAGAGAGAGAGAGGAAGTGAGAGAGAATCTAATTCAACACAACTTTATTCAGTCATTACAGAAAATCGTAAAAATGCAACCTCACCTGATCATACTGTGTGTGTACAAAATCAAAGAAAAAAGGAGAGAGAAAGAGGGTCAGCTGACTCACGTGGAATAACAGAGTCCCTGACACGCTCTATACCACAGCCCCAGCTGCACATGGAAAAAGAACAGAGAGCACTATTTCTATCAGGTACTGAGGGCTTGATTTGCGTTGGCACGTGGGCCAGGCTGGGCGGTGGAACACAGGAGAGCCCTGTTTCTTGTTCTGTCATATTTACCCTGGGTTCCAGGCAGTCCCGGGTGCGTTGTCTCACTGAATCAGACTGTGTAAACACATCTGATCAAAGTGTGTGTGTATTGGGGGGGGGGGGGGGGGGGGGGGGGGTGGAGGGCCCCATGCTCTAATTCAATGGTGCCCCGAAAAACATCAAACTGCATCCAGCCACCAGACATGCATGTTCTGAAAGATGCATGTTTTTGTTTTACCTGCATGACGGTTGGCTAATGAGGTCCCGGGGCCAAACTCAGGACAGGGACACTGTGTCTTGAAGGGTTTCTTCTCCTGATTTATTTTTTTCATAGAGTTCAATAGGAAAATTTGTCAGGAGAAACAACCCTTAAAGTGATCCATCCATATCTACTGCATATCTGGCACCAGAGTGATGGTTTGAGGCTCGTTTGATACCTCAGGCCATTGATGACTTACAGCCAGTTCGCCAGCCATGTATTCCATACTGTTCCAGCTTAATTTGCAGCTAGTCCCACACCCCAATTCCCATAGAGATCCATTCAAATGCAGAGAAGTTATAGTATCGCCTGTAAGAGTAACAGAAAATAAGATAGCAACAGTCTTTTGATATTGTTGGGTCACAGACATCAGGAAATCATGGCATGCAAAGAGTATCTGACCAAATATTGAAAATGATTACTTTATTCTACATTATGTTAAACTGTCCAGTACTGTTTGATGTCCGAAAATGGGGGGGGGGGGGGGACTATGCACAAAAGGTTCTATAATTTCTAAATGGTTCATCTGATATGGATGTAAATACCCTCAAATTAAAGTTGACAGTCTGTACTTCAACCTCACTGTCATTGTGAGGAAAATTGTGTGTCAAAATAGCAAAAAATGTGTCACTGTATATACAATGTGTCCCACACTTACTATTAATGATGCGTCATTATGCGTCAACATATTATTTGTCTCCAACAAATAAGTAAATTACATATTAAATATGTAAAAAAAATTTAATGAAAAAAAAAATTTAAATTTAAAATGGTTTTGTTCTTCATCAGTGAGTGACTGCTTGTACATGATAGTTCCGCCCATTCTGAAGTGGATGAAGCCTCTCAGAATCACTACTGCAACATCACTGTTGCTTTTATTTTTCTATGATGTTATTTCTCACCTACACCAGGCAAGGTGGATATTAGGGACACCAGATTTAACTCCAGACGAGAAAGAACGACAGAGAGGCAACAGCCGTGATTGTATAAATGTTGATGTTTTTATATTGGGATGGCAGGTATGCCTTTTGCCAAGTTACGGCTTGGCGGGGCATGCACCATACCTATACAGCACCAAGAGATCGCACCGACCCATGTAGTACATATCTATGTTCCTAATGGGGGATTTTGAAACGAAAACAAGTTTTAAATCTGTACAAAGGAACAGTGATTTAAAAAATATATATATTTGCATATTTATAGTGTTCAATCAGCAACATAATTGAAAAGATCCAAGAGTTTGGCAATCCCAACAAGCCTGCTAAGTTTGGTGTAATGCATGTATGAAGGCACCTGAGTTGAGTCCACATATCAAGTTTTGTGCAAATTGGTCAATTTCTCGAGGAGGAATAGCATTTTAAGTGTTTTACAAAAAATGCTAATTAGCGGAAAATCCAATATGACAGACTATATGGGTCCTTGAGGCAAATTTGTTGAGCATGAGCAGAGGGACCTGTACACCAAATTTTGTGACTCTTGGTCAAATGGGCCGTCAGCAGAGGGCGTAGCAATGTCAAACTTTTGTCACATACACTACAGCGCCACCAAGTGTCCTATCGCCAATCCATGTTCCAAATCCCAGCCTTTGTGACTGTAGCAAGTTTGAAATGTCGGCAAAGGAACAGTGATTTCTTGTGAATTTTTACATATTTTTTAAATATTTGGATCTCTATAGCGCCACCACATTACTCAATTGGGTTAAAAATGCAGGTCTGAAGTTTTGATGTGACTCTTAATAGACCTACCAAGTTTCATAACTTTCTGTCAAGCAGTTTTGGAATTATTACCATTTTTGTGATAAGCCACGCCCACTGAAAATTCATTGGCTCGTCATTCGGTAATTTTTTGACATAGGCCTTAGAAAAGTAATGCATGTATGAAGGCACGTGAGATGAGTCCACCTACTTTTTAAGTGTTTTACAAAAAAATGCGAATTAGTGGAAAATCCAATATGGCGGACTTTATTGGCAAATTTGTTCGGCATGAGCAGAGGGACCTGTACCCAAAATTTTGTGACTCTCAGTCAAATGGGGCGTCGGTAGTGGGAGTGTCAATGTCAAAGTTGTATCACGTGCACTACAGCGCCACCAGGTGTTCAATCAGCGTTGAAATTTACAAGATCCAAGAGTTTGGCCATCCCAACAAGCCTGCCAAGTTTGGTGATTCTAGGCCAATCCAGCTCACAGGAATTTTAGGTGAAAGGGGAGAAAAAAAAAAGCTTCGCTGCTCAGTCCCCTAATAATAATAATACTAATGCATTTTATTCATGCTGTGCTTTTCATAGACCCAAAGCACTGGATGCGGACAATTATTCAAACATAGCCTATAGTCTAATATAGTCTAACATAGCCTATAGTGTAACATCTTAATTGCAGATTATTTCCACTATGGCACATCAAGTTTCAATGACCACATTCTCTTCAGATGGTAAGATGAAAAAACACAGGGACAAGTTAAATGAAATAATTTAGGGAAGATTGGGTAGCATTGCTTTGGAATAGAGCTAGTTTAATTAGTGTGAGCATTAGTGTGAGCTACGATAGGCAATATTGTTTGTTGTAACTTGGCCTCATTTTGATATCAATACCTTTAACGGCAGACCTAGTTTTTGCCAGTTTTAATTAATGACTTACAGACCGTGTTTTGTAGGCTATGCTGGAGTAACTTGGCATTTTTGTACATTGAAAAATGTTTTGGTGAGATTGTATTTATACAGGGCCAGAGGTTATAGTAAGCAGAGGCTCACCATGTTATTGGCTCACCCATAAGCGGTAAATAAACTTATAGAACCTTCTTCATGTCAGTGAAAGTAGAACCTAAATAGATTAGGAGTGCGAAAGGGTTATTACAATCTGTGGAACAAATGCCCGTCAGCATCGGCAATTGTAGATAAGGGGAGAGAGAGAGAGAGAGTGAGTGTGATGTGAGAGCGCCTTTTCTCAAACCAGACTGATGACTTGGCAAATAGAATCTACTGGAACAAGAGAGAGAGAGAGAGAGATGGAGAGGGGGGGGGGGGCTCTATTCTTATCTTAAAATGAGTCACCTCTTCACCCACATCGGTTCTTTGATTAATATATGCTCATCAAATAAAATTAACAATATCATTGCCACTGCCCCGGCAGCTGCTATTATCAGGATGCCTCACTTGGCTGATTGATCGTGCCTTTGTGCAGCCGAGTACTTCCTGATGTCATTCGGGTTAAATCGGTGCCCGCGGAAATCAGTGTGCAGGAACTCGCAACCTTTGATTCGCAAGTTGAGCCCCTGGAAGTATAAGGTGGTAAAGCTGGTGGACCCCATTCGCGTAGCTCCTTTAAGAGCGATATCGTCTTTAGAGGGAGAAAGACAGAGAGAGAGAGTCCTTTAACACAAGCCTTATAGAATATGTGCAAGCCAGATGTGCGTCTTGATGGGGGAGATTCCGAAATTTATGGCTGCCGTTTTTGGAAGCTTACTGTGTTTCAGCGTATAGTTTAATTATGGATTCCTACAGGAGTGTTTTCCTGTGTAGTAAGTAATTGTGGCGTGTTTATGCGAGCAGACTTGAAAATCAGAGTGCTGCTCGGCTCGGCTCTGTGGGAGAAAAGGAGACATTACAGTATGTCAACTTTGTGAATTCGCAGAACACAAGAGAAACCCGCTCGGGAGTAATATTTTCCGCTCTCCTGGGTCAGCTCGGCTGCCGTCTCCGAATCAAGCCAGGAAGAATATATTTAGACATGTCTACAATACAATACCTCATCAATCCAACCCCTCACTGTTAACCTATAGGCTTTTATTTTTGCAACATCTGGTTTTCATTTCAACATTTTTTAGCATAACATCATAACTATTTATTTTTCCTGAAGGTGAAATAAATCATTGCATGCCATAAGTATTCTCGCCCAGAGAGTGCATTTTATGATTCAGACTGTTTCAGACATACCAATGCAGACCTAATAGCCCACACCTGCAACATACACATCAAATAATTCAGCCTACATCAAATACATTCCTCCACTTCTGAATTAGTTTTCTTCTCTCTGTCTATCTCACTCGCTGGTTTACAAAAGCACAAGAGAATAAAGCCATACCTCAACATTTCAATGGCCGCTTAAAACAATGTGGAATGGCGCCATTGTGAAATCATTCGGAATTACTAGTGACAGTAAACCTGTGCCGGTGTGTGGCTATGCAGTGCTTGCTACCTTAGGGCAGGGTAACTGTGCGCTTGTACTCCCTGCACTACCTCCAAAGTGCTTACGCTTGTTCACCATGGGTCAGTTCTTGTCGTTTTGTTTTTGGAGTGAGCTATGTTTACCATTGATTTTTTTTCCAGAAACGAGTCTTTCATAGCTTGATTCATGAGGGTTTATGATCTTTTTTATCTGTCTGGCTGAGTCGACTGGCTTCCAGGGAAACACTGGATCTGTCCATTTAAAAAAAAAAAATTATCATTGTAACGTACACATACACACACATACTCACACACACATGTGTGGAAGGCCTAATCAATGACTTGCGGCGCGGATGCAAGGAAATATAGCATGTCTGGATAGTAAATCAACCCAAGGTTATGTAAAAAGTCCATCAACCACTCCAGTTGAGAAGAACTGCATGGAGGAATATAAACCTTACCACCCCAACTGCTACAGACCCAGTCTTATTCAGCAAGCTTTAAAACACTATCAGATTACCATCCTTTATTAATTTTTATTTGTATGCACGTATGTAAATAGACTCAAGGTGTTCAGAGATACATTGGCCAAAAAAACTAAAGAAAGGTGAAATTAATTGAAATGTGAGGTGCTGAAGACTATATAGATCCCTACCTAGCATAGCCCGTCCAAGAAAAGCGTGTTCTTGCTAAAAAATGCACCGCAACACTTAAAAAAATATAGTTTTAATCATATGTCAAAGCTGGTCACATAAAATTGAATAAATATTCCTTTTTTTTTTTTACTTCTTTTTTTTTAAGCCTCTTGGAAATGTGACAGATGCGATAATCACACTGTCTTAATTAACTTCATGCCTTCAGGAGTAATAAATTTAAAGCTCATCATTGGCAAGAGCTCCTCTAAGTGAACTCCTGAAAGGTCTGCGCAGAAGCCTTAATTCCAGCCATCCGAGGATTTAATATCAGTGCAAAAATGCTACGGGGCCTAACATTTCTGTACTAAATATCACATCACTTATTTGCATTTTGCCAGTATGTCGTCACATTCAGGCAAATGGCAAAGGTAAATGAAGTTAATGACAACCTTGTGCTTTTATGGCAAATGT
Source organism: Synaphobranchus kaupii (assembly GCA_029718625.1). Lineage (NCBI taxonomy): Eukaryota > Metazoa > Chordata > Actinopteri > Anguilliformes > Synaphobranchidae > Synaphobranchus > Synaphobranchus kaupii. The sequence continues at coordinate 60,433,629 of CM056383.1, read as the reverse complement.
CATAGATAAATGATGAATATAAAGATTCATGTTTTTGACCCCAGCCCTAGCATCCTCTCTTCAAAAAGAGATAAATTAATAAATAAATAATCAGTACCCCATGTGAAGGATGCTAGATTGCAAAATAAAAAATGCACTATGAAGATAGTGCATTAAATACACTTTAATATATTGTAAATATATGTATGTTTGGGGAAATGTAAGATGTTTCACAGCAATGTATTTTTAAACATATCGCATTATCATTTGCAATAATAACAGACATATTTTGCAAACCAGGGCCCAGTCTGCTGCTTGCTCTGAAGCAGTCTACCATTCTCCCTGATGTGAAGTAACAATTGAAGACCCGGGTGCTAAAATTACTGAAGTCACATTTTTAGACAATTCAAGTTGACCATAGAAACATGTTGTATTTGTTTAGCTAAGTCCACCCTATAAATATCGTTAACAGAAAAAGTCTCTTTTCTCCACTATGGAAACAACAGGTTTTGGCTGATTTTATGGGTCAATGATATTTTCGGATTAGATTTTCTCAAAATAGACATTTTGTGGCTTCAGTACTTTTAGCAGCAGCGTCTTCAATTGATAGATCAGCTGAGGCTTCTGCTGTATTACTGCTTTCACCTGTCTGTGCGCTATAGATCAGGTGAAGGAAGGAAGGAAGGAAGGAAGGAATTAAGTGACTTTTAGAGTTTTGGGACGCAGCCCTGAGCCATTTTGAGACCAAAGACAGGAACCCCTCATAGGCTACCGTCTCCTCCTTCCTGTTTCTCCGCTTCACTCAGACTTTGCTTCATCTCTGAACAGTCACTGTGAGCGTTTACGTTTCTGAGCTCGCACCGTGTCCCTGCGTGCAATAATTCCCAAAGAAGTGTACATTTGAGTGACTCATAAATATGCAAAATGCATAACTATTTTCCTGAGGGGTGTCGGTGTGCGTGAGATATCGAACTGGTTCCACTCCCCCCTATACTCCCCAGGAATTCCCCATCAGTGACTGACCGTATGAAACCAGTATGCATGGAAATAATAGACCATGTTGCAATAAAAAATATTCCTGCTTCTATTTTCTTTTTTTCCAGTCTCTTGGTGAATGCCATCATGGCTGTAACAGAATGTCCTCCAGAAGAGCCAGAATGTGTGTATCTGTGTGTGTGACCACGTGTGTTTGTGCGTGCGCCTGTGCATGTGTTCCTGTGTGACCGCATGTATGTGTTTTTTGTATCTGTATTCATGTGTATATTTGTGTGTGTGTGTGTGTGTGTGACTATGTGAATGTGTGTATGTGACTGTATGTGTGTATATCTTCTGCATGTGTATTTGTGTGTGTGACCATGTGTGTTTGTGCATGTGTATCTGTGACTGTATGTATGTGTATGTCTTGTGTGTTTATGTGTGTGTGTGTGTGTGTGTGTGTGTGTGTGTGTGTGTGTGTGTGTGTGTGTGTAGCTCTGCCAATATCTTAGCACACTGTCTGTCTCCATACGTCCTTCAGCAAATATGATTGTTTGGTTCAAAGAGGTATAATTAGAATCAGGAAGTTGTGTTGGCTTGGATATTATCAAGGCAGAAAGAAAACAAGGAAAATGAAAGTAAATCATTTCACTTTATTACAAAAAAAGAATTTCTTTTTTTGAAGGAAAAGCTATTTCTGAAGTCAGCAAAAGGGTTGTGAGTTCACTAGCTGAATTTTAAATACAGAGGGCACTCTTGGACATTCAAATGCAGAGAGAGAGGGTGCAGATGCAGATCAAAGCAAACTCTTCTCTGTCTCTATTGGTTTTTTTATTTTATTTTTCTCGTCTTTATTTTGAGAAGCACAGAAGCAGCTGTGGCCCGGGCTGAGTCAAGGTTTACAGAGGGTACAGCTGGCAGGAGCAGATAAGTGAGAGCGCCAGTTTGCAGCCCTTTGATGGTGACGTGGTTTTCGAGGCCTCCGCGATGTATCATCACATACCGTACCTGTGCTGCTGTCAGTAGAGGCGTCAGTCTCGGAGGCAGGAAGACAATAGCAAGGAACCCACCCCACCCCCTCGCCACCAACAACAATGCTTACGTCCTATGGATCTGTACGAGACGTGTTCAGCGCACGCATTATAACATTAGCGAAAGCACTCCTTTTGCTAACCAGATTTATTCCATTTGAAATGTGCCGTTAACGCGACATGGAAATAGAAAAGGGAAATGTTGTAATCTATTTTTGTTTTTCCAGAATAGAGAGGGGAGGTCGGGAGCCTCTGTTTTAGCAGGCTGCCCTCCCTGCCCCTGGTAAAACGCGCAGGACGATGGTCAGGGGGGCCGCGTCGAGGCGCTTTTTTCGCGGAGCGATTGTTTGGGCAGAGGAAGGAAGCTGCCCCTGCCGTGAATGGGAGGAAGCGGCCGCTGCATTAACGGGGAGGCTTCAGACCACGGGCCGGACCCTGGGAAAGACCTACTCCCAGGCCCCCAGCGCCACAACAACAACACCCACCCTCACAATGAGCCAGCGGCAAAGGTAAACTGACCCCAAAGGAGGGGTTATCTCTCCGGCTCTATCCGAACACGGCTCAACAGCGCCACCTAGGAGCGCAGAGGTAGCCAAACGCCGTCAACCCTTCGCTCACCACCAGTACACACTCTCTCTCTCTCTCGCTGTACTGCTTTGGGCATATTGTGGTACAGATTCTCTGGCCTTTAATCTAATAGTTAATCTGACTAAATGCAATTCAGAGGAAGCATTATAATAAATATAATTCAATATTAATGTTGATACTGATAGTATAAAGAAAGCTTTTATCAGCCACCGATGCAGACCCCTGAAAAAATCTAATCTTTGTTTAGATTTTTGAACTTCATATTAATGAAACATAGACATAGAATCAATTTTCCAGAAAAATACATTCTGTTGTGCGATGCCACGCCTTGATTCTATTATGATTCTCAGTTAGGCCCAACTAAATGCCGCCAATATCTTTGCAATCGGCTTTTGAACCTGTTAGAGCACCTGTTTGTTTTCTGTCCATTTTCTCTTGTGGCGGTTGCTGAGACACCAAAAAACTCTACGTTGAGCTTTCAGTGTATTGAGTTTTCAGAGTGTATCTCCTTTCTTATAGTTTAATTTGGCGTGCTTCATGGAAATGCACTAATAAATCATGCCATTTAACTGGCTTATTGCTTAGGTTCACCTTCCTGGAGGTCTTCTGTTAGACGTCGGCTGCTACATATTAGCAGCCCTGTAAGATCCTGTTCTTCATTCAGGTCAAAATTAAGGTTAAAGGGGTAATAAACACTAAATCACATATTTTGAGTTATGAAGCAGAGTACATTGTCCCTATTTCATAAATCACATATATCCTATTGTTAAAAAAAAAAAAAAAAATGTATTTAAGCCGTGCCACCCGCATTTTGTGTCCAAAAAAGAGGCATTCGCTGAAATCCAAACGGAAAAGTTTTGTTTGAGCCACGCCCCTATTCGTGACGTGAAAAAAAGGTGAAAAAACCTTTTTCCCTGTAAGCAAGTCAACGCCGCATCTCCCTCCTCTTCTTGATTGACGGGTATTCAAACTGCGCAAATTAACAATAGCCCTTTAATTTCAAACGGTTTTCACCTTGCTGGTTCCACTTACGTGCCTATGACACGTTGCCGAGCGGATCTATCGCCCCTCCCCCCCAACTGTAACTCCTCCCTCCGCCCTCCTCCCCTCTCATGTCTGTGCTCTCTCACTCGAGCCCAATTTGCGTCTTTTGAAATTGTGAAGTGGGTGGAGACAGAACAAAAGCCGGTGTTTATTACCCCTTTAAATACCCTGCTTAAGGGTAACATGGCAGCTTCTCACCTAGGACCTCCCAGTTACAAGTGCAGGTCCCTAAAAATTATATAGGCTACTGCCAAGTGCAGATTATAGAATCTTACCTGAAATGGGCCAGTGAGGACACAGGGTTTTGTTCTAGTCCAGCAATAAAACACCTGATTCAGCAAATCAACCAACCAATCAAGATCTTCAATATAATAACTTGAACTATATATGAGCCTATATAACTTGAACAATTGGCCAAAACAAAAACTTAAACCCACAATGGCCTTTTTTGGATCAGGGCTTCCCTGATCTGGTTTTCATCTTAGTATCAGTACAAAAGAAAACAATGGACATGAATGAAAGTTACTGGAAAAGAAAATCACAACATCAATGTCTAAGTTAATTCAAGTCAGGCTTTTTAAGAATTTTTGAATCGTTTTTATTTTTTTTCCTTTTTTAAATCATTTGGCGCCCAACACGGGGCTGTCTATATCCAATTCCCTCCCAAATTTGTAATGTCCAATTGTCTCTCCAAACCACGTTCATGAAACAACCCCACTGCACTGGACACACGGTATCTTTACCTCAGAGTAAACCCATGGCTTTCGTCCGAAACACGTGGCTCAACCACCTGTTGTCCCTACGCACCATCGCCAAACTAGCACAGAGCGGAATCGAAGGAAGATGTTTGAATCCTTTGCTATAATGGCGTAACTAAAGATAAATTTAAAAACCAATGGAATGGAAAGAAGAGGACTAAATGTGCCTTTGAGTCGTGGGGGAAAAGTGTTCATCAGAGCATGAAACAATGTGCCAATCGAATCCTTCCTTCACATCAAAAACAAAATCGTGTCTGAATCACAGGTCGCCAAATTTATATGAACTGAGTCTTGACCATTTCCGCTGCTCAGTAGACTCCTCAGCGCACTCCCGAATGAACAAATGTTCGATCCTATGGTTCCACAGGGTACCACTGTTCACACAGCGTAATCAACATGTGGGACACGAATGACTAAAAACAGACGCGCCATCCGGCTCGCCCACAGAGGCCTGCTTTTGGGATTCCTCTGTTCCTAATCTGGCGCCAAGCCAGCGTGGCACATTAGTGCATTATTTTCCATTCACACAACACAAATTCCTTCCTGCTCTCTGACATCAATTTATTGAGATCACAAGTGAGCATAATTTGTTGTGGGAATTTGCGGGAGCCGACTTGGTGGCGTGTCCACACGCCAGCAATATTAAACAGCTTCTCTCCCTGTGTCATTAGACCATAAAACAGAACAGGGGTTGCATATTAAATTCATTTACTTACTGTTTTTTTTTTTACCCCCCTGTAAACACAAGGCAGAGGTAGCATGCAGAAAACCTCATTGAATAAAACTAACTGCAGATTTGACGTGTGTGTTTATTCTCCTGTGGGAACGTGGACATCTGTGGAAAATGTAGGGTCCGGCTTCAGTTTAATTGTATTTTACTAAAGCGTCGGAGAAAAGCTTGACTCGTTTTTTCCATAGACTGTAAAAAAAATATGGACAAAGTCACTGTACGTCACCCGTTGCCTTCCCACGGGCTCGTAAAAACCGCTTTTGATGCTCCGGAAGTCAGGTGGAAGTACAGTTTTCGCCGCCATGTTGTACAAGGCCTGCACAGTGGAGCCAGAGTTTGCGCAGTAGGGAGAGCTTCTGCCACGGATTGGTCCACAAAAATGTTTAAACAGCGTAACGACGCAATAACCTAACAAATCGGCACATGGGGAGACATTAGACGAAGAAAAGGCACCTATTGCGACTACATGTTCTGGTGAGAAAAATGTATTGACTTAGTATTTTTACCGCATTTGGTACCATTGACTTGCATTGAAAAACAGGCCTGAAAGATCTATACTATACTGTAGCCAATTGTACTGGCGCCAGAGAGCAACACTCACAACAAGACCAGGAAGTGAGCTTCAAAAACTAAGCCCGGTTTTGGCCCCTTGGTTTTTCCCATAGTAGCTGAAATGTATTATTATTATTATTATTATTATTGTTATTATAATATTCTGTCTGGAGGATGTAATGTGGCAAGCATTTTTTGGCAGTATGACCATAAATGGTGAAATGACAACTACATTTTGATTGATTGTCATTTCCTCAGATGGTTTAATTCAGCAAAGCTTTCAGGAGATGGCCACAGGAAGTGTTGTCTAAATCAATGCTTGCTGGTGGGTTGGTGGTGGCCCTCATGGAAAACCCCTACCTACTATTTCCAGCAGGGTGCAAATCAACACTCGTGGTACTGCTGTGCCCGGCCTCCTTGGGCAGATTTACAAGAGAATGATGAGCCCAAGAGGCTGTGCTTTTTCCAATCTCAGAACCCTACTGGGGCAGTCATGGGGAAACAACACATTTGGGAAAGGTTTTCTTGGTAAGAGGGGCAAATTGAAATGCACAGTAATTAAAGAAGAACTAGTTTCGGTCATCACATAAAAACTATACAAATTATACTATGATTCAAACATTTGACCAGTTATGCTGCTGCATCAGCAAACCCCTGATTGTTTTGGGTGGACAAATAAATCACTGTTACAATCCCGTTTTAGTATAAAATACTGGCAAATTGGTTGGTATGATGAGCTCAGAAATATATAATGTCTGCATGTATTGTGAAAATGTAAATGGCTGTTAACTTTTTTCAAAAGTCATAACAGTCTGAAATGTCTGAAATATCTATTTCTAATGCATCATGTATATATTTGTATTATATGTTATTTACAGAGTTTGCCACCCTGCGTAAAATATGAAACGGAAATGTCATCATTTGAAAATGAATTTACTATGATTTAAAAATCAATAGAAAATTTGTTTGGGTAAGTGCTCCATTTTGTGATCCATCTTCGGACATTATCAATGATTCAATATATTTGTGGAGTGTGTGGAATCCCCTTGGTTAGTAAGTACGAAATTACAGTTTTTTGATTGGAGGTTATCTCATTCTTTATCCACGGCACACACAGATGAGCGGATTTGTTTACGTATTTGAGATTTACCTCAGAAAAGTGAATAACTAGCTTAGCTCAATGATAATGTCACCTTCAGCTAATAAGATAAGCTTAGCACCAAAAAAGGTTCAGGTAAAGATCTCATCTTTCTTTCACATAAATGTAAATGAGATCGGGTAGAATGGTGACAGTGGGAGCCGCTCTGTTGTCAGTGAAACCACTGATAATACAGAAGCCAACGCGCACGATACTGGTGCAGCCAAGCTGTCAAAACAACGGGAATCTGGGTGGAACCCTGCCTGGCGTGAGGACCATCGCTACAAACCATGGCTTTATGAAACAAGCCTAGGAGAGTAACTAACTCCTAACTAAAATGTATAATCTTCCTTAGATAATGAAACTTCTAAGTATCCCAATCACAGAGGAGCATTTAAACAATGATATTTTAGCCAGCTTGTTTAACATAATGTTAAAGTGATATATTTTAAATATTTTTACGTACTGAAATATTTTATCTTCTTTTCTCGCATCCTTTTTCATTATTTTCCGGTCTCTTTTCTTTGACATCTCTGATATTTTGAAGCAGTCATAATGATGAAGCCAAATTACATTTATAATGCCATTTACAATTTACATAATACAAACATATATTCCTGACCACTGTAAGAGCCTCTGCCAGTGAAGGCAGTGAATGGAGGCAGGGCACAAAAGAGTTTTATTGAGGTACCTACTCTCTATGCTATGTATGCACAAAAGGGGAAAAATGAAACCTAGGAAAATGGGAGTAACATTGCACAGGTCGATTCAGGGCCACCACTAGGCATAATCCCATGCAAAAGGGGTATATGTTAAACTAGAACTAAAATACAAACCCTGAATACAGAACAGATTATATCTATAAAAAGCCCTAAGAAGAGAAACATGAAACCATAAAAAATACCATAAGCTGTAGGGGAGAGTGTGTAAAGACGAGCCTATTTTTATTTTAAGTCCTCTCAGCAAGGAAATAATTGATACAGAAGTAAAACAAATGCATCTACCTAATATTTCAGAATGTTTACTCATAATTGACATGATAAGAATGTGTCTCCAAACGGGGGCTACGAAAATACGACTTATTAAGAAAGAGACGTTCTGTGGCAAGGGGTAAGTTGATCCTGGCCAAAGGGTAAGATGGTCCACATGGGGTATATTGACCAATTAAAGAAATATGGACATATTTAATAATAATCTACTACTCTAAGAAAATAAATTGAACAACAAATTCTCCTTTTCATTTTCAATGTTAATTTTCTCATTCATTAGCAATATCAAACCAACCAGATAAAGTTACAACATTTTAATGTGTCTAACTGGTGAAACATGTTTAAACATTTCTACTTCTGTAAACATTTAAGTAAGAGTACATAATCATCCATATTAAAGGCCATACAGCATACTATCAAACAGCAAAACACAATAAATACATTTAAAATATGATTTCCAAACATTTTTACTGAGTTAGTCTCACAAACAATGGCCAAATGCTGCCTCAATCACAACAAAAAAATATCAAATGTCACATTTTATGGGATGAAAAATAAACAGTTGTTCATTACATTACATTACATTACCAGCCGCTCTTATCCAGAGCGACTTACACAACTTTTTAGAATTTTTTTTAACATATTATCCATTTATACAGCTGGATATATACTGAAGCAATGCAGGTTAAGTACCTTGCTTAAGGGTACAACGGCAGTGTCCTCCCTGGGAATCGAACCTGCAACCTTTCGGTTACAAGGCCAGTTCCTTAACCATTATACTACACTGCCGCCCGTTGTTCCCTCTTTTCCAATTTCCTGGAATTGTCTTTAGGACAATCCATACCATGGCAAGGCTTGTTCATTTGCAGTGACACCTACACTGCCTGGCCAAAAAAAAAGTTGCACTCATATTTTGTTGGACTGCCTTTAGCTTTGATTACGGCACGCATTCGTCGTGGCATTGTTTCGACAACCTTAGGCAACGTCAAAAAAAACCCTCATCATTTTCCTTGAACGTAAAAGTGGGTTTTTCATTGACAGTACTTCCTCGGGTTCTACTGAGAAATCTAGCCCGCACTTCATCACCCTCAAGTTTCTCCACCAATCCGACATAATGCTAGTTTCTGTATTTGTTTTCAGAGTTCACCATCACAAAGTCACCGACCAAGAGGTGTGTGTTCTCTGTATCACTTCTCTCAGCCTTAGAACTCTCATATTCTGAGGTGTCGACGAGTGGGAACAGAACATCTCTCTCCTCAGGGCTACTGTCCACTATGATTTTCTTCTTGCTCTTGCTGGTTTGTTTGAGTTTTCCTTTATCATTTGTTCTTTATTTCCTTTTTCCCCTGCTGTTTATTTTTTTCGCTCTCCGTGAGCTCATTATATGGCCTGCTTTTCTTGTGTCTCTGGTCAGCTTCGTCTTTTCACTTGCTCACCGCTTTCCTTGCGGCCTGGGTTACTGACCTTTGGGTAGGGGACGTATATCAGCAGAAGACACATATTTACTATGGCGTGGAGACAAGCCAAGCTAAGTGTCACTTAGTGAAGCACCCGCAGGGCTCACGGGAGTTGATGAGGGCAAGTCAGCAGTCGCAGGAGCGTTAGCAGCAGCAGGCGGATCATCTGCAGGAGCAGGTTGCAGCTCAGGGGTTCGGGCCTGTCAGACAGCGCGGATGGCTCAAACTCAACATCATAGAAAATATCCAAAAGTCCAGTGGACCTGAATCCAGAGGTGATAATTGTGTGCTGTCATTGCTGACATGAACGCCTCATTTACACATCTGGGTATCTGATAAATGTTGGCTGTTTTGGCCTGGGTTGGATCTCATCCGACCATCCAGAGCTCTGTTGTAATAGGTCTCAAAAGGCCCAAAAACACACTTAGGGTCTAGGGACTGCAAGCGATGGGAGGTGTGGGGTGGAAGTGTAGCAACACCAATTCTTTTTGCAGTCTCCACAGCCCTCAGTGAAATGTGGGCCTCGTGGTTGTCGGGGATTAGCAGCACCGGGATGATCAGAGGAGCAGTTGGTGCGTTGAACTGCATGTTAAAGGCGCCTTCATTGATCCGGCCAGATTTGGTGGAGGCACCAATCGATCCTGCTGGTGCTCCCGTGAGGAAGTGGTCTTTGCATCGCACTTTTGGGAAAACAAACACGGGACGGATCCCAGTAGCATTAGCTGCGCAGACTGCAGTCACAAGCTCTCCTCTTTCAGCAGACGTGATAGCACCCACTTGCTTTTTTCCTTTCTCTGCCACTACCTGCTTTGGCGCCTGCACTGTTGTTACACCTGTTTCATCAACATTATAAATCATGTTTGGAGGGAATTTGAGCCTGTAAAAAAAAAAAAAAACATAGTTGAGACATTCAGAGTAGCAAAAACCTTATAACAAATATAAAAAGCCATAAAAACTAAAAAGCGGAACAGATATACTGATAGATGTAGCCAAATAGTTGAGGCCTAACAGATTTGCCAATGTATTTTTAATGTAAGTTATTAATTGCGTCACCTGTCCATCACTTTAGATAGATTGTCAAAGAACTCTCACACTGTAGTCTTGTTGAAGGCTGTTACCCTTCCTAAGAATGTCGCTTTAGGCATACGACAGGAGAGATGGTGGTCTTTAAATTAGTGAACCAATCTCAACCTAAAAGAATTTCCAATTTGGTAATCATTTATCTAACTTAGCCATTCAAGTGAAAATGCATTTACATGAGATGAGGTTGGCCTTGACTGACATTTGCTCCCCTAAACTCCTACCTGTCCCTTCTCTTTCCAATTACTAGGGACAGGAATCTTGTTGATTTGTGCCAGTTCAAATGCCAGCTCAAAACATTTCTTCGGAGTAAGACCATGGTACCGGTCAGCCAGGGTTTTGATGTGGTCTTCAAGCTCCTCTTCTGAATCTACTGTGAAGACCCTCTTAGCCTCCGATGTGCCTCTGTATCCTGTCATTTTTACTTGTTTCACTTCTCTCTTTTTTATGTATCTCTGCAGGGTTGGCCTGTCAATCTTCCTCTCTCTTGCCACTGTTCAAATTGATTTTCCACCCCTCACATCACTGCACTCTCCATTTCCTCAAGGGCTGTTGAGCCCCTACTGGTTTTTCTTTTGTAATTTCTCGGCAAGATTACTCTTCTACAATGTTAAAAATAATACCAGTTGTGCAGTAATATTTGGAAATACTCTTGTATACATCAGAGATTTAGCTTAACCTAAATACTTCAATTGTGGAATAGGTTTATCCACTGGCTTAACTTAACCAGAGCTTTTGGCTCACTTTACCCCACAGCCACCATTTTGGAAAACGGTGCCGTGCACAGTTATTCAGAACGGACCTGTTGCTAATTAGTTCACATCCTAATTACCTCACTCCCCCCCTAGTAGTACAAAAGGTGTGGATAGAGGGAGATCTAAGATGCAGTTTAAGAGGTGGGTCTTCAGTTTGCATATGGAGGTGGACAGGAGAGGCCCTTAAGGATTTTTGCCACTAGCCAGCCAGGTTAGTAGGCAAAAATGTCCACTAGCCCTGCAGAAATTTTACTAGCTCTGTTTATAACTTCATAACATGTTTTATAATAATTCCTTCACATTCACTGCATGAATTGCATGTTCATGTTCTATGAGTTGTCATATTTCCTGTCAGTATGTGAATCTGTTATGTGTTTTTCTGTTACTTCATTTTTGGTCGTGTTCGGTTTCGTTTGTGTGTTTTTGTTTTTGTTTCTGTCTCCCATCCACATGATGCTGTTTTCACTTCCCCATTGTGTCTGCCCCGCCTTCCGTCTCAGTCCCTGATTACCTATGTGTTTCACCTGCCCTGCTGTTCATCTGTTTCTCATTTGCTCATTAGTTCTGCGTAGATTTTTCCCCACTTCCTGTTTCCTGTTACCTGTTACCTGTACCTGCTACCTGTGTTTTCGACTTTTTGCCTGTTTCCTGTTTTCTGCCTTTGGATTGTGATTTTGTACTTTTTCCATGACTTCCAGGTTTGACCTCTGCCTGCACCCTGATGACGTCTTCGCCTTATCCCTGGTTTTTGACCACAATAAACTTCGGTTTATTTTTATGTGCTGTCTGCGCCTGAGTCCCTTCCGCACCCTGACATTTCCACGAATACTACTCATGGAACAACAAAATGTATTTGTAGATGATCTATGCTACATTAATAGAACAATCTCAAGTGAAAGTGTTGACCCAACAGTTTAAAAGCGACAGCATATGAAAAAGAATTATGCCTTTACTTGGAATAACAATTCATACATCAGGTTGTCACTGTTGAAATTAAACAATTGGGCAATTTACAATTTAACAAATGTACAATTTATAAAGATGACATTGAACAATTTAGGAATTTAATTCAGTCAACTGATGCTGCCACATTGTAAAACCTAGTACCACACTTCCTGGCTATTTCACTGCTGTAAATGACTTATCAAAATGTATTTTGTTGCCTCTGCTACATGCCAAATGACATTCAACAGGTGCAAATTCTAGGGACCAAAATTGCAGTATTGGGAAAAAAAAACGATTCATGGTGATGCGACTGGTTTCGCTCATCGCGAGAAGATGTTCACCGCATGAATCGTAACTGACAGGATTGTGTACCTGAAGTTTACCTGTTGCCATCGAAACTTGTTTGGTGACTAGAGAATGGATTAGGCAGGTGTTATTCAACTACCTTAACCCAATCACCGCCTGACTGGTCATCACTGGTTAGTCACTCATGTCGCATTTTACACAATAGACCCCCTTAAATAGCTGCTCAAGAAATCTCACTCGGCTGACGGACTAGTGAGCTTCACGGGTAAAGGGAGGGTGGAAAACCAGCAGTCCTCAGACTTCAAGGACCGAGATTTGAATACCAGGTGTATGGAGTATAGATGAGACTAGGGCTGTGTCCGAATCAGGACCCTTCCATACTGTTAAGTAGGCTTGTTTGAGTAGAGAGGACAAGAAACTAGTTAAGTAGGCACAATTTTATCTAAATGTAGTATACTTAAAACCGTGTATGATATACTTGCCTTACTTCCGGGGTTTCACTGAGTATATTCGGGAGCATACTTTTCAAGAAGTACGCAAACATTTTGGTCGCATAAATATGACGCGCAGCTTCATTTTAAAAAATGAGGAGCAGTTTCGCTGACGTTTTCCTTCAACAACAACAAAAACAACACATGACATGGCCGCGCAAGTGTGGGACGTCTTATGACAGTTCCACAGTGGTTGGAAAATCGTATGGAGGATATTTTTTGCGTACTGAATGTCGCATACTAAACAGTACACATTAAACAACACACATCTGCCAGTACACAGTACAGAGGCAACAGGACGCAGTAGATAGGGCTCTGATTCGGACACAGCCTGGGAGGAGTGACTACAGAGGGAGCGGATAGCCTGTCACACAAAAGTTGTGGAGTGGAATGATTTGGCTGGGGTATAAGGGACATTATAAGCAGACATGGTTTTACTGCCACTACCACTGCTATGCAGATGACACATTTAAGCAATAGATCACGAGAGGGAGTGCATTATTGGAAATATAATCACTGCGGTGACGTCGCAGCAATGAGACCGAAGGAGTACTCTCTGCAGTGATTATATCCAATAACGCACTAATCCTCGAGTGATCTATTGCTTGAATGTGTCATCTCGAATCTCATTGTTTTATAAAACTTTATATATCACTTAAACCAGGCAAAATTGCCCAGCTTGCCAAACTAGAGACCTGTCTTAAAGATATAAAGGCCTGAAAGACCCAAGAATTCCTCATATTGAACTCAGATAAGACTGAGAAATTGATAATAGGCCCCAAATCTCTTAGAGATAAATAGCTTTTCTTTAAATCTAGATAGTTTATCTGTCTCAACCAATGCACTTGGTTGCACTCAAATCTCTCCTTTCAGGCCCACATTAATAATATTACAAGAGTGGGCTTCTTTCACCTGAGGAACATATCTAAATTGAGTAAGTTGTTGTCCCTGCAGGATTTCTGTTTCATGCTTTTGCAACCTCTAGTTTGGTTCCTGTAATGCTTTATTGTCTAGTTGCACTAATTCAGCCTTAAAAAAATGTGGCCGCTAGAGTACTTACAAGAACTAAGAAATGTGAGCATATCTGACCGGCTCCCTTACCGGATGTCCATAAATCTAAAAAGAGGCTGCAATGATTATTATTAAATTGAGCGAAAATATCGTCCCTGTGCATGTGTCCTTGATCGCTACAATGGTGAGACCAGGACAGCGTCACTACAGCCTTACATACCATTTTTGGGGGTAAAACAACATTAAATTCTTCAAAATGGGTGAACTATCCAGAATATCTTGTTACTTGTCCTGTATTCTCCTCCAAGATTACTTCATTCACAAGGTGCTGGCTATTTGAAAATTCCAAGTATATATAAAATTACAATGGGAGGCAGAGCCTTCTTTTACAGAGCTCCCATTGCTAATAATCTCCCATTGCATGTTCGGGCTTCAGACACACTCTGTTTTTAAGTGCAGGCTCAAAAGTTGCCTCTTCAGTCAATCTTTTTGTTAAAGATGTCTGGGAAGGGTAAATCAAACCCACAGAGCTGTTACGTGAGCTGAGCTCACTGTTGCCCTAGCTGCCACTGCATGCGAACGCTCAGGTTTGCTGTCCTGTGCCTTGTTGGGGGTTACCGTCACTTCAGGATACTGTTCCGGATCCCTCTCAGTGGTTATGTACATCCCCTGTCTTCACATCTTTTACATGCTACCATAGCAAAGCACACTGGGGCTTTTACATATTACACTTAGGCCTCTAAATATGCAGCAGTTAATCTCATAATTACATATTATGCCTAATCCTTCTTCTCTTCTCTATTTTCTTCCCGGAGACTTCTGCTCCTTTCCCCGCCTTGACTTTGCACTTTACATCTCTCTGCTTCGTTTGCCACGCACGCTCGGCTCTGTTCGCTGAATTTGAACGCACCTCTGCTAATTAGCTAGCTCTGATTATAACCTGCCCAACCCATTTTATTGTTTGCCCTGCTAGATCCCTCGTTACATTTCTATTACCATTCATTCTATCTGAACTATTACACCGGGCTGGCCAGCGGAGGATGGGCACCCCTCTATAGTCGGGTTCCTCTGGAGATTTCTTCCCACTGGAGAGTTTTTTCTCACCACCTTTTGAGTGTTTTTCTTCCCACTGGGGACTTTTTCTTTACCTCAATTGCTCGGTTTTTTATGGTTCAGGCCTGGTCTGTTTGCCCAATTTTCTTTTGTATTTCCATTGCAAAGCGTCAGGCAGTTTTTTCAATTTAATTTTACATTTTTTTATTTTACCACAATGTGACATCCTTAATCCTGAACCATAAAGTAAAGGGGGCCTATGGCTTCTATAGTGCTGGTTATGCCTGCGTGTTTTAGTGGTAATCCGTCATAGAGGGTTTGACTTTTTCCTGGGACGTGAATTGACAGCCAGCTTGAACGTACACGGCACACTCCGTCTTGTGACATGCAGGGTGTGTCACACTCCCACGCATGTTGATTTATAGGAAGCGTTGCAGCAGAAACCCATGGAAGACTCCCATTGTATTGGCAAAGGGGATGCCTGCCACACTACCAATGGGGTGGCAAATCTGCTGAATCCAAAAACCAGCTGTGCATGGGTGCGAACACACAGGTCGTCAGACACGCATCTCACACCCCGTCACGAACACCCTGTAACACACCCATACTGTCCCCCACACCTATACACTCAGTAATAAGCTCATTACACACTCATACCAACACTGCCTCCAATCAACACATACACACATGCCTTGTAACTCAGTCATCCCAGTGCCCCTTCTGTCTGATGTATTTCTGTCTATGTTTTCCTCAACATAGATTATGCTGTGACGTGGCCACGCAAGCCGTGCAAGCTGCAGAGCTGTCTCTGTGTGCGCGTGTGTGTGTGCGCGCGTGTGTGCGTGTGTGTGTGTGTGTGTGTGTGTGTTCAGACCTTTGATCCTTACAAGCCAAACATTTGTTTTGAGGATCATGTCACCACTTGAGGTGTGAAATACTGAACCACAATTATATTTACACAACCTCTCTCTCTCTCTCTCTCTCTTTCTCTCCCCCCCCCCCCCCCCTCTCTCTCTCTGTTGCTCTCTCTTTGAGTTGATAAGTTAATGTAAATAAAGAGAGATTTGTGAACACTGCTGTAATTCAGTTTCCTCTATGGTTGTGGCTTGTGATGAAAAGGCAGCCAGAACAAAGTGCATTCCTCTCACTTGAGCTAATCTGTGGATAATGCGGATTTTTGGACTGGCATTTAAAGTGACATAAAAATAAGAAGGAGACAAAAAAACATGGCAACAAAGTTCTAAAACACAGAAGAAAATAATTATTGTAATCCCCGGTTCTTTGACAGCACATCTCATGAGAGGGTCTCATCCATGTCTAATTCCTTGCAAGTGTCCAATGCGGATATTCTCTAAGGTCTCTTTTATAGGAGTTTACTTTTCTTCTGCTAACACACACACACACACACACACACACACACACACAAACACACTGCTGTTTACCTCTCCATACTCAAGTGAGACGTGTGTGTCTGGGCATATATGTGTTTGACCTTGAATCAAACACCCCTAATATAGATAATGGCCTTTATTGTCTATGTTTGACTGTGGTCGCAAATAAAGAATTGACATATTAATGTGTACAACTGTGTGCCTCCATGTGTGTGTGTGTCTCGTGCCTGCAGTTCAGCCAAGGTAAATTAAAAATGGTGTCCTTTTTTGCTTTAAGAGGGGCAGGCATGTTGGGGGGGGGGCTTCATTTGATAGTGTCTTGTACTGGGGCTCTCCTATTTTATTTGTGTCTGTACAGTCCCTGTACATCAAACTGCCCCAGTACAAACCTTGGGTCAGGTTAATAATCCCTGTCTCAAATACTGTATATATACATATAGAGGGGTTGGACCAGACGAGACCTGACCCTAGGCTTTGGTGGCCCGAAACAAAAATGTTGTTATGGCCCAAAAGTGCCTAGACATAAATCAAAAAATTAATAAATAAAATAATAAATTGTGTGACCCTAAACGACTGCATGGACTGTTTATGGCTGTGGACAAATGAATGGAAACACCACGTGAAAAAGGACTTTAACTTTGAAGCAGCCAAAACACAATTACAAAGACAGCTACACAGGTGAGTCATTAAGTTGAATTATTCCACAGATAAAGCAATCAGTTGATAAATAATAATGAGATAAGTAAAAAAATAATTGTACATAATAAATAGATTTGACAGATACATTCACTAACACAGACACACACACACACACAAACACACAGACCGGTGGTCATGCCATATTACAGCACCCATATATTGGTTTATTCTTTTAATAACTTAATATCTTAATTAATAACTTATCTGATCTTAATTAAAAACATAATGAACTGAAATGCAGCTGTGAGCTGGAGCACCTCTTAACACTGCACTTGTTTTTATTTGGGTGTATATTGAGTGCAGCTCGGCGCTAATGCTTCAAATGTTTCCAAAGTATACTTTCAGACCTAACAGAGTAAACAGACTGCCCAGGAGTAAACTTTGGGAGCAGCCCTAAAGAAACACCCCACAGGCTTCCTTTTTATTTTTTACGTGTGTGTTTACGAATATGTTGTCATCCATGAAACAACATCAGCAAAAAGAACAGAAAGAGCACTAGTACAGAGTACAGTCTCATTTAATGCTACGAGGACGTCAATTTCCTGATCTGGTGAATTACCCTGGAAGCTGAATCTCTGAATAGGTCTCTACACTTGAGAGCTTGACTCCTTGTGTGGAAGCCTTTTGGGTTCAGCTGCCACAACCCCCTGAGGGGAGGGTGAGCATGGCCCCCTGCCCCGGCTCTAGGAGTACTGCTGAACAACGACTCGGGACTGTGTCCGAATCAGAGCCCTACACCCTTTTGAGTACGCATATTTGAGTCCACTTCGTCAAAAAGCTTTTGAGTGGGCGACTTTTTCTCACAAATGGGGGCACTAAACATACCAGGATGAAGCCCTTATTTCCGGGGCTTTGTTGAGGGAATTCAGGAGCACACTCATCTGCAGAACTGTGCACTCACCCGACAATTTCAGTAAGTAACTCGGAAGTAAAAAGGTAAAAGACGTAGACCATGGCGCTAGGTCCCAGACAGGGCATTAGCAGGGCTGGAGAGAGGATGAGGATGGGTAGCCCACATCCATTCCACATTAAGCTCGCAGGGGAAGAGAGACGAGAGGAGTGTGAGAGGGGAAGGGAGCCGTTTGTGTTTGTGTGTACGTGCGTACGTACGCGTGTGTGAATGTGAGCATGAGTGTTTGCGTGTGCTCGGATGTGTGTATGTGTGTGGTGTCATGTGCCCGTGTGTTTGTGTGAGTGTGCTTTTAAATGTGCGTGTGTCTGTGTGTACAGTATGTGGGTGTTTGTGTGTGAAATTAGGCTGTGAAGTGGCCACAAGCCAGGTAAGCAGAACAGCTGCTTGTGTGTTTGTGTGTGTTGTTCAGCCAAGGAAAATGGTGTCCTTTTTTGCTTCATGAGGGGCAGGCTTGTTGGAAGAAAATGAAACTTTCTGTTAGATAGTATCCTGTACTGGGACACCTTGTTTTATTCTTTTGTGTACAGTGCCCCCTGTATGTAAGTGTCCCTGTACATCTAATTGCCCCAGTACAAACCTTGGATCAGGTTAATAATCCCTGTCTCAAATACTGAAAATATGAATCACAAAAACTATGTTTTAAGTGAAATGCTCGTGTTTGCCAAAAGCCTCAAAAGACAGGAAATTAAATTGATCACCCCTAACGCAAACATCATCCCGCTCTCCATCAAGGCGTATCAGCACAGAGCTTTGACAATTGCTACAGCCCTGTCTACCGCTCTCAGTAATACACATGCAGGGGTTGGAGCAGAGCTGGCCATAGGTTTTTGTGGTCCTAAACAAGAATGTTGTCGTGGCCAAAAAGTTCTCCAACATAAATCACGCCCGGAAAAAAATAATAATAATTTCAATTTGTGTGGTCCAGGGATAGTTATGGCCTTAAACGACTGCATAGAGTGTTTATGCCGGAGCCTGCTCTGGATTGGACAAATTAATGGAAACGCCACATGAAAAAAATAATTTAACAGCCAAATCACAATTACAGAGACAGCTACACAGGTGAGTCATTAGGTTGATTGCAAATTGGCAGCATGTGTCAGCTATAAAAGAGACTGATAATCAAAACTTTAGTGTAAGTTTCTAAAACAACATGATGAGGCAACCAACAGAGTTCCAAAGAGGTCAAGTATTGAGTGCCCGAATTGCAGGTGTATCAGTCACAAGAACTGCAAAATTATGTAATGTGACAATGGGTTGAAAATTATGAAAACATTTGGCAAACACGAACATAGCCTACTGCAGCAGCGGAGCACGGTCAGTGGTCGCAAGTCAAAGCTCACTGTCAGGGACAGACACGCATTTAACAGGATATTTGCTAAACACCCCCCAAGACTACGGCCTGAAAAATGACCACGGACTTGAGTCCAGACAGAATTGCGTGCATGCGCCCCTGCCAGGGATCGGATTCTTCGTGGTGGGGAATGACATATGCGATCGGGCGTGCGGTGGCATGCGGTATGAAGTCACGGCCTCGTGTCAGCCTGGCGGGAGGGTAATCCCCGTTGGTCCCGGCTGAAGGGCTGCAGAGAAGGGAAAACAATAACTGTACTGTGTGTGCAGAGGGTGGAGCTGTCACTGGCTGGGTGAGAGGGCCAGAGGGCGCACCTATTTTTATCAGTGGGGGTTATTATTATTATTAATAAATCACCACCAGCATAATATATTTAATCTTGGCGGCACTTGGCGTAATCTGGCATAATCAGATGTTGGTCCAGGTGTATTCCATCCACAGGTTATATATCGCTGCCAGGTGTTGAGTAGGTTAACGTTCTCGTACAGACATTCTGATTCTGGTGAAACAATTCAGTCCCAGATGTTAAACATGTTAAAATGGCCTCTTCGTGACAGACCTGGTTTATTTCCCGCTTCAGCGTAGCCTCTACCCAGGACCCTCTTGGGATAATGATTAATATCAATTCACTGCGTACGCCGCGACTGGACGTGGTCACACCAGTGATCTATGGGTTTGGCGCCAAAGGTTGCCAGGTATAAACGCCTTCATTTAACAATGCCGAACCGAATCAACTCGCAGCAGCTGTGATGAATTGCGTTGCTGCGCCTTTTCTACACAAGATAAGAGCCTGATGTGACCATACCCGACCCTTATTTTGAAATATGCAATGTATTGTATAAGAACCCTGTGTCTATGCTGTAACAGTTTCAAGGAAAACAATTTGCAAAATGAGTAATGATGAGTAAGGGTAATTTGTTAGAGGTTTTTAAATAAAATGATTAAACTATTTCTTGGGTTGAATGGAAATTCGAAGGTAATTTTCCTTCAGAATCATAATCGTACATTTTAACATCGTACCCAAAATATGCATGTGCCCTGCATATGGGGCGTCATGTAAAGAGAAAGCGCACACACCGTCTCCACCTACTACACAATTTACTTAGTGGGGTGAGTGAGGGAGAGGGGTGGGGGGCGGAGGAGGTGTGTCTATCTAAATGAGTGTACAATGTACAAATTATCTTGTATAACTTGGATCAAACTGTCAAACTAGACGTTGCAGATCAAATATGGATCAATATTCAGCAACTATTTTTATTTCTCACCTCAAATATTTTCAGAAACATATTTTAGTGGACTGTAAAGGTGGAATGAGAGAGTTTATGAACAGGCCACCACGTTGTTCCGCTTTAAAAACCTGGAGCCAAAACCAAAGGACCATAGTGCGTCTAACCAATCAGTTGCCGGCTATTTCCATTGGGCAACAATTGTCCATATGACGTAGGGGTACTCCAAAGAGCTATTCTGACATCACTATGTTAGCACTAACTTTCAGCACATTGAACTGTTGCACGTTAGTCCTCTTCTATTGAAGTTTCACTGAGAATTGTAGCTTGGGCCCAGGGTGATTGTTGCCAATGGTGGCTGTTGAGATCCTTAGAGGCCTCGACAGGGCAAATGCTGATGATGAACGTTGTCGTGTTCAGTCGTGTTCTACGTTACCCGTGGTGTGACCCGTATTTCATGTGTCAAAACAAATGTTTTCGTTGTATTGTCATTTAGGCGAATGGAGGTGTTTTTGAACTTAGAGTGTACTGCACTAGAGTATACTGCACAATGTAAACAAATATGTTGTTTCTATATTTTTGATGTCACGATAACAATATTTAAGGCATAACTTTAACTTAGAGTCTTGTTTTAGGTTCATCTGAACTGCAGCCTCCGCTACATTTTCTGAATCCTTGCTGTACAATGGGAGAACGGAGAGGGCATTATAACACAAGATACATCAAAGTTTCGGGCTCTGCACATTTTCTTAATTTTGTAACTGTGTGTGAAATATTAGAAGAGATGATAGAACCCAGCTCAGGAACTGTAAAGCACTTTGAGCGTGAGAAAAGCACTATATAAATGTAAGCAATTATTATTATGTGAAACCGTTGAGCAACAGGAGCGCATAAATTGCATCCCGCACAACAGTTTCTCATTTGAATACTTACACTAACAAAGCTTTCAAACATTCACTGCTAGACCGATTCATAGAGATGTCAGTGCGCACACAACCTTTTTGCTAATTTCATAGATTCCCCCGCCGTACAATATAATATATATATATATATAATACAATATCTGAAACTGAATAAAAATGAATAGCCCAAACCTCCGTAAAGCCGGTCATTACTAATAGTGGGGATAGTGGCTCTTGATGGATCGCGGCTTTACAGACACATACAGTGGGTTTAGAGCTGCAGATTATAAGGCTGCAGTTCGTAACTACTTTAGGGTTGGGCTCCCTAGTCACTCACCTGGTTATCTTATACCTTATATACCCTATATCCACCAAGAGACCCAGAAACTGACACGCAAAGTGAAAGGCAGACAACAGCAATAGCAGCGTTTTATATTATCATGCCGGAACTGAATTATTTGAAATGGGAAATGGGTTTTCACTGTCCCCTTTTGTTCTTGTATATTTATATCTATTAAAAGCCTGAAACACCTGTAACTTGAATCTTGTGTGTCGAGGTGGAGGAATTCAATCCTCCACCTCGACAAACCGGCCTACATTTCAGACTAAGAAAGGATTTCAGGAAGTGATATTTGCGTGGCATTTTCCCCTTCATCTGAAGCGAAGACAATGGGCCGTAGGAAATTACCGTTTTGAAAAACGGGGACAGGAGCGGCCTGGGACTGCACTACGTAAATCGCTGCAGTGGGTAGAAGCCTCCAGAGGAAGAAAATGGGACCAACCAGCACGAGAGGGAACTGTAGATTTCGCCTTTATCTCCGCGTACGACTTGGTGGCGTAATAAGACCTCTGTGTTTCTGTCACAGAGCGAAGGCGTAGGGAAGTGTGACAGAGAAAGAGAGACGTGAAGACGTGTCGGCGGGGGAGATGATGCGCGTGCGAGTATCCGAGAGGGAGAGAAACAAAATGCCTGTCAGTGACAGTGTTAATGCGTGCGTGCGTGTGTGTGTGTGTGTGTGTGAGAGAGAGAGAGAGAGAGAGAGAGAGAAGGGTGGAGAGACAAGGACTATAGCAGGCTCTGGGTCTTTGCTGTGCTAATTAAATCCTGCAAGTCTACGGTTCTGAAAGATGATTCCTCAAGTGGCTCCTAATTTTCCAGTATTTGCACACGACTTGCTGCTCATAAATTATTTAAGAACCTCAGCTCCCGGGACCCCGCACAAAATGAAAGGGCTAACTGCATATATAGTAACTTTATAAGCTCAGTATACAAGTGTCATACTTCAAATATCAAGGCATATACCACTGCTATCTTCATCTCTTGAATGTTATAAAACATCTTTCATTTCCATTACAAAAATCTTCCTTTGAATCCTCTCCTATGAATTCCTCACATTTGAAGTCAGTGCCTCAGGAGGAATAAATACAGCCTGGTTCTTAAGGTGTGTGTGGTCCGTTTGTACTGCCTCTGGTACCACTGTCTCCACTGTCTGTCACACCATTATATCACAGTAATGCTTGGCACGGGAATATATCACCTGATGGCCATTTCCATTCAGCCATATACAGTGTATATACGGTATATAGCACTGCTGCAGAACGGCTGGAGGCCTTCCCTGGAGGGCTCCGTCAATGGTGTCCCATTAGTTCCAGGGATTCGCACCCACAACACGCAGGTTCAGCCCCCCCATCCTCATGTTGCTGTCTAAACCTCACATGAGCCGCGTTTACAGTAAAGCCGGCTGGAAAACCGAAGGGAGTCGGTGGAAAACTCTCCGGTTCATAAAGATCACTGTCCTAATGCATGCACGGGCTCTTATCCGTGGTTTATAGGGGCTCCAGAATAGAATGCTGAATAGTTTTCTGTACCATTAGGGGACAGAAAGAACAGGAATGGAAACCCTGAGATCCCTGTTTCGCTAGTGCTAATGTTTGGATATTTCTTCAGGTCTTTTACAGTGATGGGTTCTACTGTAATTATAGACAACTTTTTTTCATTTGTTTTTCAAAATAAATGAAACATTCTGACCCTCCGAGCTATAATAACACACATTTCTTCCAGTCCACCTTCAGGGGGAAAAATGAAAACAAACAAAAACCTGTAATAGTAATTACTTGGCGTGAGTCATTAACATGTTCAAATGATGCTTTCCTTTTTTAGACACTGCTTCCTGAGCCCTTGTCTTCAGCAGCCACGGGCTGATCTTTATTTTCAACATTTGTGCAGCATTTAAAGGAGCTATATGTAACATTGACACCAAGCATTTAAAATGGGTACTGCAGTCCAAATTCACAATATTGGAGTCTCTGCCCTCCCCCTCCTCCCCAGACTCGGGTTGCCAGGTTGAGGACACTGAACGAACACGAGCGCAAGACGAGCCGAGCGCAACATTATATTTTGAGACGAGCTTGTTGTATTTTGACAATGACAAGTTGATCAGCTAATGTACGTATACGTTTGCAATTTATTTATTGTTTGCAAATTATAAACCAGCTCATGTGGATTTTTTATAACTCTGTCAATGTTAGCTAGATGCATGGCTGGCTATGTTTATGGTCACACAGATATAAGCTAACGTTAGTGGTATGTTTAGCTAGTAACTATATACATATATATATATATTTAAATCTTTAGCAAGCTAGCTAAATTAAAATTATGTTGAACTTAGCTTAGGCATTCGTAAATCGGCTGTCGGAGTGCTGGAGTACGTCTGGTTGTTCGTAATGGGCAGTGGGCGGAGTCAACTCGGAGAATAGTGAATCACACAGGCCAAAACAAATACAGATGTTCCGACCTGGAATGGAAATTTCAAAGGAGAACATACTGGCTGTAGCATTGTTGTCGGAGAAGCCAGTATTTCAACTTAGCATGTTTCCTTAATCTCTGATGACATATCATGGTCATTTTATGATTTAGTACAGTAAATTTGTTACATATAGCTCCTTTAACTTCCCTCTACATACACATCCACATCTACACACACTCTAAGGAACAGACAGGCACAAACACACACACACACACACACACACACACACACACACACACACACACACACACACACACACACACACACACACACAAGCATTAGCATCCACAGAAACAGACTCAAGATCAAAATACACACATGCACATAATGGCCACGTTCATGAACAACAGTCACGTTCTAAAGGTACCCATTCACTTATTAATCAATGTACACACGGCAAAAACAAATTAAGAATTCCAGGAGTAAAAAAAAACTCCCCGCGACAAAAACAAATGTGATTTTCTCCTACTTCCTTTCGTATTTATAGTGCATCGTGTTTCCTTTTCTTCCTGTCGTCTCCGCATACTGGAAATTATTTAAAGGATATGCAGTCATCAAGAAGTGAAATTAGGGCTAATTACCACCGCGATCATTTCATTCGAGGAGGCACCCTGGGACAGTTTTGTGTGACATCATTCCTGAGCTGGGTTCTCAGTTGACGGTTTTCTCGTGACACCGCCATTGCTCACCTCCCCTCCCACCAGTATCCTTTTCAACCGCACCGGTGCGAACCCAGCGACCTCACCACAGCGTGGGGAGGATTTTATCATTTCAACCAGAAATGCTTTGTCACCGTCGTCACGGCAGCTGCTAGATTTGCAGCTGCTCTTCCTAGGCACAGAACTCAGCGGTGCGCAGGGCTGAAATAAGAACTAGAGAGAGAGAGCAATAATCTGTGAGATCTGTATGAAGCATCGCTAAGCATAAATCCACACACAAACCCAAGCTCCCAAAAAAATATGGACGTACAGTGCCCTTTATAAGTACATGCAATGCAGTTATACTTTAGTCATGTTCAAGGTTATAGGGATGAAAACTCATGAGTAGCCATTTTTTTCACACTTGATTTTTATATATTTTTTTTTTAACTCCATGCTCAAAAGGCGAAGGATAGCCATCTTTGTTGTCATATATTGCCAGTGCATAGTTAAGGCTTTTGAGAGTTATCTTTCGGTGAATAGCGGACAACTTATTAAATTTTTATTTACTGTTCGGAGGCCGAACCCGATGTGTGGGTTTAGCCGCGTCTTACCGCAGAGGCTGATAGAAGGTGTACGTGCGTCTTTATCTCGGTCCCCTCAGAAACGCAGGTCTGCAGCAGATTACATTACATTATTTATTTGCTTGGCAGAAGCCCTTATCCAGAGCGACTTACACAGCTCACATTTTCCTTTTTTTTATGTTATCCATGTGCGCAGTTGGATATTTATTGAAGGTATTGAGCTCGACCTTGCTGAAGGGTGCGGCAGCAATCCCCCACTACCCGTGAGGGATTTGAACCTGCACCCTTCGGGTTACAAGGCCAGATCTGTGAGCACGTCTCTGTAATGCCTCCGCTACCACGTTCCGCGCTGAAACGGAAGGCAGTAAAAATTTACATTCTCTTCCTGGAATAATAATTATGGATTCAATCAAAATTTGTCCTTAACTTTGACCTACAAATAGAAATGAGTTCTAGGTAGGTTTTGCCAAAATGAAACCAACTGTTTGTGAAGTAATACTTGCATTTGATTGAGTTTAGACCCCCCTGCCCTCCCCCCCAAAAATAAAAGTGATATGATATGACACCACAAGACTGTGGGAGGCAGCTGAAAAACGTTTGAAGTGTGGAAGTCTGTAAATAGCGATGGCTATCTGAATTGATTCCGTATGCGGTTAGCCTTCCCCTGAACTGCTATTTCCCAGCCCGGTAACATAGCCCTGGCTTTAAACCCATCCTTATACTGCTTGCATACGCAGATTTGCCCTGATAATAGCTTTGCATAGTTTGGACTGAAATGCATACTCCCTCGCCATTATTTTATGCTTCTGCTACAACTATCTGCTAATTTCGGCTGATTGTTATCTCTCTCTCTCTCTCTCTCTCTCTCTCTCTCTCTCTCTCTCTCTCTCTCTCTCTCTCTCTCTCTCTCTCTCTCTCTCTCTCTCTCTCTCTCTCTCCTCTCTCTCTCTCTCTCTCTCTCTCTCTCTCGGATACTTGAGCAGCCACATTCACTTTGCTCAAGCAACCTACTTAATCACCGAGTAAGCTGGTGTGGATTTCTGGGTAATATCCTCTGTTGTAGCAATTCCAAAAACATGTAGTTTGGTCCAATGTACAGTACATTGGGCCTCATTTATCATTCAGACGTACATACAAATCTGATCGTAAAGTGAGCGTAGCCTACGGCCATTTTTAGGGAAATTTCCGGATTTATCAAAATGAACGTGGGTGTACCTACGGCACGATGAAAAT
Source organism: Synaphobranchus kaupii (assembly GCA_029718625.1). Lineage (NCBI taxonomy): Eukaryota > Metazoa > Chordata > Actinopteri > Anguilliformes > Synaphobranchidae > Synaphobranchus > Synaphobranchus kaupii. The sequence continues at coordinate 60,407,003 of CM056383.1, read as the reverse complement.
CTCACGACCGCTCCCGACCTCGCGTACCCCTTTCCCAGTGGCGAGGCAGCGACATTGCATGCGATGAAACAGCGAGGTAATAGTTGTGCAGCCTATAAGCAAATAACTTTCGTTCAGAGCACTGCGGAGTCAACAGGTGACAAACAATAAGGTGCTCTTTGAAAAACATTTTTTAAATCAGAGTTCGCCTTAAATGAGTAGCTGATCATAAAAATGGCACGTCCAAGTCATTCCATTTATGGAAATATTAAAAGCCGTTAATGCATCTGGGCAATATTTTAAAATGCAATTGACCATTGACCAAATTGTGTAGCCAAATTGTCAAAAATAGTGTCTGAATAAGTTGATTTTTAATCACTATTAGTTTAATCGCAGCCTAAATGGAATGAAGCAGAAGCCGATTAAAATGATTATATCAGGAATAGCCTCTGCATAAGTATTTATTGGAGACAGATATGAAAATAATTACGCCAGTCATGTTGTAGCCTATGCAAGATGCAAAACTGCTCATGTTTTTTCTATAAATCCGATATAGTTCTATTAGCCTAGAAGACCTAACGAACGTCGGAACCGGCGTGATATAAATCTTGACGAATCAAGTCACAGTCGCGTCTTCTATCACGTTACATGTCGTCACGTTACAAATATAGATAGCCTAATAAAATGGGCGTGTGAGTATGGTAATTCATAATGACGTAAACGCGCTAATATACGATCAAGTCTGATTTATCATAAATTTACAGTCAGATCAGTGATTTACACAAGTTTGATGAAGCACACATGAGAATTTTGCACGCAAGCTGGATCTGTCAAATACACGCTACTTTTTACGACCATATTGATAAATGAGGCTCACTTTATGTATTGTGTAAAACACTGAAGAAGTATTGATTTATCTATTAATTTATTAGGTTGTCCTTTGTGTTTGATATTCATAAAAGCTATAACAAAAACCACATTCACAGGATACAACAACTGTCACCTGTCAACTACATATGGGAGGAACAGATTGTTCCTGTATGAATCAAGGATTTGGGCATATCTTTAATCTCCCCCGACTGGCGTACTGCACAGCCCGTTGCTCAGAACCATTAATTGTCTTCCTCCGGTCTGGTCTCCTCTCTGAATTGTGTCAGTTGTGGAAACGACCGTCAGCTTCACAGGTTTGTGTGTTTGCATCGTACAGAGGCTACGACGAAATTACTGAACTAAGCACATTGAAGTTCTGACACACACACAGCCCGCTAACCCGCAGACCCCCACATGTCATAGTTTGGTTTATTTGTCGAGTTTTGGATTATTTATTTTTTTTATTTTCCATTCTTACGTGGAAATAAACCACTTTTCCTCTTCAGATGTCACTAAGGGCCTAAAAGCGAGACGAACCCTGACGTGTTTTGGAAACTTTCCTGTCAATCCCTGTGGATCCCCCAGCTAATCCTTTAACTAATTGCTGTGCCCTAAAGCATGTTAGCCGTGCATTCGGTCAGCTCCTTCGGTCAGCTCCTGTTACGAGGAGCACGGGGGCCATTAGTGCTATCGCGCGCGCTCAAGATCCACGCTCTGTTTTCGTAACGGGCGGCTCAGGCGATCTGCCTAAACACGGGGGGCTCAGGGACTGTCTGCTCTTCCAGGGAAACGGACCTCCGCCTGTCCGCTTCAAAGCCCGCGCACGCTTGAGTGAAAGCAGGTGCGTGCTGTCTGGCCCTGAGCTAGGCGGGGGGTTGGGGTGGTCTCCGAAATGTCTTGATTCTCTCCAAGGAGGCCTTCGGACGAGTGGGGTAGGGGGGTGATGGGAGCTCCATAAGCTATCGGATTTCTCTGCCTCACTGTTGATACCTTGAAGACAGCTGGCTGGGCTACTTTAGCAGGAAGCCATTTTACATCATGACCCCTCCACTACAGGCTTTCTCAAGGTCTCCTGTCCTCTTTCAGCACCAGGGTTAAATCCTGTCTGTTCCACATAGTATGTGTACATCCGTTTAATTACAGGATGAAGGAGTGCTCTGGGGAAATGTACTGAATGAGAAAATAATAATACCGTATGTGTTTTTTAAAACCAATTATTTTTTGGTTATTTATTGCTTATTCATTTTTATATATAAATTTTCTCTCTGTACTCTGAAGTTTTTTCTCCATCCTCCCATCCTTCACCTGCAGATTAATGTGTGTAGTTTTAATTGTGTGTTGGTATGTTCTTTGTAAAAATCCTACTTCCTCCAGTACCTATCTACAAACATCAAACACGTTTTTCTCCCCCACAGAAAGACTTTCCCCCTCACAGACACATGCTATCCACCACACACACTTTTCCTCTACAGATACACAGGCACATGCTATCCAAAGTGTTGTCACCCACTTATTTGAATGCAGGCATTTGTCTGCTCCTCACCTTTCACCCCTATCTCATAACCCCTGACCCATAACCCTTTCCGTCTGACCCCTGACCCTTAAACCTCAACCCGTCCGGTGACAGAGGGGAAGGATCTCATTCAGGAACTCTCTCATCACTCCCAACCCTTTTTAAAACGATTCCCCTGTTTTCTCCCAATTTGGAATGCCATGTTGCTACAACCTCTACTACACCCCAAAAATTGTGCAAAAAAGTGCCTAAAAAGGTACAAACGCTTGTCACTGGAGTGGTACCCTATAGTTAAAACAAAATAATAGCAATAATAATTAATTTGTACATTTTTGCTTGTGAAAGATTCTTATTAGTACCCAAATAGAACATTGTTATTGTACATTCCGTGTACATAAAGGAAATTTGTATCTTAAAGAACAAAAATGTACCTCCACTGTACCTTTATTTCTGAGAGTGTATCAATAGAAGAAGCATGTGATGAGGACAGACACAATGACTGAGCAAAAAGTACAACGCAATAACTCTTAGTGCTAATATATATCCTACTAAAACCTGGCGATGCATTTTTGTCCCCTGTAGAGGACATGTTTTTCTGGTCTTAATCTCAAGAACCATATATTGTCATATGCTGAAACCTACACTGGGAGGGACATTCAAATAAAATAACATTTTTGAAAATATTTTCACTGCAATATTTTTTTTCATCCAGAACAATTGTTATTATTATTATGTCAAAAAAAAAAAACTGAAATGCTACTACTCAGGATGGTGGAAGAGGCACCTGGTCATTAGACTTGATTAAAGGGAGTCACCTTCAGCTGCACCTCAAATCGCCTGGAGCTGAACTCCCCAGACCAGGTGCAGAACAGTTAAAAACCAGTCTCCCAACTGACCCTACTCTTTTAAGCTGCAGCAAATCAGCCCATCGTGTCCCTCACTGAACAGACTTACTGAATAAGTAGTGACAACACCTTTGCTTTGGGCAGAGGCGGCTGGTTTATTTTTTTATTTTACTTTATTTATGCAGGGCGATCACACTGAGACAAGTCTCATTTTCAGATGAGCCCTGTGTAAACACCAATACAGATACAATAGAAGCAAGGAAACGAGAGATAAAAGCAATAAAAATAAAAATAATTAAATAAAGTAAATAAATTATATACATATAAATTGATATATACATAAATATACAAGCAAGACAAATACACAGAAACATCTAAAAACAATTGCATTCATCTATAAAAATATCCATAATCAAGAGTTTGAACTCATCAAGAGGAACAAGGTGTTGGAGCCCTAGCGAGCCTTGAAGGTTGTTCCAAATGTGAGGTGCATTAAAACTAAATGAGGTTTTTCCCAGCTCTGTACTCACTCGAGGGATCTCCAGTGCCAAGCGTTCCTGCGAGCGTGTGTTGTAATTGCTGGTTTTGTATTTGAGTAGTGAGCATAAATAGTTAGGTCATTCTTGAATAAGAGCTTTATAGACGAACAATATGCTATGTTGGGCTCTCCTTACATTAAGGGAGGGCCATCCTACTATTTTTTAAAGCTCGCAACGGTGTGTACGGTAGCTGTCCCTGGTAATAAAACGCAATGCAGAATGGTAAACTGAATCCAATTTTTTAAGAGATGAGGGTACAGCATATGTGTAAATTGTATCAGCATAGTCGAGTACAGGGAGGAGTGTCGCTTGAACAATAATCTTTCAACTCTCATAAGAGAAACATGGTGAGCTCAAAATAGACGGGGCGGAACAATTACAATTAAACTCATCGTTGTTCTCAACCTGTTTTCATAAGTTTTCCTTGATTAACAAGTGTGCCAACGATCTGAATAATCCATTAGCAGGTAAAGACACAGCCTCTTTCCTCATATCATGTTAGGGAGATTAAACGATCAATTCTACTTAGAAAAATCAGTTTTAATCACTAAGGGCCTGATTTACTAAAACGTTTAGCAAGTGCAAAAACTTTTAGCACACGCAAAACTACTAACACAACCAACGATTGGTGCAAAACAAATACCATGACTAATCATTTGTCATGTTCCTGGTTTTGCGTGTGCTAAAAGGTTTTGCGCACGCTAAAGGTCTTTAGTAAATCAGGCCCTAAGTGCACAAAGAAAAAAAGATACAACACTCTGTTAACTACCGCGTTAGCTTACAGCGCAACCTGCAATAATGTTGATTCATTTTAAATAACGATAAAATGTGGACAAATGTTGTGGTGCAAATATCCATCCATCCACCCGCTTATTCCTATTCAGGGTCAGGGTGGGGTGGTCGGAGCCTATCCCAGCATACATTCAGCATTTTGGGAAAATTGAGTATTTTGAGAATTAATTGCTGAACTGTTAATCAAGGAAAATGATTAAAAACCGGTTGTGACTGATCATCAGTTTAGGGGGAGGTTTTCCGTCCCCATCAATTTTCGGCTCAACAGCCGCCACTAGCTGTGGGGGATGTTACTTTCCAATAGATGGCAAAGTGACAATAATAAGGGCACCCACAAGAAATGCTATAGCCATTGTGCTGTTCCTGTTATCACATGTGTTGCTTGTTCAGTCATATTTACTTGCATGGCAGGACTCTGTTTCAAAAAATCAATATGCTGGAAGTTATATTTTAGCAGCCGCGGGTGTTATCAAGTCCATCTCCAGTCTGTAATCATCTCCAACGATGAAGGAAGTCACACTGAAAAGAAAGAACAAAAATGAATATTATGGCGGCTGGCTGGCTCACTCGGTTAAGTACATCGATGAGCCCCACGGTTTTGGATCGGTTTTGCCAGACTGTGGCCGGTAGCTCCATAGGGCGATAGCATCGGGAGGGTTCAGATGTACAGGGGTCCGCATTTTGTCGCTCTCTAGCGACCCCCGCTGGTCGATCGAGTGCCCTTGGACTGCGTGCCAAAGGTAAAGTATGAGGCGTCTTCGTCTGACTGAATTCGATGCGAGCTTGGCTGTGGAGTACGGCGTGAAGAGAGGCAGGCTGGCGACACTCTCCCAAATCGGCAGCGGGCCGCGCCGGCAAATAATTGGACATTCCAAATTTCGGTGGGAATTGGACACGTTCAGCCCCACGTTGGGTGCCAACATATTTTTTTTTTTACTTGAATACTTTGCTCATTGTTTGACAGTTGCGATGCTATTTTAGTTTGCAGTACAGCAGGGCGTTATACTTGTCACATATTTTGTGAAAACTTTGACTAATATATTGCCATGGAAACCCGTAGTGATCTCATTAGAATTTTTTTTTCCTTTCTGCAAACCTCCCAGAACTTGTGGTTCATTATCTGTCAGAAAGCATAATGCATGTACCTGTTAACAGCTGTTCTGAACCTGGCCCTGTAGTTTTGATGACGTATGTAGAATGTTTATATGGTGCACAGTGGTTTGGTTGTTAAATGCACCTCTGATATCATTACTGCACACAGCATTACTGGAAGTATATTTATTTTTGTGTGAGTCAACATTTTGGGCTATATATTCTTTCCTGCTTCATCTTGTTTACTAAGAGTAATTTTACATTTTACTTTGGGCACAAGCTGTCTGTGCGTGTGTGTGTGGGTGTGTTTGTGTGGTCTTGCTGTTCTTGTTGTTTTATTACTATTTTTTTATTAAATACTGCTATTCACCCCTTTATAATTCACTTTAAACTTTAAAATAAAAAATGTTCATTCATTCCAATGCATAGTTTGGTCAGTTAGGCCACCATCACAATTATGGAAAAATAAAAGGCGAGTGACGGGTAAGGCCACATGCCGCCTGAGTACAGTTGCCTGTGAAATATTGTGGCTGCTCGGCTCGGCTCTTGTTTCCCTCTCATTTGTTTGGTCACAGGCGGCACCGGAGGTGCTGCCGTCAGGCACGCAACGCTTCTGTCAGAGGTGACGCTATAAATAATGCAATCCTCAGAAAGGTCACCCCTGCTATCGAATCAATAAAAATAGAAAAGTTTTTGAGAAGCGCTTCTCTCCTGTCACTGAATTCCCGTGTGAAAGGGAGATTTGTCTGCCTGGGGGCGATGAAAAATCACCGAACTGAATATCAGATGTATCATTGCCATCCCCTCGGCGGGTCTATAGTTACTTATTTACAATGTGCCTACGCAGTGCACCTTCCAAGAATGTTGCCGTGACTTTGAGCCAACGCAGCAATGTTACGGGAACATCACGGCCATGGGAAGTTTTGCACAAGCTGAGCAAGGAGCGGTATTGAATTTCAGAGCATTCGAGCCTATATCTTTACCCCTTTTAAAATGAAAGATTTTTTTATTTTTTAAAAAGGCTATCACAGTGTAATATTTCATTTTTATAAACAACATTCGTTCCAAATGCATTCCTATCTCTGTGGTTCTACTGTACATATTCAAACTGTAGACATAACACAGTTATTGGCCAGACATGGGTACTTATGCAGCAGGTTGAATTGTTTGTGCCAGTGACTGCATTTAATCAGGGGTGGAGGAAGGGGTGTGACAATAGGGGAGTATGAGAGTTTGTGAGTGGGCCCCTATATCAATAACCCCCTGCACACAATTAAAATGCATTTCAGGGAATAAAATGAGTTTTGCCTGAGCAGGAGATACAAGCATTAAGGTGGGGAAAAGTACAGATGCAGCTTGTGTTTGAACATTTCAGCTACAAAGCCTTCAAAAGCGGCTGATTTTTGTGAGTGCTGGTTTTCCTATTCCATGGATATGGAATATCTATCCTTATTCCTAAGGATAGATATGCTATACTAAAAGTGAAATATGCAAGTAAGGCACAAGATAACATTACTTAGGGCTGGGTGATATGGTCAAAATGTAATTTTTTTCATTTTTTTTTCAAACGAAGAGCTTCAGACTATCCTAGCTACCTTCAGTAACTGACCAGATGTGCTCAAAGAAAAAGGACAATGTTTCCTCAGTCACTCTGTGTGAGAAATCCCCTCATCCCTGAACGCGCCCGGAGTGCAGTGATGTTATCCCAGTTATGTCAGAGAGCGTGTCGAGCCCTGAATATGCCGCCTTTCCAAACAAATTCCAATGTGTGCCCAAAGTATAGCCACACAGAAGGTCAATTCATCTGTGAATAATGGACATTTGTGGATTCGTCCAAATGTAAACGTTTACCTCAAGCCCCATATCCCTTCCAAAAGACCACTGTAAGCATCCTCTGTGTCCATAGGTGTGACAGGTTTTGAGCTTCAAAAGGGGAGAGTGTGTGTGAAGTGTAAAATGTCTTTTCCATCTGGCCCTCAGAGGCAAGGAGCTTGAATCTCGGGTTCTTTTTAACGTTCTGCCATGCCTTCCATGTGTGCGTTTGTGTGTGCGTGTATGTGTGTGCGTGCGTGGAGTTAATTAAACAACACATCTGCAAGCTTGATCACTCTAGAGACACCGTTTCATTATGGCCTTTTCAGACGACAGACTTGTTATCTGCTTCCTGGATTAAAGGATAGCTTGAAGCCTGTTTTAGCGTCTGATATTTTCCTCGGTCCGGTCCCTAGTAAGCTCTCATTTGTTTCTGTTTTTTTCTCATCTGTTTTAGGAAGGAATAATCTTTTTTTATTAATTTGCTTTCGGGTTCACGGCCAGTAAATGGGTTTATTTCAACAGTGGGGAATTCTCTCGCAAAGACACAGCTTTACTCCCTCAGCCATTTGGACAGCGATGGTAAGATAATTGTTGCTCAGTGTTTACATACGTAGTTACTACAGTACATCATTTTTTTATTGCAAAGTCCTACTTGATGGGGATGAATCTGAGAAAGCGCGGAAACAACTGAAGATCTGTACACGCCGCAGTCCTGCTTACCCAGGCTCTTCCCCAGCCTCCACCCGCCTTGAGAGATGAAAGCCTAAGCATCAGTTTATCGTGCCACTCACCCGTGGATGTTTTTTCTCTGCGAGACGGTTTAACAGTAGCATCTGCTGTGTGCTGCCAGCAGTTACGCAGGGTGTGTTTCCCACATTGTCTGCTGCTGCCAGCGGTTATGCGCCTGCTTCGCTCCTCAATAAACAACATACTTGCAAAGCCCTGTTATACTGTTGGTGCACTTGTGATACGTATGTCACGCTCATGAAAGCAGTAATATCTTGGGGTCCAATAAATACAATAATTATTTTGACTGGAGAGAAAGTGATGTTTTCCTCTGCAATCATTATTGCGTTATTTTGAGTGTGTCCCCCTCTCTGTCTTATTCCAACATTTCTAAGAGTAAATTTGGTTTTATAGATAGCTAATAAAGAGATTGTAAGCATGTAATAAAGAGGGAATGTGTGTCCTTTGGTCAGGGATTGAGTGAACTATTATTATCTCTAAATATCAGTATTTTATCTGTTTTTGTCTTTTATTGCTATTTGCTTTTTTGGATTAGTGGATTGTAAATGTAAGTAATGATGCACTGTGTCACCATCCACTGAAGTCTGCAAAGACATGTAATATCATCATTTCTTCTCTACCTTTATTCATTTATTAGAATTGAAGACTTGAAAAAGGAGAGAGCATTTCTTGATATTAATCTCCGTTCTGCATTGTGTCCCGTCTGCTGAAAACACAAAGGAGAACGAGAGGCCTTCTCCCTCCTGCCAGTAAAGGAATGTGTCGGAGAGCGGGCTTTTGTAAACTGTCCAAACATGCACTTGTATTAAATAAAAACAAGATGTACGACGAGCTATTCAGTAAATTCCTGCCGACTGTAAAAACATTATATTTAGAGCTCGGACAGATTTATTTTTGCATGCGTTGGCGCCAAATATTTTAAATCACTCACGCCATAGCAGATCTACCGTGGTTAGCATCTGGCATGTGACTACTTTCGCTATCATAAATTACAGACGTCAGTGGCGGCGTCAGTAAAGACCACACTGGGAGATTAACACAACTGTGTACCCTTCCTTTCATTTGTCCTTGAGGGACTGCAGCCAGAGACTTTGGCTGGTGAGGCTATGACAACAGCTCTGTAAATGAAAACAAGAAGATATATGCAAAATTTATGGTGAAATATTAAATTCAAAAAATACAAGGCACCCAACCGCAATATATTTAAAAAAACACATAAATAACAGCCGGTGTCGTACATTCAATGCAGGGCATATCTTGTTGGATATAAAATGGCAATGCAGAGTATAAGTTATTTTGTAAAATATGACCTTTTTTACGATGCCGCATCTTAACATATATTGCTTTTTTCATTAGAGCAGGTGGGAACTGCTGGATATAAATGTTGCCTTGCACCACCTGATTCACCTCTAAAAGGTAATTCTGCCCCCAGGGGAACAAGCAAAGAGTATTGGCGGTTACCGAGCTGTACAGTTTTTAATAAGAAACAGTGCCGGGTGCTGAGGTGGGGGGGACACTGTGGTGGAAACTGAAGTGCATAATGCAATGTTGTGGGTTGTGGGGTGACGATGGAACGGCAGTTTGTTTATAGGGCGGGTATGGCACTGTTAAAGTGCTGCGGTGGTTTTTGGGACGGATGTAGCATTGTGGTGGTTTCTAAGAGGGGTAAACCTTTGTGGTGGTTTCCGGGACAGATGTAGCACTGTTGTTGTTGCTATGGTGGGTATAGAATTGCAGCGGTTTCTACGGTATGACTTTAACATTGTCTGTTTTTGGGCTGAACAATGCTCTGGATTTCACTTTGGAGGTTTCTGGGCTGCAGGAGAAAGGGGAATAGCACGGTGGATGATCGCTGTACTAAATTTCTCTGCACATTACAATCCCAAAGATTCCTGGGAAAATGGCTGTGCCTAGATGACATGTTGCAGCTGTACTGGACAGACACGGGTATATGACAGCTCCACTGGTGCTTTCACAGAGTCAGTTACTGAGCAGGAAAAAAAAAATGAGGTCGGAGGTCATGGGAACATCAACGTCACACGGCAGGCTGCCTCGCCTCGAGTTATAAATACAACATCATCACACTGGCATTGTTTCACACGTCAGAACAGCACAGTTTATTAGCAGCCTCACACCCTTAAAAAAATCTTATGCTTTTACACATACAGTATATTTTTCCTGTAAAGGCGTGCAATGCAGCGTTGAGGCGGTACAGGTATCACGCCAAAGGTGTTAGGCGACGATCCCGTGCAAAAAAAAAAAAAAAGGATGCGAGCTGTGAGTTTTTACTTTGTTTTTGGCCTGTTTTTAACACTTCTAATTCTCACGCCTCTTCCCTCTGCCTCCTGTCTGTACGGAACTACGCGCCGTGAATATAACAGTCTGAGAAAGAGGGGAAAAAATATATAATTCTGTGCCTCACGCCAGCAGACAGTTCAGTGGGTTCTGCGCCGGCAGGTAAGCCGTGTGGGTGAAGAGAAAGCACACTTTAAATAACCATTCATATTTGCGGGGGGGTGGGGGGGGGGGGCAAATGAGTCACCAATGATTGAGCTGCATGAGCTACATTAGCACTCCATCCGTCGTAAGTGGCCCCAGAGGGACAAAGAAGAGACAGTTTTTTTGCAAAGACAAAAAAGTGCATTCCTTTCTGAGACAAACTGGCTAAAATTGACAATAAGAAAAAAAACAAGTGTGGCGTGTATAATGCGTTACTCGGCCTCTGGTGAAAGCAACGGGTTTCTCAATGAGCTGAACCCGCCTGGCTGATGTTTTAAGAAATGTCCCCCCTGTGTTACCCGGAGTCAAATTTCAAATCAGGTGAAATCAGAAAAGTGTCACAACATGCTTCGCAGGGATGAAAAATCTACGTAAACACAGAAATCCAGATATTAGTGTACTGTGCATGACATGCGTCCCCCACCAGAGAGCAGGTTGCATTTTTGAGTATATCTGATTGTGTGTACATATGTTTATATGTGTGTATGGCTGTATGTGCATATTTGTGTGGTTTGTGTGCGTGTGTGTGTGTGTGTGTATTCTCATAGAGAACCTGTAAATTCTCTGCTAAGCTCTTTTATTTCTCCCAGCCCTTTCATATGCAGGTGTAACATTCATCAGTGATTTGATAATGACCTCCTTTCAGTTTTCGCAGAGGGGAGCCTCAGTTGAGCGTCTCTCGCTCTGATCCAGCTCTACTCAGCGGCGAGAGCGCAGTGTGTAGCCCACTCTGAGTGTGTCGCAGCCAGGTGAGTCAGCAGGTGAGCGGACGCTAGCTCCGGCGGCTCGCCGCGGGGACGCGCGGTGAAGGCGTGCGAAGCGACAGCCCCCCCCTCCGCCCGTGTGAGCCGGCGTTCAAAAGGTCGCGGTCGGAGGGAGGTGAAGGGATCTGAGGGGATGATTTAAACAGTCTGTAGGGGTCGTCGGCGTGGAAGAAGAGCGGGCCCCCGTTATCGCGGCATACACCGCCCGTATTGTCCCAGCTGCTTCCTATAAGACACATCCCTTCATATCGCACGCCACAGAGGAAATTAAAGAATAACTTCACTGCGGAACATCATTCACTGTCTGTCCCCCCCCCCCCCCCCCCCCCCACCCAGAGGCTCTCTGTGTTATTACGGGGGGGGGGGGGGGGGGGGTATGATTTTATAGTCTGTGGATTAACTGTGTTGCTTTTTCCCTTGTCTAGGGCAAACCCCCTTTTTTTGGGACCTGTCTCCTGTACACAGCTACCGTAAATCGCTGTCATTGAGCTCCGATGACTAACTCTACAACGCATGTTTCTAATGGCAAGGGGAAAGAGGTCTCCGGGCAGACCTTCCAATTCTTTAACTCCTGCGCAGGAGAGCGCTAAATCAGTACGCGACGCTCCACATCTGGGTCAAGTTAATTAACCTTGAATAACATCCTATCATTTAAAAAACGCTATCAATAGGCATTCACTGTTTTGTAGTGCCCATGTGAATTAACCGTGAATAGAATGGTAACAGATCGCAACATTATCAGCATTCCTTTGTGTACTGTCAGACTGATTTAACCATGAAAAAAATATGAACATAGTGGTGTTAATTATTACCATCTATTAATTGTTTTGTTGTGCCGTTATTAATTAGTGAAGAAAGAAATGTTCGTTCATTCAGTCCATATCAGTGCCTTGAATAAAGATTTAACATTCAGTAATAATATCAGCATATATTAATTGTTTTTAGTGCCAATTATTAAGACAAATTGCTTTACAGTTACTGCCAAATATCAAACTCTATACTCATCAATTACAAATGCTTACCAAACAACAAACTGCAGACACTTAATAATAATAATAATAATAATAATACCTTGCATTTATATAGCGCCTTTCTCGATACTCAAAGCGCTTACAGTGATGAGGGGGAAACTCGCCTCTACCACCACCAATGTGTAGCACCCACCTGGGTGATGCAGCGGCAGCCATTTTGCGCCAGAATGCTCACCACACATCAGCTGAGGTGGAGAGGGAGAGAATGATTATTAGCCAATTAAACAGGGGATGATTAGGTGGCAGATTAAAAGAGCCAGGTTGGGAATTTAGCCAGGACACCGGGGAAACCCCTACTCTTTGCGATAAGTGTCATGGGATCTTTAATGACCACAGTGAGTGGTCAACTTCAACAGTGTAAAGCATTGTGTTTGGCCTGTGTTCGAACCCGGGTCAAATATTAGGTTAGGTTAAAAACTTTAATTATTTACATAGCCTTAAAAAAATGGGGAGGGGGGGCTAATCTTGCAGATCCCATAGCATTTCAACAACTTTGTTACCAACCAAAACATACAATCAAATCAAGGGAAAGAATAATAATTTTGCATCTAAAGGGTTAAGCATATAGCAGATAATTATTTAATCTAGCTCTGCTTCAAATCAGGCCTAAAGCAATTTTTAATGGCTACATTAAAACAACACCACTGTAATAATTGTTCAGAATGTCTTATCAATCTATAAATCAATAGATAATAGGTCCCTAACGTGACGTTTACCAAACTATTCGTTAAGCTTGGGTGAGCGAAAGGGAAAACATTGACTCTAAACTCATCGGATTCTACAATCTCGCCAAGTGAAACACTAAAAGTGTTCTTTGTTTTGAGATGAGGCCAATCTGATTATTAACATTCTTCCTTCACAAAGACTGAAATTGCTGCAATTTTGTACTATAGTTGTTATTTTGTCTGGTCTGGAAAATAAACAAAATGGCAATCATCATTTCAATCAAGAAACCCTTGTAAAATGAGAAGACTTTTATTAGTCTTTGAAGCAATGTTTATACATGGCTGTAAGGCATAAACACCACCCTTTTAGGGTTCCTGCCAGTCAGAAGCTATATATCTGAGCAGCTTTAGGGCAGGGGGACAGCCAAAACCAGACTCCCGACCCCACCCATCCTCAGACAGGGCTAATGAAGTGACTGAAGAGTCTGGTGTGAGTCTGGGGAAAGCCCAATCAAACAAACATAGGATGGAATTAGAGCTCAGGCTAAATTTGAACTTGTGCCTTGAGGGTTATCGGATGATCTGTTGCCAAGGAGATGAATGGGGCACTGTGACATCACAGAGAGAGAGTTCTTGAGAAGTGGTGTGTGCAGTCAGTTACAGCTGGTGGTTAACACATTCTGCACTGTGGGCCTCATTAAGCAGGCCAACTCAACGGGAATGTCCATGGACACTGGGCCAAGGCACAGTCACTCGACCGCTCGGTCCTCTCCACACACCACACCACCTTCACAGAGTACGTTTCCTCCGACAGGACATTTTCCCCCAGACGATGAAGACGTCACAGACCCATTGATCTTGAAGATCTGTAACCTTTTTTTCCATGTTAAATTACACAGCCTATGGGGGGGCGAGGCACCAGTACAGGACAGTGGTCATTAATCACAAAGATGTGAATCACTCAGAGGGAAAAACCACGGTCCCAAACAACCTCTAAATTACAAATGCCACCCTTGGAGTGTCTCTGGTAGATTGAGGAGTCTGTCCGGCTTTCCTGCAGGAGGTGTTCAGGACACACTGAGGTGCGATCCTGAAAAAGTATGATAATTGGAATTGTCAGGATTCAAATCTCACAAATTACCCATAATTCCACCGACACCTACTGGCGGCACCACGGTTGTGTGATGTGAATCATTTCAGGGTTGACTTTTTTTTTTGTCTTTTGAACTCTCCAACCATTTTCTGCTTTAAAAAAACAGCAGTGTTCGTCATTTGCACCATACGCAAATAAACCATGGGACAACTCCATTAAGGTCAATCAACATGTGTCCCAAAATAGTTGAATGTGTGTGTGGATGCAGAGCAGCACAGAGGTTTGCTCTGCTGAAGTTTGGACTCAGTATTTGGACGGTTCAGCTGTGAGAGCCTCTAAATGACTAATGACTCAACAATGAGGGCAGAGCAGGAGGAAACTACGCTCCTGTTTGCTTCAGTTGTTTCTGCTACTTCCTGCTTTTAAAACACTGGCCCAGTTTGTCGGGTATTGTTAGGACACAATGCCACAGCCAGTCGACGCGCTCGACTGTCGCCATGGTTTTTGGTTGCTTGTCGTGTTTTAGCCGTGCTCTTCTGCAAAACCCACACAGCTGCGCATACACTCACACACACAAACAGACACATACACTTACAGTCACACACACAGGCACACGCACCCACGTACGCACACAAAAGCACACACACGCAATCACTGCATATATATATATATATATATGACAATTCATACAGTCGTGTATGCACATACACAAAGACTCACACATGATAACATCGCCTTGCTGACATATTTATTGCCAAGAGCAATTATATGAGCACTTTGTTCTCCGTGGTGCGCCTCATCGTTCAGACAGGCACAATTACTGTTCTTTATTCAATTCCAAATAAATTCTCAAGGGCTTTCAAAATGAAATGAGCGTGCCCTTATCACACGATTTCGAGGATAAAGCCTGTAGTATAGTATATGTCACTCCCCTATGGATGCATGTTTATTTTTGAAAGTTTCCCATTGAGGAAACAAAACAAAAAAAATTATGTTTTATTAAATTATTTTGTTTTATTTTATCGAGTTTTCTTGAATTTACGTAGCCACTGTGATCCAACTATTAACTTTTCCCATACCCATGAAGAATCCCTAAAATAACAGAGGGTGGAATAATTTCAAACTGGAACATTACTGGAAAGGTCTCTTTACTATTCCATCCATCCAAACTGGAAAGGTCTGTCTACTACTCCATCCATCAATCCATACTGGAAAGGTCTGTCTACTACTCCATCCATCCATCCATACTGGAAAGGTCTGTCTACTACTCCATCCATCCATACTGGAAAGGTCTGTCTACTACTCCATCCATCAATCCATACTGAAAAGGTCTGTCTACTACTCCATCCATCCATCCATACTGGAAAGGTCTGTCTACTACTCCATCCATCAATCCATACTGGAAAGGTCTGTCTACTACTCCATCCATCCATCCATACTGGAAAGGTCTGTCTACTACTCCATCCATCCATCCATACTGGAAAGGTCTGTCTACTACTCCATCCATCCATACTGGAAAGGTCTGTCTACTACTCCATCCATCCATCCATACTGGAAAGGTCTGTCTACTACTCCATCCATCAATCCATACTGGAAAGGTCTGTCTACTACTCCATCCATCCATACTGGAAAGGTCTGTCTGCTACTCCATCCAACCATCCATACTGGAAAGGTCTGTCTACTACTCCATCCATCAATCCATACTGGAAAGGTCTGTGTACTACTCCATCCATCCATCCATACTGGAAAGGTCTGTCTACTACTCCATCCATCCATCCATACTGGAAAGGTCTGTCTACTACTCCATCCATCAATCCATACTGGAAAGGTCTGTCTACTACTCCATCCATCCATCCATACTGGAAAGGTCTGTCTACTACTCCATCCATCCATCCATCCATACTGGAAAGGTCTGTCTACTACTCCATCCATCCATACTGGAAAGGTCTGTCTACTACTCCATCCATCCAAACTGGAAAGGTCTGTCTACTACTCCATCCATCAATCCATACTGGAAAGGTCTGTCTACTACTCCATCCATCAATCCATACTGGAAAGGTCTGTCTACTACTCCATCCATCAATCCATACTGGAAAGGTCTGTCTACTACTCCATCCATCCATACTGGAAAGGTCTGTCTACTACTCCATCCAACCATCCATACTGGAAAGGTCTGTCTACTAGTGTAACTTCAAGCTTAGCAGGGTAGACATTGGGGATGGTGATTAACTTTACAAGCACTCAGGAATTCAGCATTGTGTATATTAAATGTCACTCAATTTCACTGAAAAAAGATTAGATTAGATTAGATTAGACATCTTTATTGTCCACTCATGTGGAAATGTGTCTTTGGCTTCACAGACAGACTACATTTTATAAACTTCACAAATACAAAAGGTTAAAACTTTTGAAAACTCTAGCTCCCAAATATGTCCCCGGACGGTCTGCCCTGGCGCTGAAGAATATGTGAAAGAAATAAAAATAAAAGAACAATATTTTTCCCATAAATCACGAGACCCGCTCTTATCTTTTTGTTTCTGTGATTTAGCTTCAGGCTGCAGACAGAGATCGTCTCCCATCTTAGCCTGATGTTGTGCCATGCCTGAATAACTGCAATAATTTAAGCTACAACTATCTCCCCGGATGTCACTCTCTCCCCCTGCTTCACGTTCACTTTACCTGCAGTGACGTCATAGGCATTGCAGATATCATAGATTTATGAGTGCAAATCTGATAAGGGAACATGAGACAGCAAAAGTGATGTGTAAAAGTCAGAGGAGGTAAAAGTAAGAAAACAAATTGAATCATTATTCAGCTGTTTGCTGTTTATTGATTACTTCTTTCAAGCACAGATGCGTTTTATTGCACAAGTTTTAAGTCTCTGAAGCATCTGTGCGAGGGTAATACATCACACTGCTAAAAAGTCTTATCTGTTTATTATACTTTATCTTGATTTCCATTAGGACTCCCAACCTTTGCACTTGGTAGGTTTCTAGGTCGGCAGTGTAGTATAATGGTTAAGGAACTGGGCCTGTAACCGAAAGGTTGCAGGTTCGATTCCCAGGTAGGACACTGCCGTTGTACCCTTGAGCAAGGTACTTCACCTGCATTGCTTCAGTATATATCCAGCTGTAGAAATGGATACTATGTAAAACGTGATAAAAAGTTGTGTAAGTCGCTCTGGATAAGAGCGTCTGCTAAATGCCTGTAATGTAATGTAGGTTACGGTGCTGTTTACCGTAGCTAAGACATAATTGACTCAACATTCTTATGTGTTAGTAAACTCTTGACCACTTATTGAGTCCTCTGTGTTGGCTGTTTAATGGTGGGAAAGCCACTCCTTCATGGATACCTGGTTCCTGTATTAGAGGGAGACCTGGTTAATGTATTACATATTCATGAGCTGGGATCGCTGCGATGCTTTATGAATGCAGCCCATAATTTATTTTAATCCTGTGACACGTTTTCTTTGTTAGCGGATACCGCTATTCAAGTTAACAGTGTTTAATGAATGAAACGTGCCGTAAAAGCAATCTGAAAAAATCCAGTCGTTGTATGTGTCTTCAGTTCTGTAGGTTTGAGTGCAATTCATCTGGGCTGCGTTCGGAGGGAATCCCCAAAATGCCAGGATGAAATATGGCAGCCACACCAAGTGTGATTCGGATCCAATTTAAGAAAGGGGAGGGAGTAATTATATTCCCGCACTCCCTCGTTTATCCTCCCTTCCACTAAGGGTATAAATTGCAAGAAGGGAATCCCACAATGCAATGCCCCACATGGAAAAAGTGGGCGGTCACCACAGAACTGTGTGGCGGTCCCAATTCAACTCTATGGTGTTGTACTTCCGAAATGTTGCGAGGGCGGTTCGGTTCCGCTTTTATTTGTTTCTCGTCAATCCTCCCTTGCAGAGCACCTTTCAAGTTTGCTTGCTGCACGTAGCAAATAGCGTCACAAGATAGCTCCCTCGAGGGAAGACAGCAAGGGAAGGGAGCGTGTTAAATTGGATTCGAATGCAGCCCTGTTCACCATCTGTGACACTGCAGTTGTGCTTTCAACCAAAGCACTTAACCTTCACAGAAAAGTGTCCTAATGCGCTGAGTGAATTGTACGGTCTCTCAGAGTGAGCTGACCTCACCCTTGATTCACACTCAATACCCTCTCAATGCCACTCAGCAGGTTGCACCACTGTTAGGACAAATAGCGTACAGTGGAGCCAAATGGTTAAGATGTGTCTTTGTCCTCGCGCGATGGTAACTGGGGCCTCGAGTCTGAAAGTGCTACGTATTGCTTGGCCCTGGGTCCGTGCGCCGCGCTGCAAAAAGATCATTAAACATGACAGAGAATTCTCATTGAAAAGCCCTTCCTTTCATGCGTTATTATTGCACTTTACAGAGCTGCTTTCATCTCCGGGGGACACGCTGGATCTTTGAAGACTTGAGCTCAGTAAATCTAAAGCCAGTCGTCACAGTTGCCTCCGAAAGGCCCGCAGAGCTTTTTATTACGCAGAAGATCAACTCGTGAACAATATACCGTGGTAAATGTTTTTTATGGGAAACTGAAAAACTTATAATGCAAGCTGAAAATTATTGTCACTATTATTGGAAAGAACAATAATAAGTGTTCTCATATTTTAAAAGGTATGAGGGACATACCCTGTAAAATTGGTCCAGGTTTGAGTTCCTGACTGCAGAAAGGGCTTCTGGGAACTTACATCTCCCATGAACACTGGGTCACATGGCTGAAGGGGCAGACACAGTTTTGCACGGTCATTAGCAGACCATTACCTGGCAATTTGCTGCAGGAAAATGACTGGAGAAATCTTTAGTGTGGCTGGCAGTAGGTGTCTGGAAAACGATAGTTTAATGTGCTATTTTTCCTGAAGCTATTTTACTTTTATTTTGCTGCCCTCAAGTAACTATGTTAATAGGTTAATACCACTGGCGGACTCGGGGGGGGGCAGGGGGGGCAACTGCCCCCCCCGGTGCCCCCCCCGGTTGAAAACGTCGCGCTTAAGTGCCCTCTTGAGTGGCGAAAACGAGAGTATGTGCCCTATTGGCTGCCCTTCACATAGGAAAACATAGCAAGAAAATACAATAACATGTCTTAATGAGTGCTCTATTAGTGGATAAAATGTGATGCAGTGCCCTATTGGTGCCCTTCCAATTGTCTAAACTTG